>JASAOG010000069.1:2200000-2800000 GCA_030265305.1 Biomphalaria pfeifferi
TGCGCGCGGACCAGTAAGGTTTGGGATAAGGATAATAAGTGAAAATACAGATTTTGTATTAGAAAAAAACAACTCGTATTTGCATTACATTTTTATTAAATGAAAGCTGACGATGCCGTTTTTTTTTTATATCACGCTTAGGACTGGCGTTTACCTTATTGATTGACACCCCAAAATGCCAATTTTGTCTTTTTAAGGACATTTTTATGAGTTTCAAGAGATTTCCAGGAGCTCTTTGAAAACAAGGAGACCACGGGAACCCTATTATAAATTATAATGGTTGAATTTAATACTTTACACCTAGAATTAGCGCGGGTCTTTTGAACCTTCGGGGTCCACTGCGGCAGCATAGGCCTAAGTCTGTCCCTGATGATATCCAGCTCACAGTCAACGAATTATCATCACGCTGCTGCTTTTTTTGGTTAACCTATAAACCTCGGTAAAACAGAAGTCATGTTCCAGAAGTCACCCAATAAAACCTACTCAGCCCAAAGATCACCGCGCATAGACATCTCTTAAAGTGGTAGATAACTTCACATTATCTGGGAAGTATAGTATCAAATGACGCATTGCTTGGTTGAGGTTGATATGTGTTCAGGGATAGTCGACGCCTCCAAGCGAGAGTGTGGCGAAATAAAATTGCTCCGCCTGTCTACAAAAATCAGTGTCAACCAGTGATTCTCTCAACCCCTCTATGTGGATCTGAGACATGAGTACTTTATAGAAAGCAACTAAGACTTCTTAAACGACTTCACCAAAGACCGCAATACAAACAGCGATATTCTTGCAAAATGGTATGAGCTTCTTATAATCCGACAGTAACCCTTTGCAGGGCACTTATTCCGTATGGGGGACGAATATATTTTTGGCAATCTTTTTTTTAGTAAGCTGAAAGGTTGTTGGAGTAACAGAGATGCCTCACAATAACGCGTCCTTAGAATACTAACGCGATGTTTTTAAGTCTCTTAGGAAAAAATGCGCGATTTTACGTTGTTGTTAGGTGCACGTTTTACACTATAACGTAGAGATGTTGCATCACTTGATGATTCTTAGTAAAGCCATAATAATAAGGCTTGTCTTCGAGACCGAAGATTAGTGAGGAATGCAGTATTTCCCATGGCTGCGCAGCCCCAGCTGTGACCTACATATTTTGCCACATTCAGGGCAAACGTAACCATTGTCCGCTGGTGGTCGATTTAGATTTTCTTTTCACCGTAGGCGTTTGTCCTAGGCAGCAGATTTTCTTTTGGTCTCAAATATGTATCGTGACCCCCAGCTGTCTCGTTCGGAGGCCACATACAACCAGGTGCTCTCTTCTATGTCAGCCAAGGAAAGTTGACGCCTAAGCTGGTTTTTGAAGCGTTTCCGTGGGGCGTCTCTGTTACGTCGACCACCTTTTAGCTCACCAAAAAAATACTGCCTTTGGCATACGTTCGTCTCCCATACGGGATACGTGCCCTAGGCAGTGCAACTGTCGGACCATAAGAAGTCCCTATATTCTGTCTATACCGGCCTTGGCAAGGACATCGCTGTTTGTAGTGCGGTCCTGCCACCGTAGGTCCATGATGGAGCGCAAGCATCTTTGGTGAAAGCACTTAAGAAGTCTTAGTTGTTTTCTTTAAAGTGTCCATGTCCCAGAGCCATAATGAATATATTAATTGCAATATTAAATGTCAGAAAGTAACCATTTAAGAAGTTACACTGCAAAGACTTTCTTCCAAGCCTATAATAGCCCAATCGTTTGAAGTGAAATAAGCAATGTAAAACGTTAAGAAGTGAGCTGTGGTTTTCTATAGGCCTACTGTGGGGGGGTGGGGACTTTCTATTCTAATCGCCATGTACAATTACATAGAGAACTGACAGAACGAAAAAGCAACTCTTCGGATTGATAGTCTTTATTTTCGTAATTACAACAATATTCCCAAAATGCCTGCTTTAACAAATTATTTATCCGAGCGAGGCTCGGTCACCTGATATTTGATTAGAATCAAATGGCATAGTCTTACTGAGTATTTTTATTTTCAGGAACGTCTGCAGTGTATAGGGTTAAATCCAACATTTTAAAAAGTATGTTTTTTGGGGGCATCTTTATTTTTGTCTTTTTTTTTATGACAATCTAAATTTTGAGCTGACCTGAAGACATTAGAGCTCAGAAATTCTTTATTAACTCATTCATCTTAGTTTTTACGATAGATAGAGTTAATATTACATGGCCTTCGATGTTGCTTCAAAAGCTGAAGTCATTTATTGATGGCTTTACGCTTAATTAGATCGTTCGGAAGTGAATTTTGATATTCTCGTCGAAAATACAATTTCCCCTTCATCTACGTTTTAGAACAATAAATGGACACACATCTATGACTTATTAAATTTAGTATTACCACCTTTCTTATCTTAACAGATCGCCTGTCAAGAAGACCAGTCGTCTGGAGTTTGTGGACAAGTCCAAAGAGACGGAAGCTGAAGAACAAGCCAGACTTCTCCGAGAACGTAAGTGTCCACTTTCTTGGTCACGATGGTCAGCCGGGAGGGTGAGGTGAGACGAAAGGAGTGGGGTTCAAGTTGGTTTGATTCCACAATTAGATTCATTATCACCTGAGGTGACTCTATTTACCCATAGCTTATTTTGGTATGCGTACAGATAATTGGTTTTCAACTATTCTGCTGGATATTTTCTTTGTTAGGACAGTTTTGGAAGAAATCCGTCTGGTGTGTATCAGGATGAAAGATGATTTCTTTAGGTCTATTCTAGAGCTTGATTCCTTTTCTTATCTCCACACTCGTGACAACGTATCTTGTCTTATTTTATACAATGCAGAAGTTACTTCAAAAAAAAAGAAAATGAGTACGTCTTACGCTCTAATAACACCAGGAAAAAAAAGAGTATTTGTACAATTTTGTTCTGGTAAATGGAACAAGGAATGTCCCAGAGGTTTTGTTGACTGCACATTATTGTAGATATATTGACTCTCTACATTGTTTGTATAAGAAAACGCTCACCTACTATACAGATAAAACATCTGCTTTTTTATTTCTTAACACCCAAGTAGATCATTTGTTAGAAAATCTTTGTTCTTTTTTTTTTAATTTAAAAAGCATGTTTCACTATAGTCAAGAAAAACATTAAGATTTATCTGTCCAAAACATATAAAGATTGATTCGACCTTTTGATTCTTGTTCTTAGTCTGAGACTGAGTAGGCCTATACATTTACATTATGATTGCTAACAGGCCATTAAAGTTTTGTTTTATTATAATTATTATCATTAATATACATTTATATTTAGTTGTGCAATGCAAGATATAATGCACGTTCTTGTTAGAGTATAAATGTATTTCTTTTTAATATTGACATATTAGCTATCTATCTTTAGAGCAATATAGGTGCATGAATTGTCAGTCCTATGATGGCTGTCCACTGTAGATCTCTCAGTAGCACCATTTCACCATTTAGAAGTTTGTGTGTGAACATATGCATTTTAGAAAATTTTCTCACGAAACCTGGTTAAGTATTGGGATAAAGACACCTAGCGTTTTCTTTGTTATGATGGAAAAAATACTTAATCATAGGAATGAATTTAAAAACTTTTCTTTACACAATAAATGGGTCAAAACATGCAAACTAGTTTATTTAAAATGGCGATCCCTTAGAGAAGATTTCCTTTGTTTATTATTCAACCATGAAACAGGACCGGCCTTAAGTAACTGGAAGCCCCCCAATAAAATAAAAATACATGATAAACACTGAAATAATAAAATTATGCAATTTATTTAAAACCGAACTGTATCTAAATCTAAGCCATTAATTAACTGAATTTCAAATAGAGCAATCATGGCGATGCAGGATGAAAATTCTGTAAGCTTCTTAAACATATTAATGCAGATGTTACAAACCTTCCACAAACCAGACTGGAAATAAAGTTGAGACATGTTCACTAAAAGGAAGCAATAAGGTCCTCCTAACATAGGTAGTCTAACAAGTGTATAGATCTTTAGTCAAAGTAGAACAAGGCTAGTTGACATAAAGTTCTATTTAAAAATTGATTAATTTTGACAATTGTTTAAAAAAAATGGAATCCTCTAAGCGGCCCCCACCAATCGGAGGCCCTAGACGGCTGCTAAGGCCGACCCTGCGTGGAAATAAAGGTGAAATAGACAATGGGAAAAAAAAGAAAGGGCAATTCTAGTCTCCCTTTACAAAAAGGGAAAAATATTTAAATTTAAAAAAAAAGATTTTGAGGACACAATTACAATTATCTCCAGGTGCCAAGGAAAATGTTCCGTTTGGCAAAAAACGGCACGACATCACTTACACAGGTAATATCTGTCCATTGGTCGTTGAGTTTATTTGCTATCTCTTCAGCACCTTCTTTCTTTTATCGCACAATTTAGCTTATTCTTTTCTTAAATATAATAATACACCTTAGCAAAGTGGTAAAGATGCAAGATACTGAGGTCATAGATAATAACATAATAGTAATTGTCCAATTACAAGATAGCCTATACTTTGTGCTTTCTGAATTATTCAATTGCTTTTTTTTTTTCAAAAGCAGCTAATAAACTAACATGTATACAACTTACCAGATATTTAGGCTAACCAATTAACAAAGTTTTCACATTATGACCTGCAAAGAAAGGAAACAAAACAATTGACGAAAAAAAAAGTAAGAAAATTGATTTCAATTTGAAATATCTAAATATTCAGTGCTACTTATTGTGACGCACTGTTTGGCGATGTAGGTATCAGTCGGATATAAACTGACTGCTTACATGAAATTTAGTAAGCTGCCTTACAATTTATTTTATACACCTGAAAACATAGCTAAATTCTGCAAATCTATGAAACATCTTCACTGTTCACAAATTAATATGATTTTTCTATATCAAAATCCCCTATCCTGCATTTTCAAGTCTGATTTTTCATTTTCGTATTTTTAAATAACTTCGTTTCTGTTTGGCTTTGAACTACAAATATATTTTTTTAAACATTTAGTTGGATTTGCTAGTCTACTGTCTGTAAGTGCCCCTGTAATCACCACTATTCTTTCTTTCTTTTTTTTTTCTTTTCATTTTGTGTACTGTTATTTCTTTTTTTTTTTAATATGATTCATCCGTTAGTGAAATATGTTAATGTTAACAACTCCAATTGTTAACTGAGACATTTGTTAAGAGTTGATGTGATTGTAATTGATTTTTTTATGACGTAATAACTTACAAACATTTAGAAATAAAATCAAACTAGAAAAATTGTCGTCAAAAGTCACACAAGATACATCGCTCTCACACCGAGCATGTTATTTAAAGCTGTCCAATCAATGCAATCGATAAATATTTTTTTTTTAATTCAGTATTGAAACTCTCTGGTTTATTAAAATACTCTGGCTTTACTTTCCTATTCATTAAGAAAAATCATAATCCAACTCATCATTTTTTTTTCTTTCTTATTAAACCTATCACCTCTACAGCTGTTGTGTTCACATTTTAGTGTAGAATGAAAACCATTAATAAGGTGTACCTATGTATCTAGATGTGATAAATAATGTTCTGTAATGGAAGTCATTTAATGTTTAATATATATATATATAGAGAGAGAGAAATATATGACTAGCAAAGTCACAATGTCAGGATCAACGTCAGTTAAAAGGAAAACATATTTCACTGTTATCATTCTTTACTATGTTCACTGAGGTTAATAGACCTAGAGTAGCATTATTAGTATTATTATTTCCATTATGATTAATAATGAATAATATTCAATCTCTGACACTGCCAGGATCGAGCTTCATTATAGAGAATAAATAATCATTGTAGTCCCTTAACAGTATCCAATAAACATTTTTTTTTTGTGATGTGGCAGGAATGCAGCAGCATCACCATCTGACAGGCAATAGGATGTTAAGGATGTTATTATTATTATTATTATTATTATTATTATTGCAGTTGTATTATTTTCAGTTCAATGTAAAGTTTTGAATCTATAAAAATGAATGCCTATCTGTGTATATTCTAGACTATTTTAAAGATTTAATTGACATAAGTGAAGCTTACCCTGTCCAATCCAAGAGTTCCAAGGACATAGAGTTATCATTTCAGACTTTGCGATCTATGAGGCAGATAAAGCAATGCTCAACTATTTCTATGACCGACGGTTAGCAAGGGATTCGTGTGGTCAACACTACAACCAATGGATTTCTCTGTGCCCAAACAGTGCTTGGCGTCCATTAGACTTAGTTGGACTCGGGACGTTCTTCGAAATCCAGGGATTCAAAAAGTTTTCACAGGGCTTGGAATCCGAGCCTCGGTTCGGAAGCCAAGTGCCTTTCTACTCTAACACTGCACATAAAATCAACAACAATCGTAGTGCCGGCCTTGTTGAATAAATAAATAACGTATAGTCAGGAAGTAAAAATGAACCGGAAGTACATTACTGTCTCTTTCCTATATTTTTATTTAGCGCCCAAGTTTTTTCAAGTCCAGAAGAAATCGAGGAAGATCACAGTAGCCAAGGATCCATTCAGTACCGACAGGGAGCTAGACGTGCCCAAAGGTGGCACATTTGAGCTGAAGAAAGGAGCCAAGAAAGTCACTAAGTTTATTGAGTTTAAGAAAGGAGATCGAACCTGGAAAGTAAGAGTCTTTTTACTGTCTCTGTTCTCTTAGTTCTGACGGATGAATGCTTTGGTCTTTAGCTGCACAATAAGTAATACTGTGCGCGGCTGAGTGGCATAAACCGTTTGGATACTAGCTACAATGAAACTAGGTGGTTAATGTGTACAATTGGTGTCAGAAGTTAAGCCTGATGACCCAAAATTCTATTGTTTGCAGGAGATCTATTTTTAGATGACGAAATAAAGAATTCCTATTTCAAAACTAAACACTTTCATTCTGCAAGTCAAAATCATAAAATAATTTTTTAAAAAAACATTATTAATACAATAAAATTTACTTCGATAATTAATTCACACAACTAGACTTAACATGAAGCTAGAAACGTATTGACCGAACCCGTTTATTGTCTTCCCTTGTATTTATAACTCTCTAATATCAGAAAAAAAAGGAAGAAATCATAATATTGTACTGAAAAATCCATATTTATTTTAACTCCCTGGGGTATTTTTAGTTCTGTTGAAAAATTACGGATATTGTTGTTTCTCGAAATGTAAACATGTTGTTTATTTTAACGTGACAATACTTAACAAGGGGCCTCGAGTTCGAATCCCGATGTAGGTAATTTTTAAATTGTGATATGATTTGAGCTGAATTTAGTTTGCTGATCGCCCAAAAGCGGCACGGAAATCTTTATTCCCAGGTAAAGCATATCCGTCCTACAAGAGCATTTTGTTAATGACAGATATAATAAACTAAAATATCATTAGATATGTAGGCCAATATCCTATGGATGACACCTTTCCTATGAATGACACATTTCCTATGAATGACACCTTTCCTATGAATGACACCTTTCCTATAGATGACAACTGTCATATAGATGACAACTGTCATATAGATGACAACTGTCATAAAGATGATAGATGACAACTGTCATATAGATGACAACTGTCATATAGATGACAACTGTCATATAGATGACAACTGTCATATAGATGACAACTGTCATATAGATGACAACTGTCGTATAGATGACACCTTTTCTATAGATGACACCTTTCCTATGGATGACAACTGTCATATAGATGACACCTTTCCTATAGATGACACCTTTCCTTTGGATGACACCTTCCCTATGGGTGAAAACTTTCAGATGGATAACACCTTTCCAATGGATGACACCTTTCTCATTTCAAACCGTACGGCTTCTATCTGTCGAAGTTCATGCTAATGGTTGAAACCTGTCAAGTCGTTCGAAACACATTAGTTAGATCTCAAATCTTTTGGAATAAGCATGTCAGAGTCCTAGGATGTTGCCGGTCAAATTTCAAGCAGGTGTCACATCATAGATTTCAAGTTTTGCAGCTGTCATGTCTTAGTGTTCAAACCCTGGAGATGTCAACTTTTAGATTTCACGCTCTGCAGATGTGACATGTTAGATTTCACCACCCTGCAGATGGTTAGATTTCAAGCTCTGCAAAACAGCAACTTCAGTGTATTCCTTAAAAACCTTGACGAGTTTGAATAATTCCATGCAGTAACAGACTAAAAAACATTAAGCTGCTTACTAGGTTTAAAAGAAGAAAAGCAAAACCATTTTTAAAACAGTAATAAGACCAGTGATTAGACATTTTGGAGCAAATTTCATTTGATAGTATCACACATTCTCACTGAGTTCTTTTCTCTTCTGGTAGAAGTAATGGAACCATTATTAATATTACTGAGCTATGACTTCGGACTGTTGGATAAGAATTAGCTTTGTTGGTTTTGTTAGTTACACAGTTGGGATAATATAGTCGTCTTTTTTAATTATTTAAACGCGTTGTCTTTAAGTTCAAGGATATAGGACTACGTAAGCATCTCAGACAACCCCGGAAGCCCATTTGAAACCTAAGTATTTTGCCTTATCTGAAACCAATGAATCCATTGTCCGCCAGGTGACACTTACAAAGTTTCTTTTCACCTTCTGTGACCTACTTCGGCAAAGGCTTTTCTAATTACCCGGTAGAAACCTTAAAAATTTCCCATTTCAGACCTAACTAACGTCAGGTACCAATTAGATCTGGGAGGACTCAGAGGCGCCCTTAACATCCAGAAATTAAAAATCCCAGTCCTCACCAGGATTCGAACTCGGGACCCCTCGGTTCGTAAGCCAAACGCATTATCACTCAGCCACCGCGCCTACAATTACTTAGACGCACTGTTTTCTATGCTCATTAATAATTGAATTCAAGAGATCGACTGAGACGGATCGACGCTCACTGGAGCGCCGTAATAGCCGTAATGGAAGATGCTATCGCTTGATGTAGCTAATATCCACGAAGGCCTGAAAAAAAAAAAAAAAAAAAAAAAAACTTTCCAGCTTCAACCTGACGTCTGGATAGAAAGGTTCGTTAGAATTAGAAGAGGCCAATTGGGAAGCAAAACAGTATTTCCGGTGGGGTCGTCCTAAGATACTGAGTTCCTTGCAGGACCGGTCCTAACAATTGCGGAGCCCTATGCGAAACTGATCGCGCGGGCCTAGTCTGAATGGGAATAAGGATAATAAGTGAAAATTAAGATTTTGTATTAGAAAATAAATTCGACTTTGAATTTTATTCATTCTTTACTAAGAACAAAACTGCGATCAAATTAACTTTACTTTACGAATCTTGCAACCTAAGACCGGCCCTGGTTCCTTGTATTTGGCGGAGATGAAGAAAAGCTTTAGCAACCTCACACGCCGATAGTGGAGCCTAGAGTTTCAAGAGGCGTGGTTTTATCTCCTACGACTATCAACAATTTCGACAACAGCCCAACGGCAGAAATGCCCTCATGTCCGATACGCCCTTGTATCAAATGTTATCATGCTTATAATGTTGAAACACACACACACCCACACGCACACACAAACACACACACAAAGGTAAACAATATTGAAAGAAACGAAGTCATATATCATGTTTACAAAATGTTTCCAACTCATGTCCCTTGATTTGCTACAGGCACCAAAACAATTTGAAGTAACCCACGATGGGAAGAAAAGTTCAAAGTTCTGGTCTGGTCCTGCAGGTCAGTCTCAGTCCAAGCAAGGACAGCGTAGGGTAAGTAACATGCTTCGGTAAATGTCTCCTTTTAGTACTTTTTTTTTCTCTCTATGGCGGCTATACCAAGAGAAGGGAAAGACTTCACCGTAAGGAGAAATAAGGAGTCGGTGTCCCCTTGACAGTATGCAGCACACACTGCTACACTCTTTCAGGAGGAGGGTTGTTTTTTTTTTAGAATAGAATTTTTTATTTATTTTATTAAGTACCAGGTGACCGAGCCTCGATCAAATGAATAATTTGTTA
The DNA here is from genome assembly GCA_030265305.1 of Biomphalaria pfeifferi. Taxonomy (NCBI): domain Eukaryota; kingdom Metazoa; phylum Mollusca; class Gastropoda; family Planorbidae; genus Biomphalaria; species Biomphalaria pfeifferi. The sequence goes on from JASAOG010000069.1 coordinate 2,209,938, forward strand.
AGGAAGGATGTATAGCCGAAGTCATTTTGGGAATATTTTTGTAATTACGAAAAGTCCTTCTACTGTCTAGACAAACCACATCTCACGTCGTGTCGTTTTACAATGCATCTTTTGAGTAAAACTATAGGGTTATTATTGGCTTGGAAGAAAGTCTTTGCAGTGTAACTTCTAAAATGGTTACGTTTTGACATTTAATATTGCAATTAGTATATTCATTATGACTTTAATTCGAAGCATCAAGTGATGCAAAATCTCTACGTTATATGGTAAAACGTGCATCTTGTAACAAAGTAAAATAGCTCATTTTTTCCTAACCCTCACCCTAACGAGCCTTGCGTGTAGCGAAGTCATACAGTATATCATAAAGGTTTTATTTCTTACATAAATCACGCTCATTGGCAAGAATTACCAAATGTTTCAATCTATCTACGAGAGTTGTTGACCTCAAGTAAATCTTCAATAGTTTGAGGCGCGAGAAGCTTCTTTCACCAGATTACACAATTACGGGTAATGCATAATGCCGTTTTTATTTATCGCAAGTAGGATTGGCGTTTTCCATATTGAATGACACACCAAAATGACAATTTTTGTCTATATATTTCAGGAGATTTGTATGAGTTTTCAAAAGATTTTTGATAATTTCCGGAGATTTCCATGCCTTTTTCGTATATTTTGCAATTTCAGTAGATTTCCAGGAGCTCCTGGTAAATCAGGCGGCCGCGGGAAATCTGTTTTAAGTTATAAAATAGTTTAATTTACATCTAGAATTAACTCAGGTTCTATGAAAGTGTGGGACCCACAGCGGTGGCATAGGTTGCAATGGCATTTTTGCAAAATAGCGGTGTATGCTACGCCGCCGGTCGACTAGTTTCCTATGTTTTTGGTATGTGACAGTAGACTTCGAAGCTTCATCACATTGCCGTAATTCACCAGAAACAAAATTAAAGTGTAAACAATTTATAAAGCCTTTAAAAGACAATAACTAATCATATATCAACAAATTTAATTTCATTATTTTTCTTCCATAGTTACGTAATAGATCAATCTAAAATTAGACAGTGCGCAAATGTTAAATTAGGCCAATTGATTTATTAAAACCTGTTCTTGTTTGCAAAGAAATGTCTTAGTGTACTGCTGTTAGCCTAGTGACGTAAGCGGTGTCAAGTTTTATTTTGTAGAACTTCTTAGACATGTCCAAGGAAAGTGTCAGGAAGAAGGATATCTTTAAAACATGATTCTACAATGCTGATTATTGAAGAAAACAATTAATACCGCATTAGTTGGTTGTTAAATGCTTTGCTTTTCATTTCTGTAACCCTAACCCTAACCCTTACCTCTAACCCTAACCCTAGACCTAACTCTAACCCTAACTCTAACCCTAACCCTAGCCCTAACCATAGCCCTAACCCTAGCTCTAACCCTAACCCTAACCCAAACACTAACCCTAGCCCAAACCCTAACTCTAACCCTAACCCTAGCTCTAACCCGAACCCGAACCCAAACACAAACCCTAGCCCTAACCCTAACTCTAACCCTAACCCTAACCCAAACACTAACCCTAGCCCTAACCCTAGCCCTAACCCAAACTCTAACCCTAACCCTAGTCCTAACCCTAGCCCTAAGCCTAACTCTAGCCCTAACCCTAACCTTTCTTTATATCAAACCCACAAATTAACTATTTATTTATGGATTTGCCTCCATCAATAAAAAAAAATGCGCCAAATTTCGGTGTGGATATCGAAAGTAATAAAAATGGGAATTACAATATATTTCAATATTACACATACTAGTAATATAAATTAATACACATCAACAAAGGACACAAAAATCAAAGCAATAAAGAAGGTGCAGTGCTCGATGCGTAGTACACTAGAGTAAACATATTTTAGGGGCTGTCCAATTTAAGATTAGTAATCTTTTGAGGAGTCATCATTGATTTGCATAAATATTTTCTTTTTTCTGTATGTAAGTTTTCTGTTACTTTTTTTGCGAACGTAAAATTACATATTACTAATAGTGCCTTGAGTTTCAGCAATTATTTCCTCCCTTTTTAAAGTTTTTTTCTCTTTTTTTTTTTTTCAGCCTAAAGAAGTTGACGAATCCAACAAGTGAGACCAAACTTTTGTTTTATACTTTGTTTATTCTCTTTGATGAGCTTAAATAAAGGAACATCTAATGTTATATTACTTGTATTAATCATAATTTATGTAGACTATATTTAGTAACCTTGCAGTCATAAGAAAAATTCTCTCTTTATGGGTGTACACATGTATCATATATGACCGATTTGACATATATGTGTGTGATGTCCGTTGTCCGTTTTAAACTATAGTTTATTAAGATACTGATATCTCTCAATGTGTCAAAAGAAAATTATTGAAATATTTGATCGTATTTATTCAGATTTAGTAGATTTGCCTATGTGCCTAAGTTTTGTATGTCAAATTTTGTATATGACGTGACATGAATACAAATATTTACTAAACAAATGTAATTACCTTCACAGAGCAAGAGTTCCAAAAACGTCTTCCGATTCTGGCATTGGCAGCTTCCTTATAGGTATGTTCATTTATTTATCCATATTCATTATTCACTAAAATACCTCTTGTGTATTATTGTATACATTGTTACGCTTACGTTTCAGTGTCAACCCTAATACCTTGTAAGTATAAAACAAAACGTAGGCCTCCTTCAGGTGTGGGCGACTAGGATTCATCCCAGAGAAAAGAGAAAAACTTGAGCATTAGTAATGGCTTGGAGCGATGTCGCCCCCACAGCAGAGCCACTCTCTCCAAGCACCATTTGTAAGCCTCCATGCACTAAGGCTCCGTACTGGGATTAATCACGGTCCAGGTATCTGGCAGTGTTCTGTGGGGTCTACTTGTCTCCGTACAAAGTGAGACCCCCGCATGTACCAGTTCTATCTATTTCAAGACTAGTCGTATCTTCGAGTGTGTTTCCGAGCACCCTACATTCGTAGAGGATGTGGTCCACGGTCTCATCTTCAGCGTGGCAGTGTCGACATCTGGGATCGTGATTCCTCGGCATTCCAGTACCACCTCATCGTGGTTGTCGGGTGAACACTCCGCTCTCCTGGAGTGGCCAAGAGTAGTGGTTGCTTGCCGCTGATGGATGAGCAGCCGGCAAGTGTAAAAGGAAATCAAAGGGGTTATGTCCAGCCCCCCCCCCTGTGGGGCCCCGGGGCAACGGTTAGTAAGAGACTCACGGGTTCTCCGAAAAGCGGATAGCGCTGGACACCAACTCGAGGGTTGGTCAGGTTCTCCTGGGACTCGGCTGATTCGCGGGTCTCTCTTTGGGCAAAGACTGGGCTGACTGGCGCGGCCTTAGCGGGCTGCGTCGGGCGGACTGGTTGGCGCCCACGAGCTAGGCTCTAACTAGCCCGTCTCCTGTGAGGTAGTAGAGGAACGCGCTTCCCAATAAGCAGTTTCGATACTGGGGATATCGAGCAATCCTCACACAACCACTCCTCTCGTAAGCGAGCTCTTGCCATACGGAGGTGGTGACCAGTGGTGCAAACTTCCCGCACCCTAAGATCCCGGACCCTCTTGCAGGCCCTGTGTACACTACTTTCTAATCGGCAATAACTAAGGCCGCCAACGGTCTTCGACTTCTATGCAAACATGAATATTACACAACAAACCAGAAAACCCGGGTACGAGCAGACCCAAACAGGCTCCGTCGCGCGGGTAGTGGGCGGCAGGCCCGACAAGGAAAAATCCTCTACTATTCGCTCCGTGGTTCCGATACGGCGGAACCTGTCGAACCACGATAAATTAGCGAAGGTTCCCCATCTCAGGAAAAAGACCTCTTCCAAGGCTACACTGCATTCGTTCTTCCCTCGGAAGAACGGTAGCCAAGGTGTGACTAGCCCATCACACCAACCTGGTGAACATGTCTCGCACCAGGCCAAACCAACTATTACCACCAAAAAGGCCCAACCGACTATGACCAACGAAGAGAGGACCATTGGTCCTCCAAAAAACCAACCATTACAACGGTCTGTCGCTCCCAGTCCTAAACCCTTAGGGAGCGATAAACTTAGCCAGATAAAAGTACTTCAGCTGTGGGTTAATACCCAAGATATTAGAGCTTACAAAACTCCTCCACGAGAGGGCAATAGACATCGCGCTCTTGCAGGAGACTTTGGTAGGCAAGAAACGAAGTAGCCACATCACGGCTTATAAATGTAAATGCGATGAGTGCCGTGGAATTATCACATATGTAAGAAACGGAATGACAGTTTCACAAAATCCTGGCCCTCAAAGCGGGCGTACCGACGCCATCTCGCTTGATATATTCAAAGCTGGTAGAAAACTTACGGTCATTAACTGCTATAACCCGCCAAAACACGAACTTGCCATTAACCTCGGTAATAAGAACATTCTCACTAAAACTATATTAGCTGGGGACCTAAATGCCAAGTCTCCTGCATGGGGCTATGACACAACCGACTCCTCGGGCCAAAAAGTCCAAGAAATTCTCAACACTACGAACCTATTTTGCCTGCAAAATAAACATAGCCCGCCAACCCTCCTACACACTGGCAACGGGTCTCTGTCGAGACCTGATCTAACTCTAATTACTGCAGACCTAGAGGGAAAAACCACAATTAATGTGCTTGAGGATGTTGGAAGTGATCATAGGCCCATTGAAATCACTATTGCTCTCTCAGAGGCCAGGGGTCTAGCCATTAAACGGCCCAAAAAATGGAGCTACACTAAGGCTGACTGGCCAGCATACGGGGCGGCTGTCGACTCCGCCCTGTCGTGTATCGCGGTGGAGGAAGGAACAGTCGACTCCAAATACGGCGAAATCACTGCAGCGATTTTGGGTGCGGCTAGGAAGCATATCCCGCGGACCTATCCCCGCATAAGGCATAGAGCCGCCTGGTCCCGAGAATTAGATCGAATAGTCAGGGCCAGGAAACGGGCAATGCGCCCTTCTGCCGTGCTGTTGCTGGACAGAGCGATAGCTAAGTGCAAAAACAGAAAAGCTCCGGGGCCAGACAAGGTTACTCCTGAGATGGTAAAACACCTCGGGGGTATTGCGAAAGACAAACTCCTTGAGTTTGCGAATCGGACCTGGGTAGAGTCCAGACTACCCAGGGCCTGGCGCTGTGCTACCATTGTTCCAATACTAAAAAAGGGCACATATGCAGTATTTATAGACCTTAAACAGGCTTATGACCGGGTGTGGAAGCAAGGCCTCTATCTTAAGCTTAGAGCCATGGGCGTACACGGGCGGACCTATAACTGGAAAAACAGTTCCTAACGGAGAGGAAAACACGAACGCAGTTCCGGTACTCTCTAAGTGGGGAAAACACCCCAATCAGAGGGTTACCCCAGGGATCCGCCCTTTCATGTATCCTTTTCATGGCCTATCTTAACGATTTGCCCAGCTCACTCCGATGTCGCAAACTGCTATATGCTGATGATATTGTCCTCTGGTCAACCGGGAAGAAAGCTGACCAACTTCAGGCAGCATTACCATCTCCTCGTATTGTTCAAAATGGCAGATACGAATCAACGTTGCCAAAACGACCTGGTGCCTGTTCAGCCTGGGAATCGACATTCTTGGGGCCCCATTCGAGCTCCAACTCGGTGGGCTGCGACTCCAACGTGAAAACAAGCCAAAATATCTAGGAGTCACCCTAGATAGAAAGCTCTCAATGCACTTGCACATCCAGGACGTTGAAAGAAAGGCCTCGGAGAAGTTAGGGTTACTCAGAAAGCTAGCCAGTACCAAGTGGGGCGCCCGAGCTGACATGCTCCGCACACTGTACACGGGGGCTGTCAGGTCCCAAATTGAGTACAGCCTGCCCGTGCAGGTGTACGCAAGCAAGACGGCCCTCGAATCACTCGATCGTGTACAGGCCCAGGCTCTTAGATTCATTTGCGGCACCTATAGAACGAGCCCAACTTCCGCTGCAGAAATCATGTCCAACGTGGCTCCTCTCAGCCTGAGGAGAGAGCGCGCCGTGCTAACGGCCCTGGAACGCTACAAAAGGGGCGAACCAGGGCTACCGACCCATACCTTAGTCACTCGGTGGAGAGTTAAAAACCTGATTAAACGGACATCATTTATGCACTGTGCAACAAATTTGAGTGCTCAAGCTGGTCTCTCCACTGACCGGGTCCCAATCCGACGGATAAGCACGTGACCGCCCTGGAGGAGACAGCCCATCCCTCCCATCAATCTAACCATACACGGGTTGGAGGGGGCCACAAAACGACATACACACCCGGACTTACTAAGAAAAAGGGCAATGGACACATTAAAGACCTACCAGGCCAACGCCATTTACTGCTACACAGACGGGTCGGTCATGAAGGACCCCGTAAGAGCTGGGTATGGGGCCTATATCTGCTACCCAGACCACGAACCAGACAAGCTTTCAGGCACATGCGGCCTCGCTGCATGTAGCTTTGATGCTAAAATAACGGCGATAACAAATACACTCAAATATCTGCTCCAAAAATTGCGTGAAAAGATAACCGTTGCGACTACCGTTGTAATGGTTACCGATTCCCAATCCTGCCTCCAAGCCATGGCTGGCTTAGGGGGAAAGTCCGAACTGGTGGAAGAGGCATTAGGCGCCGCAAATAACATCCGCCTATTTATTGGAGCTGTCATCTTTATGCAGTGGGTGCCCTCGCACTGCGGCGTGAGGGGCAATGCCGTGGCTGACGCTCTAGCTCGAGAAGGAGCGCTGGCCGTGCCCACTTTCGAATCACCAAGTACGTTTAAACAGGCTACCATAGTTATACGAGAGTGGGCACATGAAAAGTGGTTGAAATCCTGGGATGACTCCAACACTGCCAGGGGAGTCTGGCAGCACATGCGTCGCCCAGATCGAGAGGACCCGTGGTGGAGGCTAAAAAGGTCGGAACAAACAATAATAGCGCAGTGGCGCACGGGACACTGCCCAATAGGTGCGTACTTCGCCCGGTTCCGACCAAATTTTGATGCCCGTTGCCGACACTGCGGGGAATCAGAAGAGACGGTGGCGCACGTCTTGCAAGAGTGCCTGCAGCTCCGCGAGCTGCGGGAAGACGTATCAGGTGGTTTACTATGTTTGTATGGAAGCTATGAGGCACTACGCCAAACAGCAGAGTTCCTTACCAGGGCACTACGGGAGTCCTAGGTCTCCCTGCCTTGTCACCAATTGGAGTTCATCTCTCTCAGGGATCGTGATTCTGCCGGATCCTAACTAAGTATTGGGGCACAGTGTCCAGTGTGGAATCATGCCAAGATTGCTTTTTTTTTGTCTAGCTGCCACCATTCGTCTTTTCTGTTTGGGCGTTTGAGAACTTTCAAGACTTCCCGTCCCGTGCTACAAAGGTCCCAGCTGTTGTACTTCATCCATTCACAAATCCTCGCTTTTGCACTCTCGTATGTTTGCGGCTTCCCTGGTGGGTCCAGAAGCGTTCATAGCTTCGCCAAACTGTCGGCCTTTTCGTTTCCTCTGATTCCACAGTGCGATGGAACCCATTGCATCACCATACGTAACTGATATTTCCTTTCGAGGCGCTCCACGCACGCCATAGTTTTTACCAGTTGTGCAGGACATGTCTCTAGGCTCTCGAGAGCTTGCAGGCAGGAAAGTAAGTCTGTAAAGAGAGTTACATTGACCGGTGCCACAGGAAAGTGAGTCTGTAAAGAGAGTTACATTGGCCGGTGCCACAGGAAAGTGAGTCTGTAAAGAGAGTTACATTGGCCGGTGCTACAGGACAGTGAGTCTGTAAAGAGAGTTACATTGGCCGGTGCCGCAGTTCCTTCCTCTATACGTCTTTCAATATGCCCTACGGCCACTATTGATTCCTTCCATTTCCGCAATGTAATTGCTTTCTACCGCACAAGGGCCTACTAGTTCGTCGTTTTCTGTTATCTGTTGCCATTCCCATATTTGGGAAACAGAGATTTAGATTCAAAATTTTCCTTCTCCTTGGTGGGTATCCAGCTTAGACTAACGAACCACTCCTGTATAAATCTTATTGGTTTAGGTTAGGCGCTAGTTGCTTCTCCTGTCAGTGACAACAGTTCCGCCAGACCCAAAATCTGAGCCACGTAGGAAGGTCAGGAGTTGGACTGTTTGTCAGATGCTTTTCAGGCAGGTTATGGAAGCATTTTTTATAGGTAATGGAGTTCTTATAACATAATAATACCATAACGTCTTCTCTTAATCTTACTCCAGGTGACGGCAGTGAAGAAAAAGATGCCACACAGCTTTCGGATGATGCCTCAAGTGAGTATTGAAGAGATTACTATATTCATATTTCTTAAGGGGGGGGGGGGGCATTGGCGTAGCTAGGGTGGGTGAAGGAGCGGGGGGGGGTGAAAGAATTTGAAAATCCACCCGGGCCCCCACTTGAGGAGGCCCCCAAATGAGTGGGGGGTTTTTACATTAAAAATGAAATATTACGCAAAATGCTGGGGGTAAATGAAATTATGCGCATATTGAACTGTGAGAATTATGTGCAGCGACGCCGTAATTTTGAGACACAAAGAAAAGCTCAAATATGTTTGGCTAGAAACTTGAAAGAGATTTCCTACTAAATATTGTCGGAAATTTTCTTTAATTTAAACTATATTTCTTAAGCTGGTGAACCAAATCCCAGCACTTACATTGTATAGTGTGCAAACTGTTTTGCGGGGGTCGTTGGCTTGAAGCACCAAACTGCTGGTAGACAGCTAAACCGCTGTAGGCGTATTCTATTTCTCCTCTAACTCTCCTCTATTAAATCAAAATGAAGCAGCACCCCTCATATACCCCCTTGTACTATTTCAGTGAACCTGTTGACCAGCATCTCAACCCTTCGTAATACCCGTGATTAGCTGTACAAGAACTGTGTACTGTAAAATGGAGAAAATTTAAGCCTTAACTTCATGCTAAATAAAAGAATGTAGCCTTAGAAGCATTGTTTTTATTCATGGGCGTAGCCGGCAGTGGTCTTGGTTTAAACCCCCCCCCCCCCAGAAATGAGATTCCCCCCCCCCCCGTTCGTTTAGACCCATTTCAAATTTAATTACATTTCTCATCCAAACAAATTGATAAAATTACACGTCTAAGCTTTCTTTTTTCAGTTTTTTTTAAAAGTATTTTCTAAGCTTTTCTTGTTAGACCCCTGTCCTCAAGTGTAGCCAAGTTGAGTGATTACGGTAGCAAGGAAGATAAGCAATGTCTCTCTATTTCACACACAAGACTAACCAACGAGTGGATGACATTGCTTACCATTATAGGAGTCGTGTACAAGTTCTGTTGAGACCCATTCATTACATCATATACCCTCTCCCCTGCGCGCCACAGCGCTATTGATTGTTAACTCCCCCTCTCCCCATTATTTATTGGCCTTTGTTAAGTACGTATTCATAAGATGCACAGTCATCGCTCCTAGATCTTTAGTTCCATGTTAGATCAATAGACATGGCACTAAGAAATGGGAAACGGAAATCCCCCGGAGTCTGATGACGTAGTTTCTCGCGTGAGGTGCTCAATGATCAATCAGAGTATCGATACATAGTCAAACCAGTCAGTGTATCGACACAGTCAAAGCAGTCAGTGTATCGACACACAGTCAAAGCAGTCAGTGTATCGACACAAAGTCAAAGCAGTCAGTGTATCGACACACAGTCAAAGCAGTCAGTGTATCGACACAAAGTCAAAGCAGTCAGTGTATCGACACACAGTCAAAGCAGTCAGTGTATCGACACAAAGTCAAAGCAGTCAGTGTATCGACACACAGTCAAAGCAGTCAGTGTATCGACACACAGTCAAAGCAGTCAGTGTATCGACACACAGTCAAAGCAGTCAGTGTATCGATACATAGTAATTGTAGACTAAGAATAATATTTTTATGTAAGGACACGCTTTATGGAGGCCATGTTTACAGGTCTTTCTCTATGTATAGATCTATAAGGTTACCAGACGTCCTGCAAAAGGAGGACATGTTTTCCCTTTTAGGGTCTTGTTCTCTGTCCGGCTTGCATTGGTCTAAAATCTGATAAAGTCTCTCTCTAATAATAGCTCTCTAAAGGATAATGACGTCTTCCAAAAGGAGGACATGTCCTCTTTTTCCTGGTGGTGTCCTCCATCCAGCAGGCATTGGTCTAAATGTGAAAATGCCAGGTCTGTCTGTCTGGTAAAAAGTTTGTACACGTTATTCCTTCCACACTCGGATCAAGATGAAAGATTTGCACAGATATTTCTTTTACCTGACAACACAAGAATCAATTTTTAACAAATTAACCAAGTAATTAATTAACTATTGGTAATTAATTATTTTTGTTTGGTATCTCGAACAAAGGGAAAGAAATTGTACTTAATGGAAGTGGTGGTATAAGGTAAATTAGTCTCCTTTATAGGTCGGAGCTTTAAATTAAGTTTGAAACAAACAATAGATAATTATACAATCTTCTATTTTTTTATGAACAACTCAATATCAGAGTGGTTAGTGTGTTGGTTAGAGGAGGCTTGAGCCATTAATTAGTTCGAATTCAGGTCGTCCTCCTTCCGTTTTTTTTAAAATAAATCCTTTTAAAAAAGCGATTACGGTAAAATTTACTCAGATATCCCATTCTCCCTTCATTTCCCCTTCTGGTCCACATAAATGATAGGATCATAGCGTAGTGAGACAGCTAAAAGCATGAAATCGCGCTAAACCATTGTAAAACTATTTCTAATCGCACATATTTATTGTTGTTGGTCTAGATCTATTACACATTTAATTACAGGACTGATTGTTATAATTACACTTCGTATTAGCCTTGTATTTTTTTTTAAACATTTTTATGTTTTTCTAGTTTTTTTACAATCTACTTCGTCTAGGTTGTTTTTTTTGTTCTCACTTTAAAGGCTCTCCGCTTCTTTCCAAGGATTCGTCCTTCTTTCTGACTTCCTCTGAACGTTTAGGTGTCTGGTAACCCTTGGCATGCTAGTGTGGCTAAAGCCCATGTGGCTGGGGTGAATTTATGATATTACGCTTCAATTCTTACAGTCTGGCGTCACGAGGTTCTATTACTTGCTCTAGACTTAGAAGATGCAAATTCATTGTTGCAAACTCTCAAATCGTTTCACTTGTTAGTCTTGTGATCGCTTGGCTTTTTGTTTTGGACCGTAAAGAAATTTTTTGGTGATACTGAATTGATTAATTCTACAGATATGACTAGCGATTAAATAAGAGTTGGTAATTATATGCAAGCAAGCACTGATAGCTGTTAGAAATCTGTCGGTAGCCTACTTCTAACTATCAAACGAATTACGGGATAAGTGAAGTACCGATAATAATGAAGTGCAGCGACCGTTGACATCAGGGGCGGACTGGGTATTACCATATAAACCGGCCCACAAATGGCACGTCCTTTATTTTCGGTGGGGGGGGGGGGGATTTTTTACCCCACTCCGCAATTTATATATATATTAGTGTGTGTATGTAATTAATCTTCATAACATTCTGATCTTTCATTCTTTCAAACGTTTTTTTCTACCCTATAAAACTCTCTTCCTATAATTAGTAGGAAGACAGTACTCACCGCCAATGAACAGCTAGGGACTCCGGGGGGGGGGGCGCTGTCAGCTCCTATCAGTGGGGTCAGGGGTTTCCGTTATTTTAAGCTTTAAAAATGCATATTCTGAGGTATCTACAGTGCATTAGCCTGCTACTCTTCCGCTTAAAAAATTCAAAAACCAAATCTGCTATTCAGTGGAGTCCAGCGACTGGTAGAAAATGGTAAAATGCTTTAGTTTTTGTATTGGATTGGGAAGGGAAACCACAAAACCCCTTGATTTATTCCATTTATACATGTTTGTAGTCTGAAAACATAAACAATACAATAGCAGCCTAATGAGTTTGAAGCTTTTTGGTATTAGTTATAGATTACAGACGTTTCTTCAAAAAATAAGATTATTACGCCTTAGGCCTTTCATGTGACAATCTAGTCATGCATGTTGATCTGTGACTTAAAATATGCTAAATCATTGGTTTTCCTGGCTGACTCAGGCAACCCATTCCATTAAAAGATAAGAGAAAGCAGAAAGGTTAGAGAGGCACTTACTTGATGTGAAAAGCTCTTGCTTCCTCCTAGTACATTCTCAAAAACGCGATTTGTATATGAATGTATTATGACCAATTATCTATATAAATATAATTCTCTTCTTCCCTCAACAGTTTAAACGAGAAGAAGAAGTAAAGGAAAGATCACTCTCTTATTTCTGCGGATAGTGACCCCACGAAAAAAAAAAAGAGGGGGGGGGGGGGGGAGAACACGTTTTCACAGCTCGCTACGGATGGCTGCGCGCTGGACTGTCAAACCCTGTCCGCTCCCATCCCCCCTTCGTCTTGCGGAAGGTCTGGACTAGGAAGTAAACTATCGTCAACTCTGAAGGTACATCCGAAACATGTAAAACATTTTACAAACAACCATTTTACAAACACTAAATAGCAGGGCCGGACTTAAGCATTCTGAGGCCCTATTCAAAACGGATTTCTCGGGGCCAAGTTTGGGTATCTATCTATATATATATAATTCTCTTCTTCGCTCAACAGTTTTTTAATGACTTTTTCGTATATTTTGTAATTTCGGGAGATTTCCAGGAGCTCCTGGTTAGTCGACAGGAGGGCGCGGGAAATCTGTTTTAAGTTATAAAATGGTTACATTTAATAATTTATACACCTTGAATTAGCGCGGGTCCCATGTAAGTGCGGATCCTTCGGTCGCATAGGTTGCAGTGGCCTAAGACCGGCCCTGCAAAATAGCGGCGTATGCTACGCCATCGGTCGACTAGTTTAACATATTAATCTCCTTGCATTAAATATCGGACGTGACAGCGCTATAGATCTATAAATTATTGTAATTATTGTAATAATTTTCATCATTAATGACTTCATACTAAGCATAAGTTTGCCATTCATTATAATAGCATAAAAAGTGATTTACATCTAGATTAAATAATTTTTTTGTAAGCCTTAAGTGTAGTATTCTTAGATCTATGTTATTAAAAATAAACAAAAAGAAACAAAAAGAAACTTACTTTTTCTTTTAAAATCTCAGAAAGTAAAGCTTTATACCCATATTGAGCTGTAAATAAGTTGGGTGGTTTGCAATTTCGCGGCTGTGTGTATGTGTTAAAGTTACTTTCTATTAAGTATTGAAGAATTGTTAAAGAGCTCATTGTCGCGCCTCTTTTTTTCGCTGCGTTATATCAATGTTTTCTAACTTATCCTCTCTCATCCCTCTTTTTGGTTCAATTTCATTGGAACCATTAAAAGACGGGGGAGGGAAGGAGCAAAAAAAAATATGGGAGTGCCATCAAAGGCCCATGCCGACCAGCAAAATGATTAGGCCAAACACAACCTCGAAGACATCAAAGCAGTCCATGCCGCTCATGCATAGCAGAAAGTACGGTCCAACGTTTTGGAAATGATAATATATATGTACAGTGTATAGTGTATTTTTTTTATATAACAACAAGAAAATGTATTCGGGCCTTTGTTTTGCTGATGTCACTTTTTTATAAGTTGTCTTCATTGAATTTTTTTTTCTTTGGTCGCGACCAGACCGGCCCATTTGCCCATATAGCCAGTCCGCCCCTGGTTGACATCGTTAGACCACTAGATTCTGTCACTCTCTGTAGCTCTGTGTCTTAAAGTAACCCACCAGGGCGAAAGAAAACAATGACATAAATGGAACAGGTCTTGGTGCACCTCAATGATCGATTGTACTCGTCAGTGCTCGAGAGCCTAAAGGGTGTTAAGAAAATTTGGAATTATTATTTTACGAATTCTCTCCCCTTGTTTCCTACTTTTTTAAAAAAAATTATTATTTTAATCTACTTTAATGACAATTAAGAACGATAAGTATTTGCTAGGCATGCTTGAATCAATGGATAGGTACACGTCTACATTACTCTACATGGTTCATGCCACTCTATATGGGGCTAGAGTGGTGGGCCCACTAATCAACTATCAATCACACACACGTTTACAAAGTGATCGATGAATCAATCAAGCGTGAATGCCAACCTTTACTTCATGTTTATTTATTTAGCTGCGACTATTTAATCCACACGATTACATTTCCCATTGTTCGACCTCCCGAGTTGTAATTGCGACATTTTTAACGACATTGCAATGTCTTTGTGAACTAATCGAAGGTGTTTAAAAAAGGTGTTCAAGTGTTTTAACAAAATGTTGTGAAAAAGGTACAGTCTAGAAAGAAAGGTTCCATAACAAGTACTATTGAGTGAGGGGGGAGAGGGGTAATGGTGCTCTTTTTGTTAAGAGGAGGCGGAAGGGGAGAGAGAGAGTTACATTAAATAAAAGAGCGGGGGGGGGGAGTATTTCAGCTTCCTTACTTAGCCTCTCATTAAAGTAAAATGCTAAAATACCCAAGAATTCCGCCCAATTTCAAAAACAAATATTAAAATAATAATAAGCATAAATTTATTTTTAAAAAAACATGAGATCTAGGAGAAAATACCCAGCAATAAAAACACTGCTCCTTTACTGTTTGTATTGATCACCTAAGGGTGAGGTCTAGGAGAAAGCCTCGTATAAATGTGTGTTCAAAAACGTTGGCGGGATACACATGACTTAACACCACACATGACTAATGTTACATGACTTATGTTACATGACTGCATTGATCAACAGAGCCATAATATTATCGTAAGATCATTGAAAATGTTTAACACACCATCGTGTGTTACAAGTACATCGTATTGATATGTTACAATGTGCTGTCTGTGTATCCATTAGCTCAGGAATTCAACCTTACGGTAACAAAAAAGGAGCTATTATAGAATCGGAGCCACTTTAGTGAATGGTATTAGTTTCATTTTATCAGAGTTCCAACGGCTGTTTTTCACTATCGTAGTCAAGAAGCAGAGAGTGCTGAAGAATAAAACCTTAAATTATGTTATGAAAAAAAAATGGGCGTACCAATAAAGTACTTGTTATGTTAGCGGAATAATTTCCAGTAAATACTAAATAAAAAAAAGGTTCATTTTGGACATTGGATTGGACAAAAACCTGGAATCAATTTTGCCAAAAACGAAGTAGAATTAGAACTGAGATTGTCGTTGGATATTAAACCTAGACTTCCATTGCTGCCATGGTGTTCAAAGTGCGTGAATTGAGTTTTCTAAATTTGAATATACTTTTGTGAGCGTTTATCAACATGTGTTCATATAACGTGTGTTCATATAGCATGTGTTCAATCTGGATAAAAGAGGAAACTAGAAGATTCATGTCGAAAGCACTGAAATTAAATAAATTGAAGGTTCTAAATTTCTATTTATGAATGAACAAAATCTGGAGGTGTGTGTATCTATGTAGACAAAAACTTGAACTTGAAGAAACACACATACACATACAAATTTTGAAAGTTTTATTTCTAATGGAGTCAAAGCGTTGTTGTAGTTTCTTAATGGAGCCATATTTAACATAAAGATGAAGTGATATTCATAAGCATTGATGGAGTTTCTAACCGAGTCATAGATAGCATACTGATGAAGTGGTAGATCTATCTATAAAACTTGATGGAGTTACGTTTGAGTGACTTTGAGACTGTCGATGAGGCCAGGGTGAGGTCCATACAGATCAAGAGTTTGTCACCGGAAGAAAGTAAAAAGAGTAAAGTCTAGTTTCGTTTCATTATTTTAAATTTTGTCTCATTGTCTTTTGTCGGTGGTGCCAAATATTATTCGACCCGATGAAAATTGAATAAATCAATGCTTACAATTTTGCAGTTCGATAACAAATTATTATTTCGGTCTTTATCTGGGGCGTGATGGTCGAGTTGTAAAGCTCCTAGCTTCCGAACCGACGGAACCTTGAGACTCAAAATCGAATCCAGGTGAAGGCTGAGATTTTAAACTTTTTGGATTTTCAGAACGCTAAACTCCTGAAGTACGTTGGGGAAGTAAAAGTTGCTTTGATGGACACGTGACACCATCGTTCTTCATCATATACATGTATAGCTTTACACAGCTTATATCAACTCACTCTGTTCGTCTGGTATACATTATGTACACGATATCTCTCCCACGTCCCATTCTCGAACAAGTTGAAACGTTGTACAATCATTTAGTGTCCTTAACATGAATCAATTTTAAAAAATAGTTTAATTTTATATAAAAAGGGGGAAAATCTTACAGTATTGAGACACATGAGATTTAAATGTTCTTAAATGTGCAGTTCTTTCACTCCCCTCGTATATTTTGTATATATGGGGCTTCAGGATAAGATTTCCGTGCTGCCTAACAAACGCACAACAAGCACATTTGTTCAGGGATTCGAACTCAAGCCTCCTTGATAGGTAGTCAAGAGGTTCATGCCACTCAGCCATCGAATTGATTTTGTTTTTTTACTATTTCCCTAGGCTACATTCCGCGCCCTACTTATACCTTCTCCCCACGACGTTTTAGTAGCCGGCGCCCACGTAACTTATTGCCTATAATTTAGTCTGTCTATGTGTTTATTTTATGACCTGGGCTATAATTGAAACATTGCACGCTACACAGAGTCACGCGCGGAGACTTCGGACGGAGTCGGGGACAAAAAGGAAGATTCAGGCCCTGCCTCGAGTGACGTCACTTCCCCCACAGCTGCTCCAACAGCCCAGGAGCCGGTCAAAGCCAAGAGGAGGGAGATAGTGAAAAAAACTAAAGTTGAGCTGCTACCACCCCTTACAGCACCACAGGTGAGCAGATTTATTGTCATAGATGTGTAAACGTAATGAATGTATTTAAACCTACCAGTTGGACCAGTGCCGGATTTAACTAAGCTGAGGCTTATTCGAGGAAACTTGAGAATGAAATAAGGAAACCTTTTGTTACATGAAGGTTTTTCTTGACACCTATAGATAAGTTATACTATGAGACACAAATCTGTGTCCCGCGGCCTTCGCGAGAGCTCTCCAATTGCTGGTTTTAGGGTCCATCTGAGGCCCAGGGTAAAGACCTTTTAGAGGACAGGCGCAGAAGACATAAAGAAAACTTCAATAGATCCCGGCGGACAAAGGCTTTGTCTTCATCAGAGGTGGGAAAATATGCAGGTCGCAACTGGACGTAGCCATGTGAAACACTGCATACATCATTAATCCTTCGAAATCGAAGTCATTGCCATTAATATTATTATTGTGAGAACTACGAAATTTTTTTTCTCTTGGAGATAATATTTAAGAGGTTTATTTCGAAACAAAATGTACATCCAGAATCTAACGAAATTTAGTGGCATAGGGGTAGAGAGGGCTTGGCTGCTATATCAAAAAGGTCTTAAGTGGAAGCCTCTTTGAAGACCTGGATTACCACTTGGTATTTAAGATATTTCTGACAGCCCACTCTGATTGATATCATCGTCAGTAAAGTAAAAAAAAAAAAGAAATAAACTTTGTTTGGGCCATGAAACACCCTTGTCAACCTGTTGAGCGCATTGTACTCTAATAAAATGTCCTCTATTCACATGTCCTCTATTCACATGTCCTCTATTCACATGTCCTCTGTTCACAGATCCTCTATTTACATCCCCTCTACTAACATGTCCTCTGTTCACATATCCTCTATTCACATGTCCTCTATTCACATGTCCTCTGTTCACATATCCTGTATTCATGTCTTGAAGACTTTTAATGTGTGTGATGGAAAATTTGTTTTCATTATTAAATTTTTGTTCTTTAAGAAACATTGAATATGTTGTTAGTAAAAAAAAAAAGAAATTATTATTACTAGAAAAAGAAAAAGATTTACATATGTAGTTTTACTACTTGTATTAATTAGAATTATTTTTTTAAGAAGTGGCATATTGATTCTTTATCTAACAGTGTAATTAGATGACCTTCAAGTCAACAGATCTAACGCCTTAAACCATTTTGTTTCTCAGAGCCCTCCGCGCCTACCTTCACCACCACCCGCCAGGCAACGATCATTGACACCGCCCTCTCCAGTGGCGACCGAGAGTCCGATCTTCGAGCGAGAGGAGGTTCCTCTTACAGCTATTGAGCTGCCGGAGGTACCAGACCTTCCAGAGATTGAGGATAACCTGGTCAGTATATTCACACGTTATTTTTTTAAAATCTCTTTCTGACTAAAATTACTTTTTATGTATTTCTTTCTCACAATAAGTGTTTTGGTTAGGTCCAGTGCCCAACTTTCTTTTGCCTTCGGTCCATATCTATTTCCGACATACTTGTCTCGCGGCGCATTCACTCAAAATATCGCGGTACAATTGCAGTGGCGTCACTAGGGGGTGTCATCCGGTGCATTTTGCACCTTTGTGACGCCTACTGCTTCATTGTGCACCATAGGTAGAAGTTTTTAGGGCCCAGATTGCACCACGTTACGTTATGGCTTGCGTGTCGTGAAATTGTTCGTAAAATATTTACTATATTTCGGATATTTCTTTATAGTTGAAGATAATCTAATTCCTCCAGCAGGACGACAGAGATGGCAGCGGTAGGGTATGAACCCGGGACCATCGAGACGACCGAACTACAGCCCAGAGCGCACACCGCATGACCAGGCAGCCAACTGTAGGTTAGGCATCACTGGTTAGCCGTTGTTATGATTACGTAATACCTGTCAGGATGGGATTTCAGATTAGCTAGGGTATGATACTACGGTCCCGTATCCCGTAAAGGTAATAGCATATAAAATACAAACATTGAATAACAGTTATTCAACTGAACATTTAGTGAATAACAACAGTTGTCAACAGGAACAATATTTAATTATACTTAATTGTAATTTTCAAACATATTTACATGTAAATCAATATCATTGAAGTTAGCATTTGATTAATAATGAGTCTAGTATCACACCAACAAGTTTCCGTAACACACCTTCACACTCACACTCCAACTCGGCGCCCAACAGAACCTCAACTCCCTACACCTCAACACCGATAGTTACTACACAACTCCAAGGGCAGAAAGACGACACACTTTCCCATAGCCCAAAGCCTAACACCCCATACAAGGGGAACCAAAAAACCAGCTATTTAGCTCACAAAAGAAGCTCTCGCTCTCTTGTGGGAACTAAGGATGACGTAAACACACACACACGCACAATATTCTAGACAACAAAACGCACTTAAAAGAAACTACTTCCTATACCCTAAAACACCAATATTAAATGCAAAGAAAACTTCAAACGCGCACGACATCCCCCCTCTCCCCCTAACTGGATCTTGCGAAGACAAGTCCAGTCTTCAAAAAAAATAATTGAAAACTGAAGTATATAGACAGCAAAAGGAATTAGGAAACATTGCCCAAAACTGAAGCCGAAGAATACAACCTTCATAAAGTAAAAATTACATAATTATTCAAATAGATGATGTCTCAAAGAACACCATCCATCATAAAACTATTATAACATTGCAATGCATACTAAAAACAAGCAGTACATATTATATAGGCATATTTCAAAATACATATCAATAACTATACTAAAATAGTCTTTTTACGCCATCACACTAGTCTCGAACACAAGTCCGCTAGTATGTTGTCCTCTCCTTTAATGTGGCACACGTCGAAGGTGAAGTCTTGAAGCATCAGCGCCCACCTCGTAACACGGTGGTTCGTAAAGTTCGTGCTCCGAAGGTAAGCCAAGGCCTTGTGGTCCGTCAGAAGGTGAAACGTCTTTTCACTAAGGTATCTGTCTAGTTTTCTAATGGCAAATACGATAGCCAAACCTTCTCTCTCGATGATGGAATACCTCTGCTCCCGAGGCAACAACTTGCGACTCACATAATTGACGGGATGCAGAACACCATTCACGCACTGGCTCAGTATACCGGAGATTCCTTTGTCCGAGCATCGGTCTGAAGAAAAAAAGGCAATGAAGGATCAGGCAAACGAAGAATGGGGTACCTACACAGATACGCCTGCACCCTGCTCAAAGCCTCCGCGCACTCATGATTCCAGTGCACCTTAACAGACCGACCCCGACACAATAGATCGGTAAAATAAAACAACTCCGCGTACCCTGGCGAACCTACTGTACAAAACCGCCAACGCGATTAATAATTACAAGTATTAATTTTTTCAACCCTCTAGACCACTTTAAGCCTTAAACCTTCCTTTAACTTAGATATCTTTAAAAAAAACAGTTGAACAAGACAATGCTACTATTATACCACCAGCGGAACAATTAAGCATGTCATTTGTTATCTTCATCCTATACGACAGAAAATGCAACTAGATTCGTAACCCAGATCCAATTGCTAACTTCAAACAGGATAAGATTGTACTATTACGATGGTATATGCTCTATTACATGAGCTTCATCGTGTACATTTTACTCTACTAACAATTACTCCCCCAAATAGTAACGCAATACTTTCATGTGTGTGCTAACCTAACAACACACGCCCGCAAAATTTACCGATGTGACCAGATTACTAACTTAATCATCACGTCAACCTCTCGAGCTCACACGATGAGGGACCACCACAATACATCTACTACCAAATTTCGATCTGTCCAAATATCTAACCGCCTTAGCAACAAGTGATAAGTTCTTAAACCTTACATGTCCAAAACCCATGGACTTCCCATTAACCTCTAAAACCTCTACAAAACCAAATAAACCAAACTCCCTAAACCTATCCTTAAGCCTTTGCCAGTTAACATTGAATGGCGAATTCCTAATAGTAACTGTATAGCGATCCGGCATTAACTTATACCTACGGCGACCTTCCGAATCGCGACGACCCTCTAGTCATCTATGTCTAGATCGCTGGTCTTGGTCATTGCCAATATCATTGGGATTTACATCCTCAACATCAGTCTCATTATTTTGGGCAACAAATTCATTAAGGCACTCAGCTGCTTTATGACCCTGCTCCACACAACTGAAACAAACAATTACCTTTCTTTTAACCACTGGACTCTGCTTAATCACTGGCTCACAACATGCTGCTGCCACATACACAGTTTCTTCTTTACTAATTGATACATTCGAATCAGCTACCTTAAAACCTTCGATTACCTCAAGCATGTTCTCTACCGTACTCTGTTTGTTTAAGAGAAGCTGCCTGTACACTTCACTTGATACACTTTCAAGGATTCTGATTTTGATAAAGAGATCTTTGATCTCTTCTACTGTCTTTCCTACCTCGGCCATTTTGCACCAGTTATCCAGTGCGGTCCTCAATTCGGTCATATACCCACGGAAGTCGTTCTGTCGTGGTTTGACCCGATGGGACCTTTTGCGGCTTGTCTCCGCATTGATGTCTGCGTGGCGGAGAAGTGCTGTTTTGCTGTTGATTCCTCATACTTGTCGCTAAGGAACAGACTGTCCCTCAACATAAAGTTTTTGAGCGATGTCGTCAACTTGTACGACAGGGACCACTCCTTACTCTCAATCTTGCACCTTGCCGCCACGGCCTCAAAGTGCGTCAGGTATGCTAGAAGGTCATCGTCTTCCTTCATGCCTTGGAAGTTCTTGTCTAGCCTGTCCAAGACACTCTTTTGTTGCACCTCAACTGCCTGACCTGCCACTGCACCTGCCTCTGGCGCCGACTTCTCTTTAAGCCGTGCCAACTCCAGTTCATCTTTTCTCTTGAGCTCCTCTCTAGCATCTCTCTCCTTCCTCCGCCTTCGCCTCTTTCTTTAATCTCTCCTCTCGCTCAAGCCTAGCCATCTCTCGTTCAAACTCCTCCTTCTTGGCTCTCTCGTAGTCAACCTTCTGCTCTTCCACATCCTCTCCAACCTCTCCCCCTCATACCCGAGAGCACGGCCGTCACTGATGAACTGGGCGGTTAGAGTCAACCTCGTCTCCATTACACAGACTATTAAGCCTTAACTAATAATTACAGTCTAACTATAGCTAACAAAAACTAAAGTTAGATCATAGAGAGAAACAAAATATATATCATTACTTAATTACAACGGGCGAACTGAAATCACGGGCGCATCGACAAAAACAGGGCCAATGACTTATCTGCTCAGTATCCCGCGTCGGAAGGAATTCGCCTCACTCCAGGCTCCGCAGAAGAGAAAAGCCACAGGCAGCCACAGCCTTTGGAGCAGACCAACGGTTCTAACTTCAGGACGGTTCCGGTACACCAACCAGCAAGACACACAGTTTCAGCTTCATATAACTTTATTGACTATTAACTCTAACAATTTGTTACTGTAACATGTAGCGTAGAAGACTGTACAATATCTGTCAGTTTACAGTTAGCTATACTTCGTTGCATTTCATCTCTTCGTTTCATTGCAATTCATCTCTTCTCAACTTGCATCGAGCCGTATTCAACAGAACAGACCAACGACACACTTCCCAGTGTCGCTCCAGGTCTCCCAAAGCTGAACCAAGTCGTACTCAAGTCTACCGAATCAGAGCCGCACACGTGTTACATCGACTGTATCGACTATAACGGCTCAAGTCCACTGTAGTTCGCTGTATAGACTTTAACGACAGTAGTCCACTCCAGTTAACTCTACCCTAGTTAACTTACATCGAGTCGTACACATTTCTCTTCCACTAGAGTCGCACACGTCTTACATCGCCTGTATCGACTGTAACGCCTCACTCACGACTAACTTTCACATTAACTTTCTGGCTTATATAGAGTCCCTAATCGCTTCTCCAAAGTTGCACAAACACTGCTTGTATCTTCTGGAATAACACGCGAGGAAACGTCACATCATGTCTTTATTTATACATGTAGATTCCATAGAACACTCGCTGTAGTGTCATCAAATCGGGGTCACACGTAGTGACCTCTATCTGTCACTGTTCATTAGTAACTGCCCCCTTCTTAGATCTGTTCGTCCCCTGGAACAACACGTGAGGACACGTCACATCCTGTCTTTGTTTGTACACTTATTCCAGAGAACACTCGCTGCTGTGTCATCTCGCCGGGTCATACGTTGACCTCTACCTATCACTGTTCATTTGTAACACTATTATGAACTAATCCCATTAGGCAAAATACAAGGGATTCCCAACTAATCTATCGTGCGCTATACATAAATCATCAGACCGCTCAAACGGCTTAAATGTATTTAATTTTATTTAATACATAAACATAGCATATATGTCATATATCTTATGTTGGCCTTAGCGGTCAAATCAAGGACACAGAGGTCACAAAGTTGACATGTACATATTGTTCGGACGAGCCCCCATTCTGACAGGGTGGGATTTCAGATTAGCTAGGGTATGATATTACGGTCCCGTATCCCCAGCCTGAACAGAGTAACACAAGAACCTAAAGATAATAGCATGTAAAATACAAACATTGAATAACAGTTATTCAACTGAACATTTAGTGAATAACAACAGTTGTCAACAGGAACAATATTTAATTATACTTAATTGTAATTTTCAAACATATTTACATGTACACCAATATCATTGAAGTTAGCATTTGATAAATAATTAGTCTAGTATCACACCAACAAGTTTCCGTAACACACCTTCACGCTCACACTCCATCTCGGCGCCCAACAGAACCTCAACTCCCTACACCTCAACACCGATAGTTACTACACAACTCCAAGGGCAGAAAGACGACACACTTTCCCATAGCCCAAAGCCTAACACCCCTTACAAGGGGAAGCAAAAAACCAGCTACCCAGCTCACAAAAGAAGCTCTCTCTCTCTTGCGGAAACTAAGGATGACTTAAACACACACACACACACAATATTCTAGACAACAAAACGCACTTAAAAGAAACTACTTCCTATACGCTAAAACACCAATATTAAATGCAAAGAAAACTTCAAGCGCGCACGACAATACCCTCGCTGCCTTATGACCTTCTATTTTTAATAACTATATATACAACCCTTCTTCTGTCTCGAAAGAAAATGGATCCGCCTTGATGAATCACTGGTGTTAATTGCTTGTTCTTAGATGACGCAGAATCTCTCCAGATCAGGTCTGGAGCGGCAAATTTTCGGTTTAAAATGCGACTGTTTTTGGACTTTCAGTTAGGGAAGTTTAGTTCTCTTAATCTTATGTAAGTCCTTGAATGGCCGCCTCGTCCAGGACATCTTTGTATAAAAAAACAACACGAAAAAACAAAGTCGCACACCTTGGAATATAATATATTGTTAACACCAGTAGCGGCCTTTGGGGGTGGTAAGCGGGGCAAAAGCCTTTGGCGCCGCGCCTCGGAGATTCCCTTGTCACCGTCAGCTTCGAAAACCAGATCAGTTCTCATAAGTTAGGACTTGTTACTCAATACCTTTGGAAATCTTTCCAGGCATCTATATGATACCAATTACCATGTACGCTCTTAACATGGCATAATAAACTTCAGCAGCCTGAGGTTTCTGTTAAATCTCGTCAATTTTCAGGCTTGATTAAGATGCTGGGTGACGTCGACCCAACCATGCAAGAACGTCTTCGACGAATTAAGAACGACGAGGCTCACGACCATTACATCGGGCATAGGATTCAAAAAGAATTTATAGACCTGATGGCATCAGAAGTAAAAGGGAACATTATTGATAAAATCAAACTTGCTAAATATTTTCCCGTCATCCTTGACTGCACGCCTGATGTTATCCACAAAGAGCTGATGTCCCTTATATTGGGTTTTGTGGACGTATCAGATCTGAAAGTTAAGGTACTAAAACACTTTATAAAATGTTTAGACGATGACGACATCGCCAATTGTCGTGGCCAGGGATACAACAGTTGTGCAAACATAAAGGGAAAGCACCTAGGAGTTCAAGTGCACATTATTCGCAATAGTCGAGCTTTTTACTCTCCTTGCGGCTACCATAACCTTAACCTCCAGCGTGTTTAGCAGAAATATTATTATGTAGTTTGTTGATTGTTCATAAAAAATATTTCTGAATCATTAGTTACGTTGATTAAAAGGCAAAATCTTCCATGCAGAACATTATGTAATGTAATGTAATGTACTCAAACGGCCAATGGTACAGTAACTACTACCTACGTGAGGTACCATGTTCTGTAACAACAATAAGGCCTACAGCATTAGAGGCGGACGAGACGTTAGTGTGATGTATTACGGTATATATCGACTACCCTTGCGGCTTAGGGCCCCGGCATATGACACTCGCCCAGGGCCCCTGCTAAGGCCCCCTCTGGTTAACGTTCTTGTAGTAGCGTTGAATCAATGTCTGTCGGGGCTGTAGCTCCCACTTTATTGATCCGTTATCACCAAGTTGTTCTTCCTTCCACAGCCAGAGAAAAGAAAACAGAAGCTGAAATTTTTGGTAGAGCCGCCACCTCAACCCCATCTTGCAGAGGCAGCTAAAAAACGGAAGGCAGCTCCCAAGATAAGGCGCTTGTGAGTATGAAATGAAGCAAGCTACCTATTCTTGCGGTAATATGAGGCCAGAGAATTAGTCTTGTTTTCCTTCTGAGTTTTCAAGTGTGACGGTAATAGTTAGTAAGGTTAATGGCATTACTGGGGTCAGTGTCATGTAGCCAAGTTAGCTAATGAAGTCACCCTTTCCTTCATTTTTTTTCCAAAAGGTCCCAAATACAGTGAACTAATCAACTAGCTACAATTTTTTAAAAGTGACAGTATCTAGGTTAGCGAACATCAAATTTAAAAGTAATGAAAACACTCATTTTACATTTCCTGAGCCCTCAATGAATGACGTCACAGGGTGAGGGTTTCACGAAAATAAAAACGAGTTTTCATTGAACAATTTCGGAGGGGTGGGGGGGGGACACCCTGAGCTAACCAAATTGGTGCCGCCACTGGTCTAAAGATCAGACCGCTCTCCATGCAGTTTTTCTTTAATATTGTGTCCGTACCTGCAGGTAAAGTATGCAGCTTTCAAGGACATAGTGGGCATTTTTTTTTGGTGACACTCCACAAAAAGTTTTTCACTGTTTTCGCGCTAGTTAAAAGTCTCATGTTTGCTTTCCTATAGACTATTCAGCAAATATGAAACTAAGATTATATCATTGATCGAGATGGACGTTATGCAAGCAATGGTTCTAGAGAATTACGATCAGCCTCAATGTGTATATGTATACACCGACGTAATTATGAATAATTATTGACGTGGAAACATTAATGATATAACATTAATGACACATTAATGTTCTGTTATAGGATAAGAATATATGTAATAGTAATTTTTAAAAGTAAATAAAAAGATTTTTATGATGCATTGAGGGATTTTAACCAAGATTTTGTTTCCATGACACCCCAGACCCAAGCATCTCTCCAGGCCAAGAAAGTCACGGCCTGCCGAGGCTCCAGTCACGGCTGAGGAGTTGATTGACATTCAGGACCCATTGGACTTTCTCGCCAAATACTGTATCATCAAGTAAGTAGTAAGCACCTTTAGATACGATAAGACATTGCTTTGTTTTATTTAGAGACCAGTATGAGAGAAAGAGATAGAAGAACAGGGAAAGAGAGATAGAAAGGTAGTGAGTTTGATTTTGGTTTAAAATATATTATTACTTAAGTCTAGTATATTTATTTTATCTCCTATTAACTTGAGTCTGCCTATGTTACTTTATTGCCTATATTACCATGACAGTTGCATTTAGCATGGCCTATTGTTTTACAAAAGTTATTTCAAGTTTATTAGTTAAGATATAATACGTCTACAGCGGTTGAGTTGTCTACTAGTCCACACCTGATGCTGTAAGTCAACGACCGTCAATAACACGCACATAAACTCGTACTACGTGACAACACAATGTATTACAATTTCAGAAAGATCATTTGTTTTTATTCAATTCATTAGAAATTTGTACCGTTAATACCTATAGGACTCAAGGTAGCGTCCCTTTAGTGCATGGCCTCCCCCACACAACAATATGATACATTTTAAAAAAATAATAGAACGAATGTTTACCATTGGAGGATTAAGGAGGGATTGATTTGTTTAAAAAGTATATTTCATACATATATATATATATTTGAAAGCATGTCATGTCTATAAATAGCTGGCCATGTCTATAAATAGCTTTTCACGTCTCTATATAGCTGGTCATGTCTATAAATAGCTGTAAACTAGGTGAATGTTTCTCTATCAAATACAGTCCTGATCGTCTGCCATTCTATGAGATTGTGTTTGAATCCACATTAGAAGAACAGACCCCACGCTACACTAAGCCCTCGACGGAACAGCCCTTAGCTCAAAACGAGCAGTGTGCCCAGGATGAGGAGCTGTCTCAGGACTCAACTCAAGCGGAGCTGCCAAATGAGAAGAAGAAGAAAAAAGGTCTGCACCCCGCCCCCCCCCCTCAAACCCCCCCCCCCCCCACATAATGCACTGTCTCCCAAGGTATATGTGACTGTGGTGTTTGCGTCATAGCTGTGTACAATGTTAAATATAGATGTTGTGTTGGCTGACATTAAGTGATGATGTGAATGGAGGATTGTAAAGCGGTAATGCTCTATCTTTTTAAAACATGGTGTCAATCATCAATGGTATGTTGAGTCGTAGACCTTTACTGTTATTGAATATTTTAAAGTTTCATATTTTCTCCCTGATTATCATAAATAATCTACATATTCTTTTTTTTTTTTAGAAAATTCTAACACAACAAATTAAAAATATTAAAAGTTTGCCACATCTATATGTGAACGCTCACCACTTCGTGTCAATGATTATTTCTTACTTTGTGTCTAGAACAACTAAGCCATTTTCACGATACGCTGCTGTTAAAATTTAACAAAAACGATTTTTTTTATTCGCAGTGTGGACCCACTATGTTTCGGGGTTTTTTTTAAGCCATGGTATAAATAGATTATGCATCCTTCCAGTTGTAAGCACTATTGAAACTCTTTTTGGTTGTATCCATAGACTTATATATACTATATCTAGCATGGGCGTAGCCAGGGGGGGGGGGGTTGGAGTTCAAACCCCCCCCCTCGAAATGAAATCCTCCCCCCCCCCCGCAGGGGAAGGGGGGAACGGATTAAGTGACTGATTTTTTTGCTTTCATTTTGTTTATTTTAGGTGAGATTTTAATGCTAAATCATCACTTACCACAGCACAGCCGAGGGTGTTTTGAGTTTAAAACCCCCTACCAAGGGGTTTTGAGATTTAAAAAACCCATATCAGGAGGTTTTGAGATACAAATCCCTCTACCAGGGGCTTTGAGTTTAAACCCCCTACAGGAGTTTTGAGTTTAAAACTCCCTACCAGGGGTTTTGCAGTTAAATCCCCCTCTTCTTTAAACAAAAATAAAAAAATGCAAACGACAATTCCAAATTCCAAGAAAACAGCTAAGGAAGATTTTAACTTTAAAACTGCCTACAAAAATTACGATAACCCCCCTATCAATATAACAAAAAAGCAAATTACACACAATTCTATAAGTGTAGCCAAAGGGGTTTTGAGTTTAACCCCCCTCCCCTCCAGTTGGGGTTTGAAGCTAAAAAGTACCTATTCAATATAAAAAATAAAAAAAACAAATTATACACTATAAAATCTATGAGCGTAGCCAAAGGGGTTTCGAGTTTAAAACCCCCTTCCAGCGGGGTTTGAAGCTGAAAACTACCTCTTCAATATTAAAAAAAAAAGCAAATGACGAACTCAAAATGCTATGAGCGTAGCCAAAGGGGGTTTTGAGTTTAAATTCCCCTCCTCCAAATGGCTTTTTCTTTAAAGTTTAAAACCCCTCCAGATGGTTTTGAGCTTAAAATTCCACTATTGAGCGTTTTGAGTTAGAAACCTCTATCTTCAATATTATTTTAAAGCAAACTAGTCACCAAATTCTAGCTAAATGGGGTTTAGAATTTTTAAAAACCCAAAATTTTTTAGTTTAAAACCCCTCAACAGATGATTTTGACGATAAAACTTTCCTTTTCGATATAAAATATAAAGCGAAATACAGACATGTAATTCAAAGAGCGTAGTCAAGAGAGGTTACAAATTTCTACCAGTGACTTGGGCTCTATTAATAAATTGTCAAGTCTACTGCCGAAATTGAAAAACACTAAATGTGGCTCAACAAAGATGGCTAAGACAGATTTTAGGAGTCAGTTATAGAAATCGGGTCTTAATCAAATAAATCCTATGCCGAACTGGGAGTCGAACCCTTAGTAAGGTTGTGACAGAGCGGCACATGAGGTTTTGCGGGACATGTTCTCCGACAAAATTAGTTACGCAAAATAAGAGTTGCGGAAACAGCTTGCTGGAAAATGCACCGAACGGCGCGAGAGGGTCTAAGCCAGTAAGAATAGCACATTAGGTTTTTTAAATAAAACATTTTAATTGCAAGATAATGCACTGTAGATACCTCAGAATATACATTTTGTTGGCTTTCAATACCAGAAATAGTGCTCGGCTTGTGAATTCCACCCAAACCCCCCCCTACCCCCCGAAAAAAAAATCCTGGCTACGCCCATGATATCTAGACTGGACATGGAGATTTTTTAACACTACAAAAAATGTGAAAATTTGTTAGAAAGTTGGATCAAGGCGTTTTGTAAAGTAGTTAAAAGAAGAAAAGTCTTTTTTTTCAACCCTAACCTATGTAACATATCATTTAACTTTTAGATCTAGATCTAGTAATTGAACATCAAAAATAAGAGTCTCATAATTATTTTTTTTTCTCAACACTTAGATACATAATCTAGAAAGATCTAGGTAATCAATCTATTTAAATGTACATAAGATGATTTAAATCAACATGAATTAATTCCATTTGGGATTTTTGAAACATTATCTCAATGAAAACAAACAGGAAATGGCTTTGTTTCATATATTTGCGTGAATATCCGAGAAATGATTTTGCATTATTTTTAAACTTTGAAAACTAAAGATCATTACTTTTCTAAGACAGAAAAGATTGATTGGGGTGACTTCCCTTAGAGCCTGAAAAAAAGAGTTTACGTACATAAAAATCTATATTTGTATAGGTCTGTGAATCGATCAATTGCGGATAAGAATTTATTTCCAGTTTCCAGTCTAGATATAATATATAAGTCTATGTTGTATCTTTCAAAAACTTTGCTCGTGACTTGCTTTTCTAGACATTGTATAAAAACAATTATTTTATTATCTGTGATATGAAGCCGACATTGGCTGAATACGTGTTTTTGTGTGTAAAAATATATACAAACAAAAATGAAATGTAGTTATAGTTATATTATTTTATGTGTTTAAGGTAAAAAAAACATATTAAAATTCTTGGGTGTAGGGGCGTTACAACACCAAATGTTTTCGGGTGGATGACCGGGGGGGGGGGGGGGGGGGGGGAAATGAGAAAAGTCATTCTAAAATTCACCGGCCAGAAGTAGGTGTGAGAGACTGCTACAATCTGATTCAACTTAACATACTATAATTCATGCCGGCCTTAGACATAAGCACACTAGGCGGCCGCCTATGGCCTCTGGTCGGTGAGGGCCTCACACAAGACATAATATATATTTGTTTAGAGAACAAATAGCGAAACTTATACCCAAACAAATTTAGAGTCACTAGTTTTTCAATAAATTGCGTAATTTTATTTTTTCGTTGTTTATTTTTCTGTTTCATTTTGGGCCCCACTAAATTCACTTCGCTTAGGGCCCTAATCGTCTAAGGCCGGCCCTGTGAGAAGAAAGCACTAAGTTGTCTCAACTACATCTATCAAATCTGATTTCTGCCTGGCTGGTACCTGTCAATTGTAAACCTAGTGCTGTCTGACTAATCTCTCTGATCTAATTTGTGATTAGAACGACGCTACATCAGGTCAATGATTTAATTAGCATTTACCCTCTCCACAGGTAAATCTAGAGCTAAGACACCTGTCAAGAGAACCAACGCCCCAGCGCCAATCAATCCACAGCTATTACCCACAGAGAGGGGACTAAGCATTGAGAAAGTGGTAAGTTGATTTTTGTATTTCGAAGTTCGCTGTATTCTTCTGATTCCACTTTAGAGGTGTCGCAGCGAGTTGTTGCAGGTTATCTGTTGCCAAGCGTGAGGCTTGATTTTGTTTCTATCATTACGTTCACCCCATCTATGCACATTGATCTTGACCTTTCTTGAATTTGTTGGAACATCACGGCAGGAGTTGTCCTTCCTGTGTTGATCCCAATCCTTCCAATTCAATCCTTCCAATTAAAGGGTGCAAGCTCGACCCTTAAAATTCTGCGAGCTTGTTAAATTTAAAAGCAATTTTAATATTAAAATTGCTTTTTTGAAAAACAAAGCTTATCTAAGGGGAACAATTCCACACCAACAACGATATCATTATTTCTATTTTTTATATAAAATAAATTAATTAATTATCAATAATTAACCAATTGGTTAATTTTTCTAATGATTCATGTATTGTTTGGTACATAGATTATTAGAATATATTTTTAAAGTTTCAACTTGATACGAGAATAGGTGTCGGGGAAATAGAATACGTAGTTTTTGTTGGTATCAAATACAATAATTAAGAACCAGTAGTTAAATGGCTACTTCGTTAATATTTTGTATTGATTCATGTCTTGTCTATGCCAATCAATAATTATGCAAAGTTGCAACTTAATCCAAGAATGGGAGTACGATAAAAAAAAACGTTTTGAAACTTTTTACCAGACAGACAGATTTAGTTGAGCTTTGGGATAATTGGAATATTTTTGGTTTATTTTCAATTCAAGGAACGCTTTTCAGAATTTCTAAATGATATAGCTACTTCTCACTGACCTGTATTTTGTTCATGCTTTTTATGACCTTCAGGCAATGACCTTAGAGGAACAAAACTTAGAGAAACTTATTTATACCCTGGACCTGCTACAAGACAAGATGAATAAACTGTGTGGTCAGTTGGAAGACCTGGAAGGTCAGTTTGACAATACTTAGCCTCCACATGAATGACACATACATAATAATAGGGTGGTAACACAAGGTACTATGTTTTTATGGACAGAAAATGGTGAATTAAATACATAGAAATAATGGACAGTCCTGGCCAGGGGCAGGGCAGAAATAATAGAATTCCTCGTTCCAAATGTAAAATTTCTATTCCTCAAGTAGAAATCCTGGACAAAAATGAGCACAAACTATTAATACACAGTATATAACTAAATTTCAATAATAAATTAATAATAGTATATTTCACATGAAGCTTGAAACTTATTTCCTTAGCGAAGATAGCGGAAATAACATGAAAATTTTTTATTTCTATTTACCTTCCTTTACATTTTTACTATTCTGTGTAGAATCTTTTTTTTATTTTTTTTTATTCCTGTTTACACTTCTCTTGCAACATTAAGGCGTATATCACGGGACACTTAAAATGGTTCTGGAAAAGGGAAAAGAAATCCACTCTACAATGTAGATGTAGAGCAGCGGTTCTCAACCTTTTATGCTCGATGACCCCTTTTTACTATTCCCCACTCTGCCGTGACCCCCCCCCCCCCACACACACACATACAGCAATAGTACAATAGACAACAACTATCCATATTTTCGATGGTCTTAGGCGACCCCTGGCAAATTGTCAATCGACCCCCAAGGGGGTCGCGATCCACAGGTTGAGAATTCCTGATGTAGAGCATTATAGGACATATGCTTTTTTTTGCAAGGAAATGTGAAATAGTCTCTATTGACCGAGAATTACTTTGACATTTTTAGGTTTAACTATCGTCTTAAATATACCATTTAGAATGTTGCATTTGCTTTATGTTTTAAATCATTTCATTTTTTTTTCTGCTACCCTCTAAAAGTCAGGAGAACTGAACTGCTGGCACAAAAAGCAAGATTTAGAGTCCCAGGGATTGCGTCCCCTAACTTCTCGCTAAAAAAGAAAAAAGAGAAAAAAGGAAAAAGGGTAAGCGTATTTAGAAGTAATGGTTAGGGTTGCCAGTAGGATTAGGGTTAAAGTTTAGTGTGAACCCTTTTTTAATTGTAATACAAGATTTATTATATTTGCTTTTTGTTATAAAATTTTATTTAAAGATTTTATTTCGGTTTGTTCTTCTATTTGTAAACTATAGTTCAGTATTTTATGTGTCATTGCTACTTGAGTTTTTATTCTTTAATCTAATGCTCTACGTTAGGTTCTGATGATTACTAACATAGTTATAGATGGAATAAACTATAACAACATTGAAGAAACTGTTTCAATGGTTTGATTTGTTTGTTGTTTTTTTTTGTTTTTGTTTTTTAATTATCTGTCAAGAAAAACAAAGAAGTTGAAGAATCTGACCGGAAGTTACGTCCACATGAAATCACTGATGACGTCATAGTGTCTCGACTGGACGGTAAAATGTTAAAAGAGGTGAGTGGTAATGGTCAGTCGTGACGAGTTATGACAGTACTTTTTAGGCAATATTTTTAGCCATCCTTATTTCATACCATTCTTATTATTGTGGTAAATATTGAACTGTATATGTGGCGAAGCAACCATGGATCAACTCATGGAAATGAGGTGAATGCCTAGGCATTAGCTATTGTGGGAACGATGTCGCCCAAACAGCAGTTCCCCGCTCTCCACGTAGCTGATTTATCCAAAGGAACGGCCAGTGTAATACAGTTAAAAGTCAGAGGCGTCGCAGGGTGTAGCACAAACTGCCTAAGGGTCGCCGGCTTCTGATCTTGTTCAAAAATTCAAAACTCTGCTGCCTTTCTCTGAGAGTTTGAATTGAGAGTTTTCCTTCTCCTAGGACTTTTAGGAGCCAGCTAAGGCTAACGAGCACATGGTCTTGGAGCCAGCCTAAAGGCTAACGAGCACCTGGTCTTGGAGCCAGCCTAAAGGCTAACGAGCACCTGGTCTTGGAGCCAGCCTAAAGGAAAATGAGCACCTGGTCTTGGAGCCAGCCTAAAGGCTAACGAGCACCTGGTCTTGGAGCCAGTTACTTGCCTTCGACCTTCTCCTTTATAGTGAAAACAGTTCCGCAGGACTCAATATATAAGCCACACGTGAAGGCCAGGTGTTGGGCTGATTGTCAGAGGCTATTTGAAACCACCAGGAAGCATTTTATAGGTAATGCAATGTTTATATCCATTATCACTTCCGGCAATGACAACCTTGCGGAACATTGACAGCCTTGTGGAACATTGACAGCCTTGCGGAACCACGTAAAATATAGAACTGTGATCATAATATTGTAATTCAATAGGCAAAGGCTTGTGTAGTAGAATTCTTGGTAAAGAAAAATACCAGAATCCGAGCAATATAAAAAGAATTTAGAAAATAAAGACTGAGAAGGTATCTGGTGAGCTTAGCACTAGACACTTTTTCTAATGATTAAGTTACGTAGTAAGATTCATGTATCTATCATTTTGTACTCACAGATGTGTCAGGAGCCTGATATGAAGTTGTTAGAGTCTGAGATTGAGATCTTTAAAGCAAAGTTCAAGGATGTTCAAAACAGGGTCGAACAAATAGCAGGTTAGTGTACTGGCGGATCCAGGCTGATCCCCCCCCCCCCAAAAAAAAAGGAAGAGTGGACGAATTTTAGTAAAGAAATCACACAGTTTGTATACGACTTCATGTTATTATATATACTTGTCACGTACACAGTGTCTATATTTAGCTCGTCAGCAACCTCGGGTAATTTCTCACGTGGAGATATGTTAATTAGTGTAACTTGGGCTGCATTTATTGGTTGCAATGAGCTACGTGGGACACGTGACAGTGCTGGACCCGGGAAAAGTTCTGTTTTTTTGGGTCAGTCTTGTATGAAATATGGAAGTGATAACATGTACTAATGTTTTGTATTAGAACTCAATTATATTATTGTGTAGATCTATCTTTCTATTCAAGTACATTTAACCACTGTAATTATTTGTGAATAGCTTTTTCAAGTTCTGAATTAAAGTAATTGTTTTAGACGAAGAGAAGTTTCTTCATTGAATATAGTAACATACTTAGATCGACTTAACGATTAACAACTTCTAGATGATCAACTGGCAACATTTTGAATGATCGTATTATCAACTAGATCTAGCTACTTCTATACGATCATCTTATTAAAAGAAGATTTCAAGATCCTCGGCAATCACGATCATTGTTAGTGTGATGTAGACTAAGATAATCTTCAACGTGACATCTATCATTGCATCTTCATAGATCCTGACATCCATTAATTAATGATTGTGACAATACTAATTACTTATATTTCAACCTGTTTAGATTATTTCGCCCCCCCCCCTCTAGTATGTTTGCCGATTTGGTGGGGTGGGGAGAGGGCGATGGCATCAATCCCCCCACCCACCATAAACTTTTGAGTGGGGGCGGGGCAGTCCAATTTAATTATAGAAATCACAGCTTGTTAACAGAATCAATTAAATATCTATATGATTAAAACTTGTTATTGATATTCTAATGAATCTTTATATTAGGTCGTTCCCCTTTTGGCCGATTGTGTGGGGAGGGGAATACATCTACTGCTCTTCCCACCTAAACCCTTTGAGGGGGGGGGGCGGTACTAATTTTATGGAGAAATCATAGTTTGTGAACAAAATATGTTGAATTTTATATAATTTTTTAATATTTGTCGATCCCCTTCTGGTATCTTGGCCGATTCGGTGGGGGGGGGGGGGCGATTGTATCTACTGACCTCCTCACTCTAGCCCTCTGAGTGAGGGGAGCGGTCCTATTTTTATGGAGAAATCATAGTTTGTGAACAAATTAGTTAAATATCTATATAATACTATAAAACTACTTATTGAAATTTGAACCCATTAGTTTATTATGCCGCTCCACACTCTAATCTCAAATTTTATAATTCCATCCATCCATCCCAGTGGCGCTACAGCCCATGGAGGGCTCTGGCCTGCTTTAACACATCCTTCCATTCAGATCTCTCCTGGGCCTTTCGTCTCCACGCCCTAACCCCAAGCTGCTTCAGATCTGCTTCCACATCATCTATCCATCGCATTCGGGGTCTGCCTTTGGGTCGCCTGCCTTTTTGTTTTTGCCTGTATACGATTTTCGCCCCTCTGTTGTCTGACATTCTTTCAAGGTGACCTACCCAACGTAGTCTGTTCTTTTTTATTTCGTTCACTAAATATAAAATGAAACAGGGTTGTACAAGGTGGGATACATGCAATCGCTTCGCACCGAATCCCAATGGTGGAGCTCACAGCGCTCCCCTAGACCCCCTAGCTGTCAAGAGAAAGACCACCAACATTTTTTTTTCGTTTTTTTTTTTGTTTTGTTTTTTTTTGTTTTGTTTTGTTTTGTTTTGTTTTGTTTTGTTTTGTTTTGTTTTGTTTTGTTTTGTTTTGTTTTGTTTTGTTTTGTTTTGTTTTGTTTTGTTTTGTTTTGTTTTGTTTTCTTTTGTTTTCTTTTGTTTTCTTTTGTTTTCTTTTGTTTTCTTTTGTTTTGTTTTGTTTTGTTTTGTTTTGTTTTGTTTTGTTTTGTTTTGTTTTGCCCGAAGGTTGAGAAACACTTTTTTAAAATTCATATATATATATACTTTATTTTACTCAATTTGACCTGCCTTTTTTTGTATAGGAGGAATAATGAGCTGTAGATGTCAGAAATGCGTTTCTGCAGTCAAGAATACTAGAAAATGCTTGGCGTCGGGGCTGTATATATGCTGGATGAGCGTTTATGCATAGGGTTAGGGTTTACTGGGCTTTAGGGTTAGGGTTTGGAAAAAAATTGCCCGCCCCCAGCTCCTAATTTCTGGATCCACTAGTGGGTTAGTGTTGGGAGTCGACTGTGGTTTTCCTAAGTAAAACCAACAATTTGACAGAATTTGAAACATTGATTAACATGTATGACTAGATTGACACAAGAAATGCGTAGGACACAATTATCTTCTTTTTTTAGCGGTCAGCGAAAGGGGAAAAGACGCTATTAGTTTTGTGTGGCCTGTATGTCCGCCAGTCCGTCCCGTTTAGATCTCGTAACTAAAAAAAGATAGTGAAAATCCAACATCACATTATTTTAGACCATTCATGGTTCTGATGCAACGGCTACTTTTTTCTTTTCTGAAAGCGAAAGATCTAATTTTTTAAATCACTTATGCAAGCAGTTTTTTCTTAAAAATACACGACTTTTACAACTATTCACTATTAATAGTAACAAACACTTAATTATTATCCCCCTTTATTAGGGGAGTTACTATCTCAACAAATTTTTAACACATTTATGCAAATGGTTGTAGATGTTTTTGTCATTTTTTTTTTATTTTTATTGTTAAGTTATGTAAGTTCTGTTATACTAAGTACTATATTTACACACATAAAAAATGTTTGTTGTTGTTTTGTTTTTTACGGAAATGTTTTATTCTTGAGGAATAAGAAATTGACCCTTTACAAAACAATTAGATCAATTATATATTCATTATAAGACATCAGTTAGGCCAGGGTCACCGACAGCTTCACATTCACATTCACCTATCCTTTGGTTTGCTGGACCGCTGGGGAACCACACGAGATCTGTTAACCTTTTTTTCTCCATTATTTTCTGTCATTTGTCTTTGATAGAATTTCATTCTGATAATATTGAAACCTGCCTTTTTACCTGCCTGGGTCAACCACTTCGGGGGCTGATTTTCAGCTAGTGTTTCCACACATACTGTCTTTTTAACCTTGTTTTAAGTTACGTCTGTAATATATACGATAAGGTAAGATCAGTTAGGGGTTATTAATTAATTATGTTTTATATACAAAAAACGGATATCAAACTTGCAACACTGAGAGATATGACAGCGATTGAACGGCACTTTTCCTTTACTAAATAGAAGCTTGGTTTAAACACATTTTTCAAAATAGTTTGCTTGTATTACTGTTATTTTGCTCTTATAAATGTGTATCTATTTCCCAGCGGAGAAGTTGTTGGCTGATGCCTTCTGTATGAACCATTACTTCATGAGACAAGGGGAGAACAACAACATGCCAGGCGAGTACAGACGACAACAGAGTGAGATGTACAACAGACTAAGACCGAACCCAGTACGTACATCTTTGTGTGCTTAATATAACATGTAATTAATATAACATATCCTTAATATAACATGCTCTTAATATAACATTGCATTATTTTTTTCCCTTAAGCATTATACAATTAATATATGCAATTCTGGGTAACAAATGGTGTATAACTGTTTTACAAAGTTTTATATGAAGAAAAATGGCTGTATGAGATCAGAAATCGCAAACAATCTATAAATATAAATGTAGGCTGAATGTAGTTTAATAGTAACGCGAGTGTAAAATAACATGATTTCTGTGCGTAACTGTTTGTCTTTTAATCTTTCTTACTATATGTAATTTTATTTCTAGGACCTCGAGATGAACTTAGAAGAGGTGGAGGAAGCTCTGCAACTTATCAACAACCATCTTTTGACAGACAAGGAATTCTATTTCCTGTACAGTGTAAGCGAAAACACTTTTTATAGTTGTATATTGAAGATGACTGAATTAAGATCAAAATGCGATGTAGTCCATTTGGACACATGCACAGACAACTGCTGATGAGTTACAACATTTCCTTTAATAAGTTACAACATTTCCTATAACAAGATATGATTCTATTCATAAATTTAGTTTCCACGGCTTTGACGTTACTACAGGCCCAACACTTATTATAACCAGGACCCAACTGCCTGCAGGACGGAAGGGACATACAAATTACATTTACGTAAAGGCAGGGGCTAAGGACCGCATTTTTAATGAGAGAAAGAGAGATACAGTTGAAATAGAGCCATTGTTAGCCTAATAAAGATGCAATGCCTGTAAGTGCGATACCAATCGTTATAGAAGACCTCAACACTGACCGGCGACGTTGCAACCTGTGGGCAGTGGAGATCAATAGCTCTTTTCTACGTCGTACAACGTCGTGACAACAATGAAAAGGTCCTCATAAGGTCCAATAACATTTTCCTCTGGTGTGATTTGGTCTCTATAAACGATGTCTTCTAAAACGATTCTCAGATTTCTCCAGCCATAGTGCCTAGTTTTTGTGTGTGCTTTGGTTTTAAAGTAGATTTACTAATGATGATTATGATTTATATAGTATGTTTGTGATAAAAATTAAAAATTCCAAGAGGCGCACATGGTCAGAATTCATACACAATCTTTCAGGAGACAATCCAAAGAGACTATTCCTCCCTCCCCCCTCCAGCACAAAAAGGAACCCTAGCTATGAATATTTATTCTTATATGCATAAGCCATACCAATCCATCCCAGTAGCGCTACAGCCCTTGGAGGGCCCTGGTCTACTTTATCACATCTCTCCAGTTTGATCTCTCCTGTACTTTACGGCCTGGACTTCGAGCTGTTGTACATCTGCCTCTACGTCATCAAGCCACCTTGCTCGTGGTCTGCAATTGGGGCGCCTGCCTTTTGGTTTTTGCTGGTGAACAATCTTTGCTTCTCTGTTCTCTGGCATTCTTTCGAGATGACCTGCCCCCCAACGTAATCTATTCCTTATAGTAAGAAGTAAATATATGATGTCACAAGGTTATCAAATAGTTTAATGCATTGAATTAAGTTTACTCAAATAGATAGCATATTTTAACTTCATGTATTAACAGGTCTTGAACTTGCCTCGTCGGGAGAGAATCAACTTTCGCTTGTTCAGCATCATTGCAGCCTTGTCTGAGAAAGTCACACAGCTTGAGTAGGTCTAGGTTTTGTTCTAATTGTAGTTTAAGTTTGTTGTCTACTGACTACTGTTCATCAATGCAATCTTTAAGGTGTTCCTTGAAGTGGTACACAATGTCCTTGAAAATAGTTAGGTCAGTGATACCCCCGGGTTCGCTGTTCTGCCTCATCGTGGCACCCGGGTGGAAACGGCTATTTGAGGAGATAGCTAGGCAAAATGAATGGCAAAACATAACTCCCGTGGGGATGCCCACGGGTAGACGAGAGTCCACCCCTTGCACGGGCGGGGTTGTAAAAAAGTCCTCACAAAAACTGTCACACATCCATGCGCCGTTCCTCAAAGGACCGTTCCATAAATGGCGAGTCCCCCACGGTTAGCTTGGTACAAAGAAGGAAGATGACGTAGGCTCCCAGTGCTCCTAGGCCTTCGGCCATGTGTCGGAGGCCGAAGACATTGGATACAGCAATGCTTTATATAGGCATTGACTCGGGTCGCTCTCAAACAGAACTGTGTTCCCACAGGTTTTTTTTTTTTTTTTACTGTTACGGCTGGACGACCTAACAGGTTTTTTTTTTCAAACTTTGAGCTCGAAGAGCCTTCGGCTCAGCTCAGACGACAATCAAACGGTCAGTGATACCTAAACTACGAACACTCCGTCTATTGAAACCGTTGAGGCTCCAGTTCCGTTGTTGAATTTTTTTTTTTTTTTTTTATTTTTTTTTTTTTTGCGGAAGTATTAATGTCCTCCGACACCCAGCTTGAGGTCTAGTACAAAAGCCACAGGATACAGATTTGAGACCAAAAATGAAAGTAAAAAGTAAAAAAAACGAGTATGACGCGGCTCCTTGGTAGTCGAGAATGTTGATTATATAGAACATTAATTAAGACGTGCTTTGTTTGTTTTGTTTGTTTGTTTTGTTCTTATTTTGTTGGAAATCCTCGCCGAGAAAATCCTTTGTATTCTCATCTTTTTGACAAATAATGTATAATTAGCATTAACATCAGCAATGTTATCTATCGACACCTCTGACATTTTGTTCAGTCTAGAAACAAGGTAAAGCTTTGCTCTTTTTTTTTTCATCTTTCCAGCCCGGTCATTAGGAAACTAATTAACAACTTTGACTATAATGCGCTGGACATCAAGATGGAGAAGTGTAAGGTATGTGAACCCCCCGTTGTCAACATGAAATGTCAAAATGAAATGTAGATAGTACAATATTTCATAGCATTGGAGTAGCCAGGTTTGTCGAGTGCAAGAAATACACGTCTATTTTTAAATTCGCATTTTTACTCGTTTGATTTCCTAACATAGCTGTTTATAGCACTATCGCATTCTTTCTGTCTTTAAAACAATGAAATAGTATGTCTATATCACCATGAAAAGATGTATGTCTTTAACACCATGAAGTGAAGTATGTCTATAACACCATATGTTTATTTAATTTTTATTAGGACTAACAGGATTCGAATTCCAAGAAAACTTTACCGTAACTTACTTTGCATTGAGACACGTCGTAGTGCAGGGGTTCTCAACCTGTGGGTCGCGACCCCTTTAGGGGTCGATTGACGATATGCCAGGGGTCGCCTAAGACCATCGAAAATATGGATTGTTATTGTCTACTCTTCTATTGCTGTGTGTGTGTGAGGGGGGAGGGGTCGCGGCAAAGTGAGGAATTGTAAAAAGGGGTCGCCGAGCTTATAAGGTTGAGAACCGCTGTCGTAGTGGCTGAGTGCTAATGTTCTTGGCTTTCGAACCGAGGAGCCTCGGGTTCGAATCTTGTTGAAGACAGGGATTTTGAATTTTGGTCTTCGTACGGCGCCCCGCCCATCCAACTCTAATTAGGCACCTGACATTTGTTGGGGAAAAGTAAAGGCTGTTACTCGTTGTGCTGGCATTAGAAACATGCCCTTTCAATCATTGCCCCTATAGATCGCACTTATCTTTTCTTCTCATTTAAATGATTACTTCCCCTGCTCTCTTCTCGCCACTTGGACGGCAGAAGAAATGAGGTCTAGCTAGAATAATTAATGCACCTATCTTTATTGTTAGCCTAGTTACCTGTTAAACTAACCAGTTACTGACCATTTTTGTACCCAGGAACTGTTTCAACTCTTGGAGTCCGAGCACATGCCTAAAGGTGCAGCCCAGGCGGCCAGTCTAGCCGTTGAACTGACTGCAGGTGGACTCAGGCCGGAGCACACCAGATATGTAAGTATTGACCAAAGTGAGGTCATTCTTTGTATTTATAACGTACTATAAGATAGATGTAGCCAGCTGTTATTTGAAGCGTAACACTTAAAAACTGTCTTTGGTTTTTGATGCAAGACCTGTTGTAGGTTTCGATTTTAGAGCAAGGATCTCTCGGTGACTTTAATAATTAGTTCGAAGGACTTTTTGAAAATTACAGCTGTTAAAAGTCAAATATTTTGAATCAGATTTAATTAGTAATAGCAATTACATCATCCTAAATTGCTATTGAAATTTCTTTTAATATTTTCATTATGATCAGGTTGTTTTTGGTTTTTTTACCAAGCTGATGTGTCCTGACAGCCATTGGTCCGCAGATTACTAAAAATTAAAACCTGACAAAACAAAAACAAAATGTGCCTGTTATATTGTCTTGAACAGTACGGGTACCGGGGTTTTAATGTTTTGTGTATTCCCTTGACCTTTAAAAGCTTATATAAATATTTTTTTATTTAAATATTTTTTTATTTTTTTTTATTTTTTTTTGGGAGGAGCCTTGGCTTCCGTACCTGGGGTCCTAGGTTCGAATCTCGGTAAAAAATGGGAATTCAAAACTCGAGATTTTTAGGGCGCCCCTGATTCCGCCCAGCTCTAATGGGTACCTAACTTTAATTGGGGAAAGTAAAGATGGTTGGTTGGTGTGCTGGCCACATAACACCCTGCTCATTAACTATTGGGCAAAGAAACAAATGACCTTAACATCATCTGCACCATAGATCGCAAGGTCTGAAAGAGGAATTTTACTTTCCTTTTTTACTTGGGGGGGGGGGGGGGTGATGTTTAATTACTCATATAATATTCATGTTTTCTTTTAAATGTTGTGTTTTCAGTTTTGAAGAATTTTTTGAAAGTGTAGTTCCTGCCATTTTATTTTTGTATTCATTGTATTTCCAGGTTATGACCAAATTTAATCGTGACAGCAAAGGTTATGTTGACTTTTTGGACTTTGTGACCTATGTCCCTTTATTCGTGGAGATACATCAAAGGATTATAACTGACCCATTGAACGGGATGTTTGACCTATGACCTTGGCGATCAAATAACTGCAGCTTACACCGTCACGTGACTAAAATGTCATGAATTTTGTTCATTATTTTATATACCTTTTATTTATTAAACAAAATATTTTTTTAAAGTTTAAAACCTCGTAATATTAATTGCCTACAATTAGGCATATTGACTATTGTTTTTTCCCCTTCATTATTATATTATATTTTTATTTGTTGTTTTGTAGTCAAATAATGTTTAGATAATTTCATACTGTACAAATTAATAGATCTTCTTCTGAAATCCATGGTTTCAAGTTGAACAATAAATAAGATAAAATGAATGTATTGCTGCAAGTCTACAAGAATGAGCATTTGATAACCTTCTCATTATTGAGCGTGAGGTGTTCAAAGACTAAGGGGAGATAACTATTTTAAGATGTTATGTCTATGTTGGCATTTAATCAGTGTGATATGCCAAACCAATAATAGGAAATACTATTCAACTATTCAACAAAAAATAGGGTAAGGTAAAAAAAAACGTATCATATTATAATGAAATCTGTGATAAGTGTATGAGATTATGTATTCAGTTTTTGTTTTGTTTTTACTCTATACCTGAATCTCATTTCATGTATATTTTTTTTATTGTGTATTCATATTGAATCTCAAATGTATAGGTATCTCACTATACATGTAAAGCTTTAATAAAAACAGACTACAAGAATGATTTTATGGTATATACGTCTCTAAAAGCAGAAAGTATTGTCAACATTAAATTTATAAGGACATTCAAATGTTCCCGTTGTAAAAAGGTGAAAACATGATAGCTTTGAATGATAAATATTTTTATTACCAAACTTCTCACAATCCAATGTCTTGACATCTTACTAATCATTGGAAATCAGGTCAACAATTTTCTTTAATCAACATTCAAGTCAATCAGGAAATGTTTACATTCATTCATTCATAGAAATTCATTTATTTCTAATGTTTAAGATCACCTTGTAAGAACAGATAGACGCAGAGGTGGAGATAAAATGAGATCCTAACATGGAAGTGGATCCCATCAGAAAGGTGAAACTTTTCACATCAAAGATGGAAGCTATGGCGCCACTAAGATGGTGAGGGTCGCCATGGGTGACATGGAACTTGATGCCACTAAATGAAAGGATCAATGATAAACTTAAAGATCAGAGAGGACTACTGAAGTATACTAACTGATAATACCACATACAAAAATAAAAAAGATAGTGATGATAAGAGATCAGACTCCCATACAAGGGTAAGTAAACAGTAAGTACAA
Organism: Biomphalaria pfeifferi; assembly: GCA_030265305.1. NCBI lineage: Eukaryota > Metazoa > Mollusca > Gastropoda > Planorbidae > Biomphalaria > Biomphalaria pfeifferi. The sequence goes on from JASAOG010000069.1 coordinate 2,253,949, forward strand.
TTCTTTGGTGGCTAAATTGTAAAAAAAAAAGTTTTTACCAAAACTCTTTCTATATGTGTCTGAAACATTATTATGTATGGCTGAGTTGAATTAACCACTTTATCAAGGGGACTCAAGTTTGAATCCCAACATGATCTAAGTTGTGTTAACAGATTTCAGATAACCCATCACATGTCCAGAAAAGAGCGCACTGCGCAAGCTAAAAGCATGCCAAGATGAGCAGTGCAAAGCAATTTTTAACAAAATTGATAAAAACATCTAGCTGTTGATAAAATCATCTAGCTGTTAAAAAAACTCTTACATTAGCCAATCAGAATTTAGTCATCATTAAATCAAACATTGCCAGCTCTAAGGTCACTAGAGACTTAAGCAAGTGGAGTTTTGGTGCTTATATCTTTAGAAGCATCCCATTCAGGTGGCTGTGTGTCAGATAAAACTATTGAAATTCACTGCTATAAGGCTTAATTAGAGTTAGAGACATTTTAAAGTGAAGTACAACTTAATAAGAGAAACAGAATAAAAAGTTTCACAATGATTCTTCAGATAAACATAAATTGTGTATAAAACAAATTGTCAGGAATGCTTTGAACATCTAGAGTGTTAACTTTATATGTATATGCTATATAAAAATTCCATTGAACATACAAAATGAAGGCACAGGACCAAAAAAAAAAGCTTTTAAAAAGTTCACCAAAACATTGGCAATAAGAAACAAAAAGTGGCACAGCTGAGCTCAATTTTGTATACAAATACTAGGAAAATGTAGAAAGTCAACGGCTGACAGCACCATTAGAGCAGGACATAATGGGTTTTTTTGTTAACTCAATATTTGAAATTTGTGTACATTTTATATACATAAGGGAGGGGATAGGTAAAGTGAGTAAGATTTGAAACAAGCAACAAAAGCGTTACAGTGAATCAGAAAGTGAGACAAAAAGACTGTACAATAATTTAAAGAATAAAGTTTGATCTATGGACTTGACTAACAAAACACAATTCTTCCTAAGTTTGACACATTAACCATAAGCAGACACACTTTGGGAAGTAACATATAATAGACCTGTATTTAAACAGCTAAATTATCTAGTGCAAACTCTGATTGTAATAACACTTTATACTAAATAATCAGCATACATAAACAAAAAAATCCAATACCCTCACAAATTTCTCTATCAAAAGTTTTTTAACATTCAATTTCATCAATTGAAAACAATTTATAATAATAATATGAAAAAAACGACAAGCCACTGAAGAGACAAAGCAGTTGTACATACTATATTACTCAGTAAAATTAGATATATAATGACTATGTACATATACAATAAAATAAGTACAAACTTCTTAAGCCTGTTTTTAAAAAAAGCCAATGAGAGTATTTGACCAGATGTGTTCAGCACAAGTCAGGTTCTATGTACATGTGTTCTCCTCAAAACTTAAATGTGCTTTTTAATTCAATGCCTTCAAACTCAAGACTTGGTCAGACAATGTTAAAAAGGCAAAGAAAAGTAGAAAATGTGATTTTGAATAGATGTGGGGGCGACTGAATACGTTTCTTAACTTGAAGTCATTTTGTCATGGTTTTGTTAGATCTATGAATCAAAAGAACATGTACTGTTAAGTGCAGTTAATGGAACAGAATACAGCTTTTAATATTTCACTAGTTTTCAAATGTATAAGTTCACCCCAAATATTACTTTAGGGTCTTCATACTTATATCAAGCTACACAAGATAATGTTACATTTTTTTCCCCAATGCAATGGTTTAAAGACTTGTTAAATAAATACATGGCTGGAGTAACTAAACTATTTCATTTTAGGCCAAATACAAACATACACCTGACTGATACCCAGATGTACGAGCTGAGACTAGAATTATTGACTATAGCAGTGTCATATATATATTATTTACAAACATCAAAATTAAGAACTATTTAGAACAACATAGTGAAACAAAAAGAAAGTAGTTGTAGATAACCAATCAAAAAAAAGATATTCATGTTTGTAGCTTGTTTTTGTTTGAAATGCGTCTGAACATGACAGGAAGAAAAGCTACAATAGAAGGAAAAATGCAAGCGATAAAGAACTTTAACTCTTCATTTAGCTCACATGTGGCAAGTGTACAAGTCTCATTTTATTTCTAGAAATCTGCTTAATTTTTCTGGTCAAAGAGAATGTCTAAATGACAGTAAACATCATGGTGTTTTAAAAAAGTCAAAATATTGTTAGCTAGAAATAGTTTTAATAATGTTACTTGTTTGTATGTTACCATTTGCTGAATACTGATAAAAATTCATACAAAAATGTAAATAAAGGATCACAATAGAACAAAATTCATTTAGATTAAAGAAAGTGAATTTTAAAACTATTCTTGTCAACTAATGTATAACAAACATGACCCTATAATACAAGGGAATTGTTATTGGTATGCTTGAAAAAGGAATAGAAGTATATAAAATTTTGTAGAAAAAGATGAAAGCAATGGGTCTATAAAGTCTGGACATAAAATATTAAAACATAAAAAGTCTCAATAAAAATATTTCTCACAATACTTCGTACAATAAAAAGTCACATTTTTACAATAGTTTTTTACAACAAAACTCTGGTCTGAAACCAGATCAGGTCAAGGTCATGCATTGCCTAAACTCTAAACAGTTTATGCTCAGTCTTGAGTCGCAGCACACATACAATATGGTATGAATGGCACACAACACTCAAGATTGAAATTCTCTCCAGATGAACACAGGTTTGATCAACAAACACTTTGGTCAGAGCTTAGTGAGATCTGTAAATGTGAATCAACACTTAGATCTGGAACATTGGAAGAAAAACAAAATGTCCGCAACAGTTTATACTTTTGTGGCACCTGTGGCAGCCTCATTGCCAATGACGGTTACACTTCTAGGGCGCATGTCCTTGTCAGAGAGATTCCGATGCAGAGTGAAACGGCCCACCTTTTTGTCCACACCCAGTCCTACATCTTTGGTTAAATTGTTATTGAGAGAGTTACTGCTCTCTGTGCCAGCAAAACTGTGAGAGCGATGAATACGGTTCATGTAAAATTTCCTTTTCGATGGCTTAGCATACATAGAAGAGGGCTGGATGACATACCTATAGGAAAATAATAGAATTTTTAAAACATGATTATTATTAATTATAATTAACTTGATGGTGGCTCGAAAATTCTTTCTATTCTAATGTTATAATGTTTTTACTATGAAAATATTTATTACAGATATTTGTATATGAGTACAATGATTAATAGATCCCCAGAATACAACATCTGATGTAGAAAGTAAAATTCCCTCAAGACTTACAGGTGCTATGGATAGATAAAAGTATTTCCTGTAGAGTCATGCCACATTTTCATTTAGGACTCAAGGATTTCAGACCAAGATGAAGAATGTCTACCATTTAATTGTTGGGGCAATGAAAACTGTTAGTCAAGAGCTAGTTTCTTTTCACTCTTATTTCATAATGTCTAAACAGGAAACTTGTAAGTTGAGCTTCTAAACATTGATACTTCAGACCAGCACCTCTAAAAATGTCAATCCATGCCAAAGCTGATAATTTAATTGAAATAAATAAAACGATTTTGGAAAATACATACACAATATCTCCCATCTTAAGTCTCCTCTTGGGGGATGGATTAGTGATAACATAAGACAGTGTGTTGGGACGTCTCCTCACATCACCTGTAGATATTCAAAATTAATAACCATGGCAGAAAAAATGGACAAGCATAATGTTCAATATATCCAGGCATCATTATAAGGTAAGAATAATAATTTAAAGAAAGTACTTGGATTTCAAAACTTTATACCATTCTAAATGATTTAATAAATTCAAACAAAAAGCAAATGGACAATGAAGTTACCTTTTGATTTCTTAAATCTATAAAGTTTAAGCTCATGACTAGTAGTCTATCAGCATGCTAGTATTATTATTGTTCAGAAAAGACCTAGAAGTCATAAAGGACTTCATTGCTTGAGGACTGTTGTTAGGTGACTTCAGAATGCTTCTCTAGAGAAAAGACTAAATCATCTAAAGGTGACTAAAAGGGTCACAAACAAATAATTCTATGCAGAATGGACCCTTGACCCCTTAATAAGGTTGTGACCCAGCATCGCAGAATATATCTGTTTTCTTTTCTGAAAAAGACTTGGGGAAAATATCCTTTCTTCTTATTTCTTTCTTTCTGGTATAAAATGCAACATGTAAGTTGTCAGTGATATAACACAAATTTAATTTCTAGCCTTTTAGTACACACTTACTGTAATCATTAGAGGTGAGTTCAAGGGACATGAGTCTGTTCCTGATTAGGTCACCAAGGTCATCTTGATCAGGCTTACAGATCATTGAAAATCTATGACGACTAATGGTGGACTGTGAAGGTTTGATTCCCTCATCATGGCGTTTTTTGCCAGGTTTCTTCTACACAAAGACAATGTTTCATTTTTTTTTACTAACACAATTAAAAAAAAATTGAGTGAATGGATGTCTTAAACAAATATTGAATTAGCTGGAATAATAAAACTATATTGATATTGATTTCAAATGTTATTGTTATAATTAGTGTATATGCTGTTATTAAGTGATGGGAAGTTACAGTCATTATAACTTTTGTATAAGAAGGTTTCATTCCAAATGAATAAATATACCTTGCTAATGTAATTTTTTTTTACTCTTTTCCTGTATTTACAAAAATGTGGCATTGAAAGTACATATTTTTAAAACTAGACATATTATTCTAGTTTTTTTTAAATCTTTTTTTTTATTTCTAGAATTATTTCATTGAGTTCTCTCTATCTTTGATAAGCAATTAGACAACTTTTTAAGACAATTAGAGCATTAGAGTTAAACCACAAACTGTTTCTGCTATATTATATTCTATTATATTATATATATAAATATATATATATATATATATATATATATATTTTATGTGTTTAGTTGTACATAATTAATATAAAACTGTTTAAAAAGATCACTAAAAAGTTCTCTAAACCAACTTTCTTATGTTGAAAATGGAAGTCAGACAAATGTTCTCCAAAGAAAGTTGATGGTTCTTCATTTGGCTCTGTGTTTGTCACTTTTTCTGTTCTGTAGATAGCAAAAGGAATCTCTCCAGTAGCTGAGCATAAACCATCATAGAGGTCACCATATTCTGGGAACTTCTGGACAGTGGATCTCTTCACTCTGATCTGAAGGTCACAATCAAGAAACAGAAAAGTAAACACTATATTACATTGTGAGAAGAATTTCGTCTTTTCAAGTTCAATGGCTTTCCTTATAGATCTATAAGGTTTAAAAAGAGCCCTATACACAGGATATGGTATTGAAATTCCATATATTGTAGTGACATTTAGGTGTTCCTCACTTGGTTATCAAAGTTATGCTTACAGATCATTAAAATAAGGGGAGGCTAATTGTTGACTGCAAAGGCTTGATTGGCTAAAGTCTTTTTTTTTTATCAGTTTTTTTTTCTAGACACATAGATCAAAATGTATCACAGTGTATAATATATGACAAGTTCAGAATTGAAAGTGATGCAGTATTAAAGATTATTAAAGAATATTATTTTGTGTAGTGCTTTGTAAACCTAAGAATATAATAATAATAATAATAATCTTTATTGTCCGTATGGAAATTTGTCTTGTGCATTACACGAAACCAAATATAGACCACAAAAAGAGAAAGCAGAGACAGAGGACAGAGACATATCAGAAATAATTTTTTATGTTTAATCTTCTCTGAGTACCATATACAATACTGTTTATATAATGGATATAGACTGCATGTGGATATTATTGCACAGGGCTAATTAAATCTTATAAAAATTAAAAAACTAAGTTGAGTGTTATATCCCTGAGCTAAACATGAAGGAAGGGGAAAAAAAAACTAATTAGAAATCTTTTTGCATAATCACACTGGTCTAGCTCGGTGGTCTAGCTCTGTCAATTACTTACACTAGATAAATGTCCTGATCCCTCTTCAGCATCAATCCCTAGCAGCAGACGTACAAAGCTGATCAAGTAACCTTTCACAAAGGTCTGAAACATTTGGAAGTAACATTAAGCAAACAAATAAAACAAATTAGGATCATCTGACAGGAAAAAAGAAAATAATAAAAACAATCAGGAGACTAGTAAATTTTATAGGCCTAAATAATTTTTAGTGTATGCTTAATTAAATATTTTAGATGTATTCCTCTTGGTAATGTCTATTTAAATAACTTACTTAATCTTATCCAACTTTATTTTCTGTGTATCTTTAATGATATCTAAGATTGCTGAAGCTTTGCATATGAAATATATGCAAGAAAATGAAAACAATAACAAAAAGTGAGATTAAATATGTTCAGGACCCACCTGGTAAAGTAATGTGTCCAGCATACTAGCAGAAAAAACCTGGCCAGCAGCAAAAGGCAGACGGAAAATATGATTTAAGTTTGTTGTCATTGTGTCTTTGAGTTTCTGAAATTAACAGAAAAGAAAAATTTTTTTTAGGCAAATAAAATTTATCCCCAATTTATTTTTTTTTGTTTCAGATATATGTGGCATTATCACTTTCATACTTCAGAAGTCCACTCTCTGATCTTACAGTTTATCATTGATCTTTTCATTCAATGGTGACACTAAGTTCCATGTCACCCAGTGTGGCCCTCACCATTTTAGTGGCACCATTGCTTCCATCTTTGATGTGAAAAGTTTCACCTTTCTGATGGGATCCACTTCCATGTTTTAGGATCTCATTTAATCTCCACCTCTGCATCTATCTGTTCTTTCAAGATGATCTTAAACATTAGATATAAATGAAAGAATAATTCCAATGAATGTATGTTAGTTATCACCTGCTCAAGTCTGGAGGCTTTCTGGGAATACACATCCTGTGCAGAGAACTGCATAAACCTCATGTTTGATGCCTGACTCAATTCTGTGACAACATACGTGTTAGGGAACAATCTGTAAAGTAATGAAAGAAAATAATATTTGTTAACAAAAGATGAAAAAAAAAAAGCGTAATAATTTTTTTTTCAAATATAAATAGTTCAATAATACAAAAAAAAGGAATCGGGATAGTCTCTTTAATTGGTTCAAGGTCTACCAGTAATTGTGTTTTATCTCCTTTAGAAAATTAAGTTTTTTTCATCGTCATACACAGTAAGTAATAACAGGTTAAATTTTCATATTTTTTCATCTACAACAAGTGGGAGAATAAGTGATAGTGAGCTAGAACTTTGGCTTTTATGTGAACAGATTCTCACTAGTCAAGTGCACAAGCCGGAAGATTACCTGAAAATAGTTTGTACTGCTACAATAGTCTCAGAGTCTGCTAGAATCTCCTCCCCTCCATAGTCAGAATCAGAATCCCGGTTGACAACAACCAGATGGCTGGCCTGGTTGATCCCTGCGACTAGTAGATCATCAACACTAGAGAGACAGGTTAGATTAATGAAATATAAATTAGTTCAGCTTAATTCTTTCTTCTTCTGTTTTGTTTCCTCAATCATCAGTTCAATGTTGGCTGTTTTGTTTTTAAATAAAGACTAATCATATCAAGTACTGGGCTGGTATCTTAGCCTTTTCAAGTTTATGTTTCCCATATTTTCAAAAACATATTATAGTCATCTCCCTATTTAACATATTGGACACCTTTGCTGCTTCTTTATGTATGTTAAGCCCAAACTAAAAGTAAAGACGAATTTCTAGTGTTGTAGCTTACAAACTCACCTTTGTATCTTGCCGATCATGTAGTAGACTAGAGGAAACTGTGCTATGGTGTCCAGGAATAAAACGTCTGGCCTGAAAAATATTTGTAAGGCAAATGTTACTCTTCTGTGTGTGAAGCAACACACACACACATATATATGCATACAAAAAATAAATGCAAAATATATCAACAAATATTAGGTACCCATTGGAGTAGGCTGGACTCAGGGGTTTACTAAAAATGTTTTAATTCGAGTTCCCAGTGTTCACCTGGATTCAAACTCAAGACCTTCCAGTTGAGAAACCAAGTGCTTTACCACTCAGCCACCATGCCACACAACAAAATATAAAACATAGGTAAAGTTTGTGTCTGATTTGTAAGTTCTTCATAAAAACATAAATAACTGCAAAGAAAAAATGCTTAATTAAAAAGCATATACTTTGAGATAAATAAATTCACATTATGTTGAAGACTTAGACTTAGGTCCTCCCGCGCCGTTCGGCGCATTGGGCGGCAAGCTGTCTCCATAAAGTTCTGTCACTGGCAATGTCTGAAGCCTCCTCCCACCTGGTGTCCACTGTTCTGAGGTCCTCCATAAAGGTGTGGCGCCAAGTAATACAAGGACGTCCCTGTTTGCGCTTTCCTTGTTTTGGCTTCCATGTTATTGCAACTCTTGGTGTGCGTAATTCATTTTGACGTAGAACATGTCCCGCAAACCTCATGCGACGCTCAGTCACAACCTCATCAAGTGTTCGACTCGCAGTTCAGCATAGGATTTCCTTGTTTGAGACCCGATCTGTGTAACTGACTCCGAAAATCTGTCTCAGCCATCTCTGTTGAGCCACATTTAGTCCTAGCGACCCCACCCCGTAAAACCACTATTGCTACAGAAACGGCAAACTCGACACATAATGAGAGCTATACATGTGGCGAGGGCGGCCAAACCCTGATGACGGCATTGGATCAAAGCCAACTGGAAGTCCAATACCCGATACATGGCAAGCCTTTCAACACAAGGAAACCGACTCTTATAGGCACGTGGAATGTAAGAACCCTGAATCAATGCGGTAAACTGGCCCAACTTTTAAGAGAGTTTGACTCTTACCGGCTGGACATCCTTGGGATCTGAGAGATGCGGTAGACATCAAGTGGACAAATAATCAATGATGGCAAGACAATAATATATTCAGGACATAAGGAGCACATTGGTGGTGTAGGAATCATCATGTCTAAAATAGCAGCTTCAGCGCTAATTGCTTGGAAGCCAGTCAGTGACCGCATCATTACAGCTCGACTCTAAATAAAGCAAATCAAAGTCACTACCATCCAAGCATATGCCTATTCAGAGGATGCAGAAGATACCATCAAAGATAATTTCTATAACCAACTACAAACCACTCTTGATGAAACACCTACTCACGACCTAATTCTAATGATGGGAGACTTTAACGCCAAAAACAATCCCAACCGAACTGGCTTAGAATATGTAATGGGACCATATGGCTCTGCAGAAAACATCAGTGATAATGGCGAGCGCTTGATTTCTCTCTGTACATCCAACAGCCTTTAAATTGGAAATGCATATTTTAAGCACAAACAAATACACAAAAAAACATGGCGATCACCAAATGGAGAAACCTTCAACGAGATAGATTACATTTGCATCTCCAAACGATGGAGGTCATCTCTGTTAGACGTGCGGACCCGCAGAGGAGCGGATATCGGCTCAGACCACTACCTTGTCAATGGCAAATGTAAGCTCTGATTGAAACGCCAACCAAAACGAGCCACACGACCCCGCCCATTTAATGTAGAGAAGCTTAAATTATTTTTTGTTGTTGAGGATATTTGTTTCACTCGAGGACTAAGTCAAATACTAAACAAGATAAAAAATGAAACATGAAAAAAATAATAATAAAGAACTAATAAAATGATAAAGAATTACTAAAACTAGAAAAACATTCTCCTGCTCACTTTTCTTCCAAGAGTAAAACTATTGGACTCAGACCATTAACACCAATAAATGATGAGCGGAGTGGGACGATGAAATTGAATATCCCGCTGGAGGCGTGCTCGGCTGCAAGGATGATCAACTGGTGGTGCCACCTTTTATCATTTGCATTTTTGTATGAGCAATGCTGACAGTTCTGTGGGAATTCAAAAGCAACATAACAGAACAGTTTTAAAGTAGCTGAGAAATAATTTCAAAAACAATTTTTATATTTTATTTTTGTCTGTGTAAACAGAAAAATGCTGGATTTCAGATACCAGGAAAAGAAGACAAATGAGTTTGTACTTTTACAAGTCAACTGGCTGGCAAAAAGCAGGAACTATTCAATACTGTGAAGAGACAAACGCTGAGCTGGTTTGGTCATATTGAAAGATAAATCACTATCAAAGGTCATTCTCCAAGGTACAGTGGAGGGAGCATGGTCGTGCAGTATGCGCACTTGACTGTCATTCGGACTTCTCGATGGTCTCATGTAGATACCCTGCTCACTCCCCTCCCCCGTCGTTCTGCAGGAGGTTTGGACTAGAAAGAAGATTTTCTTCAACTCTGAAGGAACATCCGAAACATGTAAAACAATATACAAAACATTTTGCATGAAGAAAGGGACGTCCAAAGAAAAGCTGGCTGGCTAACATAAAAGAATGGACAGGCCCTTTCTTGATATCCTGCTAAGAACACCTGCTGACCAGAAAAAAGTGGAGGGATTTGGTTACCTGAGCTGTCACAGTACCCCTATAAAAGATAGTCAAGGGAAAGATGAGATGAGATTTTAAACAAAACAAGAATCACTTTCTTGTAGTATTTTGGCACCAACTTATGTAAAATTAACAAAATAAATATATTTTTTATGTTTTTTTTTTAATTGGCAATGTTGGAAATGTGCACAAATAATCCAATTATTCATTTAGGATACTTTTAAAATAACAGTTACCATAATGTGCATATGTTTATCTAATGTTGACTTTAAATAGCTCCCCTTTACAAATGACTGCTTTTGGAACTGCTGTAATCAGCAATTACACATATTTCAATCTCAACCATTACATACACATGTATTACATCTCAGAGTGATGAAATGAACTGATAGTAATAATAACTAACCTCTAAAACTAATAACCTCCTACTCACCTGACCCCACTCTAGGCAACACAAGTGTCTTTTTTCTGACATAATGTGACAGTTTGTTCGTCTGGCTCCAGAGAAAATTGTAACAGGTGGTGGTCCAGTGGTCAACCTAGGGGAGAAAGGCTATTATTTAACTTCACATGAATGACTGCTACCTACAAGAAAAAAAAATCAAAAGCTCTTTTCTTTAAGCATTTTATTAAATGTGTCTATATTTTATACAATTAATTTTGAAAGATCCTAAATTATATAAAATAAATTAAATGGAGTCTATTGTAATGAATCTGTAATATTCATAATATGGATTTAGTTGTTTTTTCATACTGATCTAGATGTTTATAGCATATTTAAAATATATCTTTAGTGCTATTTGTATATCTTTTAGTAAAGTATTTTAACAAAAGGTTTTCTTAGAAAAAAATGAGACCTCCCACAAAAAAAATATAATTACTTCTCCTGTCCCATGTCAGTGTAGAATTGCAAAACTCTTCCAGCTCCGTGTCTGTGGTCAACATTATGAAGGCCACCTGTTTTACAGAGACGATTAAAAAGCATACAATAACACAAAATTATAATAATAATGGGGGGGTGTTGACTGTGTAGTAAAGCACTTGACTACCAAACTGGGGACCCCAGGTTCGAATTCTAGTGATGAGTGGGATTTTTAATTTCAAGATCTTAAGGCTCCCATGTCCACCCATCTTTAATGGGTACCTGACATAAGTTGTGGAAAAGTAAAGGCTGTTGGTCATTGTGCTGTCCAACTGACATCCTCGCTAACGATGGACCACAGAAACAGATGACCATTACATCATCTGCCCCATAGATTGCAAGGTGTGATAGGGAACTTATAATAATAATAATGGCATTGTCTTTGATTCTAAAGATTAAGGATGAGTGCAGTCTTTCACAGTAATTCTCAACTAAATATGAAAATGACACACTTAAATTATAAACAAAGCAATTTAAACCAAATTTAAACTTTTTCTTTGTGTTAAGCAAAATACATCTAAATATTTCTACAGACTGGTGAATTGGTATATTCTTCAAATCCTCTAGTTTGCAATTTGAAACTTTGTGGCATCAAAGTATGTGATTTGAATGTTCAGAAACAAATTTGATTAAACTCTGAGATGACATCAAACAACCTGAACAAGCAACATCATGATGGAGTTTAAGAAGTGTCTGGTACTGGATAGAATAAAATTTAATTGATTCATACTTGGCACTCATAAGTCATATATAAGCTTACAGAGTAAAGGGTACACTTTTAGATGACTTTAAAATTTCATTGAAAATTTGACTTGCACAAGAAATATGTGAAAAATTTATGCAAGACAGGATAAAAGGAAAACTTTCAATAATTCACAACTTATTCTAATGAAATTCAAGTTTGGGGAAGAGATGTGAGCCAAAAGAACAGGGCTGATCTTAAAATACTCTTTCCTTGTAACAATGTTTTTACAAAGCCAACCTAATTTAATCATACTTTTTTTTTAATTGATCCATGTTTTGAGAGGTTGTTTCTATGGACACTAACAATTAATTGGAGAAAAAAAATATTTTCATTTAAAACCCAGTGAACCATTTCACCAATCACTCTAAGACTTTTTAGTTTTAAACTCCACTGATCTATAAGACAGCAAACCTTCAGACCTACCTATTTCAGATCCATCTTTGCTATCCTCTTCTGCCATCAGTTGTTCAGTCGAGTCAGTCTTATCATCTTCCTCATCTACCTTTGGAATGTCTGTCTGTTTGGGCTCCTCCGCATGCAGAAGTGGGATAGAGCTAAAACTGACCGAGCCCTTTTTCAAACGTACACCAGGTTTCTGAAGCAAGGACTTGCCATTGGGCTCATTGCCTATCGTGAAATTTGGTGCTGTCTGATTCCTAGCCATTCTGGTGATTTTCTCCCCCATCAGACTGGTGATTGTGTCAAATACTGCCTCATCCGTGTCTTCCACATTGATAGTCACATCATTGTCATTGTGGTATTTCTGTAATGCTAAGGCTATCTGAGCTGCAATGCCAATGACGGTAGGTTACAAATATAATAATTCATTGAAAAACTTCTAAACTGAACAGAGTGTTTAGTATCCAAATATATGCATTTTTGTAATATGCATTTTATATTATAAAAAAAAAGATAATAATTACATACTCAAAATAGATTATGATGATAGCTTTGAGGATTTCTTGACCATACTGGTCTTGTTTGACTAAAGCAAATTATTAGTCTTCATAGAAACAGCAAAGTTACCTTAAGAATTCCCAAGAATGAATTCAAGATTTTTTTTTAAAGAAATCTTTTTTTTTAAATGATTTAATTAATTTTAGTCCAAAATGTGTAAAAGTTAAAAATCTGTTATTCATTTTCATGATATTTAATTGAAAAGAAACTCCAAAAATAAAAATGTTTGTTTATTTTAAAGAATTGCAAGAGGTATACACATTAATAGGATGTAATTAACAGTGGAAACTAATCTAGGGATTATGATTTCTTGATTAACAGTTGTGTTTGGTGGCTAGCACGTTGTCAATACATATACAACATGACTTGAGAGATAACCCTAGTTTCCCTAGTTAGTAAGTTTATGGATATTATTTATGACAAAAATATACAAAATCTAACAAGTTTCACAAACGTTTAGTTTACAAAAGTGCCTACTAATTCAAATGTATGTGTAAAGAACATGAAAGTTAATTATTTTGGTTCAAAAATAAAAGTTTTGATAAACGTTTCTGTTTCCCTCCTATGAGTGAGCTATAAGCTTGATCCTGAATGAGTGAATTAATCTTATTCAGTAACATGTAAAGCATACATCTATATTTTTTTCTACTTAATCATGTTCTGAGTTGTCTTCAATTAGTCATGACTCAAAAGAATTCGCTCACATTGTCAAAAATATTGGATGCAATAAAGAAAACAAAAAAAACAAACAAAAAAATACTAGCAAGTAAAAATGAAAATGGAAAAAAAGCAACAAAAAAAAGTTTATTGCAACTGAAAAGAAAAAAGGTTGGTGCTGAAAATGTCAAGAACATATTTCATTGGCCAGCTAAAAGCAAAAATTTAATAAAATACTTTTAAATAATACTTTTTTTTTGTTGATATCTTTATGACAGGATGGAAAATAGAATAAGCTGCTACTCTCAATAAAACTCTTCTTAGATTTAACCGAGGTACAGAACAAATCAAACTCGCCTTTTGACATTGCCAGAACATCTCTCCTTAGATAATTACAGATGTAGTTTATGGTAAAAATACTTTTGTAATTTCACTTTTATGAAACTTCTAATTAAACGCAGTCCTTTGCTAATGGAACAGATAATGGGAAAGAAATACAAACAGAGGTAATATTTATCACTGAATAGTACTTTGTTCCTCAGTAAGTTTCAAGGTTCATGCAACAACTGATGCCTTGGCCTAAAGATTGTCTTCTGAAGCTCTTGTTAAGTGTTAAATGGAATGCTGTTAGAGAGTTAAAGTACATTCACGTCTAGAATCTTAGTAAAACCTCACAGCGAAATGTTTTCTTATGGTCATCCTCATCTTCGCTGGAATGGTGCCAGTAATGACACCCGGAATCTTCTTTCTCCTTTGACAAAAAGTCTCAAATGGAAAAAAAAATGTGCAGGTTGTCAAATATTGAGAAATATCTTTTCATCATTAGAACGACAAAAAAAAAATTTTTAATTGTTTTGGTGAACTTTGATTCTTATGTATAATTAGTTCTCCAATGTCAAGATTTACAGAGACTTGCATGTTATTGAAGAAAAACTATATGGAGAACTGCCTGATCAGGAAACCACTGCACGGTTCATCTCAGATATAGGATTTAGTTAAATCACTAAATTTAGAAAGCCTTCAGGACAGAAGACCCAAAAGTAAAGTAGCAATTATACATAAAACACTGAACCATAATCTTCAAATACAAAAACAAAATTTAATAAAATACTCTGAAAGACACAAAGATAAAGGCACATTCCCCATCCCATATGCTAGGACAAATTTGTACAAATACTCATTCTTCCCTAGTGCTATTAGAGCATGGAATGGGTTGCCTTAGCTATCCAGGAAAACCAGTGACTTGGCAGAATTTAAGTCATTGGTTAATATGCATGACTGAATGCATGACGCATAGGATGTAATCATCTTCTTTTTTTAAGTAACATCTGTATTATATAAGATAAGAAGGTAGGATTACTGATCTGAACCCTCCGACATGAAAAATGAGAAAGAAGAAGAAGTTAGAGAGAAAAAAATCAGGGAGTAAAAATAAATGGAATCTACTGCCAAAAGTTTTACATGGGTTAAATTATCACATAGAGAGTCATTGAGAACATAAACAGCATACCAAGAACTTCAAAGACAAAGTGTTAGATAGAAAGAACTATTGAAATAAGTTATAAATTGGTGATGTTCTCATGAGGTGAAGGCACTTATTAACAATAGGGGAAAGAGGCAATAACAATAACAGTGCTTATCTGATTTCAATAGATGAAAATTCAACCATCTAAAAGAAACTTTTGAAGGACACGTTTAACTCTTTGCTTATCGCCAGTGTGAATGTTTTATTTACTTTAATTTTAGAGATGTATTTAAATAAAACTTGTGGCCTGACAACACAAAATGGAAATTTTTTAAGTAAAAATAATCAACACATGAATTACTTTAAAAACTGAAGTAGTACATTAAGAAAGTGCAGAGCTCTGCTACATTTTGAAGAACCACAGAACAAATAAATTGCTGGTCAGCACTACATTACTTTTAAACTAGGTCTGTGTAACTACAAAATTAAAAAAATATGTAAAACTCAGTAAAAAAAAAATAAAAAATTCAAGGTACTAATTGGCTAAACACCAAAATATTACAGCAGGACATAAATGTATGCAGGTCATAACTTGGTTTCTAAGCTTTCAAAAATCTGGTTAACATTTCATTCGAAAATTTGTAAAAAAGTGGACAAAAAATCAAATTAGAGGAAATAATTGAAACTTACCTATATTTTCATTTTTCTTCCTGGGAATACTCTTTAATGCTTCAGGGCTGATCTTAGAATACTCTTCCCTTGTTACACTCATGTAAAAACAGTAGTCATTGGCCTGAAAGAGTTAAGAAACATCTTAAAAGACTTTTTGGTTCTAAATCTATTAAGTAAATTTATTTTAAAAATTGAAGGACGAAATTTCATTGCATTAAATGAATCAACCAAAATAGTGTGTACAAAGATCAAATAACAGTCGTAAACATTTTAAAAAAAGGCCAACTGGGATAATTACATTCTTTGAAAAGAATGAAAAATGACAAAAAGCAAGTAGTGAAGAAGTATTCTAATTTCAAAATTAGATCATTTTTTTGTAAGTAAACAAGGTTCAATCTCAGATCATCACTGCAGCTTTTACTCAGCCTCTGATGGATTATATCTTATCAAATAACTTGCAGATGTCCTTCAAAAGAATATAATTGCACCCTACATGTATCCAAGTGTTAATCTAGTGAATGCTTGTTAACTGACTCAAGAAGTTGATGAAGCAGAGAAATAAACTGTAAAGCCACAGTCACAGGTCAGTGTAAGTTTGAATAACAGAAAAGTAAAAAAAAAAATTCCCTAATGCACCTTTCTTTTCTTTTTATTTTTGCCCACATAGGGTGTGGCTGACTTGACTGCTAGAGCAGAGAGTTTCCATGACAACTGCATTTACTTATCATAACTAGTACATTTAAAATCATGTCATTTTCATAATGGTACATTAAATAATAAACTATAAACACAACACACACAAATTATGCTGACCTTTAATCTGTACTCTGGGCCAGGATTGAGCTGCAGCCTGGGAGATGGTGATTCACTGTCCAGTACTGCTAAAAGCGCTACACCAAACCTGAAGGACAAAGAGTAACAGGAGATACTTGAGCCTAGTTAAAAAGTTTAACTAAGTTCTCACCAGTTTTAAGTTTAAGGCTATGACCAAGATAAGAGCCTGGGTTTTGGCTATGGTCAGAACTTCTTTCCTCCCTCTTCAACAGCTGTTGAGTCCAAAGTAAAGGCAAACAGCTGATACAGTTACTGACCAGCTACCAAATTAGCATTTAATATTTAAAAACAGAAAAGCAGAGGCCACAAAAACACATGTCTGTGATGCACAATTTTAGATTGATCTCTTCCATTTGAGCTCTTAACTATATGCTAAGCCTATTGATCTAGGACAGTCTGATTCAAAGCCTCACCTGTGGTGTGCATCAGCTGAAGCTTGTGGGAATGTCTCCCCTTCGTACTGGTTGAAAAACAAGCTCTTGTGGAGCTGAATGTGATATATTTCATTCCCAGAATGCCTGCCATACACTTGCTGCCATGGCTCTGGTGCTACCAGCCCTTCTCTGCATGAGAATGTACAGGAATACATTGTTTCAGTGTAATCAACAAATAATAGTTTATCAACTATATCCTTGTGTGTCTGTCACGTGCTATCAAGAATATAAATGACACCAAAAGATATAATTTTCACAAAAGTTAGCTTGTAAGAAAAACAGGAATTTCCTTTTTTGTTTAATACCTAGACTCCTAACTTAAGGTAAAGCAGATACTGATATTCTTTTTGTCATGTTCTTTCAATTTTAAATATCTCCAACAAAATAATTACTACCAAATTTTGGTGTCATCAAAACTGATAATTTTCATCACAGACTTTTTCAAGAAAAAAGTAATCATGAAGAGAAGGCCTTTCAATGTATATGTCAAATAATTATAATGGAAAAGGGACATTTTTAAACTCTAACCCTTATGAAATTAAAAAAAAAACTGAAAACTTAAAACCTAAACTGTTCTAAGCTAATAAGCTTATCTTGTAAAATTTTCAATTTCAAAGATGTAAAAATGTTATTAGTTTAAATAATTCAGAACATTTTTAATAATTCTCTTTCAATTAAAAAGAAAGATTTGCATGAACTGTATATAAGCTAATATTTTAGATCCGTGTTTCCCAAACTTTTTCCTTAACAGAACACTTTGCACATTCTGACTGTTTAGCATAACACTTTCCTTATTTTTTAGAGAGACTAGTTCACAAGGTGGCCAACTTGTTAATTATTCCAGACGCTCATGGAACACCTATTCAGGCCTCTAAGAGTTCCACAGAAAACAATTTGGGAAACACTGTTTTAGACCATTACAAAGAAATAGAAGCCTAGTTGATTGAATACAGCAAGATAGATTATTAAATAAGTATGAGATGTATTAATTGCAGAGGGAAAATAGATTAAGAAATTTAACATGCTATTAAAACCAAAAGGCTGCAGAGTAAACAATCTTATGTAAAGAAAAAAGCACAAAGAGCTATCTTTTTTAGATTAATTTGAACAAAAATAGGCTCTAGTCAGTCACTAAATTTTGATTTAATGTATTTTGTACATCAAAATGAAGGCTAAGAAAATAAAAGAGTAGTGGTTTAATAAATAGTTTCAAGAGCTAAGTAAGGGATGAAAACATTTCAATGAGCAATTATCTTATCTTTATATATATAATTCTCTTCTTCCTTCAAAAGTTTAAACAAGAAGTAAAGGAAAGATCACTCTGCAGATAGTCCACGAGAAAACAAGAGTAGTATTCCCACTACGTATGACAGGCTGCGCGATGGACTGTTGTTTAAATGTATCAAACTCTGCCCGCTCCCATCCCCCTTTGTCCAGCAGGAGGTTTGGACTGGGAACTAAACTAAGTAATCTACTGTGTATATATGTATGTAAATAGCAGGGCCGGACTTATTCATGGTGGGGCCCTATGCGAAACGATTTTGCGGGGCAAGTTTGAGTAAGGAAGTGGATAATAAGTGAAATTTAAGAGTTTGTATTAGAAAATAAATTCGTCTATGCATTTTATTCATTCTTTACTACGTACAGAAATACTTTACGAGCCTTGATGTAGCAAAGTCATACAGTATATCATTAAAATTATATTTCCTACATAGATCATGCTCAATAGCAAGAATTACCAAATGTTTCAATCTATCTACTAGAATTGTTGAACTAAAGTAATTCTTCATTAGTTTTAGGCGCGAGAAGCTTCTTTCACCAGGTTTATTTTAAGGACTTTTTCATATATTTTGTGATTTCAGGAGATTTTCAGGAGCTCCTGGTAAATCGACAGGAGGGCGCGGGAAATCTGTTTTAAGCTATAAAATGGTTTAATTTAATAATTTATACACCTTGAATTAGCGCTGGTCCTATGAATCTATATGTATAATTCTCTTCTTCGCTCAAGAGTTTGGATGAGAAGAAGAAGTAAAGGAAAGATCACTCTTTTATTTCTGCAGATAGTTATCCCACAAACTTTACGAGCCTTGCGTGTAGCGAAGTCTTACAGTCTATCATGAAAATTGTATTTCCTACATAGATAACGCTCAATAGCAACAATTAATCAATGTTTCAATCTATCTACGAGAATTGTTGAACTAAAGTAATTCTTCATTAGTTTAAGACGCGAGAAGCTTCTTTCACCAGATTACACAATTACGGCAAATGCATAATGCCATTTTTATTTATCGCCTGTTGGATTATCGTTTTCCATATTGAATGACACCCCAAAATGACAAATTTTTGTCTATATTTCATGAGATTTGTATGAGTTTTCAGAAGATTTTAATAATTTCTGGAGATTTCCATGACTTTTTCAAATATTTTGCAATGTCATTAGATATCCAGGAGCTCCTGGTAAATCAGGTGGCCGCGAGAAATCTGTTATAAGTTATAAAATGGTTAATGTAATAATTTACACATAGAATAAATGCGGGTCCTATGAAAGTGTGGGGCCCACTGCTGTCGGATACGTTGCTGTGGCCTATGGCCGGCCCTGCAAAATAGTATCATATGCTACGCCGCCGGTCTACTAGTCTTATATAATACAGACGTTACTTCAAAAAAGAAAATGATTATGTCCTACGCGTCATGCATTTAGTCATGCATATTAACCAATGACTTAAATTCTGCCAAGTCACTGGTTTTCCTGGATAGTACAGGCAACCCATTCCATGCTCTAATAGCACTAGGGAAGAAGGAGTATTTGTACAAATTTGTCCTAGCATATGGGATGAGGAACGTGCCTTTATCTTTGTGTCTTTCAGAGTATTTTATTAAATTTTGTTTTTGTATTTGAAGATTATGGTTCAGTGTTTTATGTATAATTGCTACTTTACTTTTGAGTCTTCTGTCCTGAAGGTTTTCTAAATTTAGTGATTTTACTAAAGGTGTTACTCTAGTCAAATTTGAATATTCGTTTGTTATGAATCTCACTGCTCTATTTGCAAAAGAAAACATACATCATTATAGCAGTTCCTTTGACTGCAATGTGTTGTAACATTTAAAAAACAATACACCATTTCGGCAGCTCTTTATTGCCTGTGATATTTTGTTTCTTTATTTCATTTCTTTCAAACTGCCAGAGATTCAAAATTGTGTAAATAAATCTGTACTTCTGAGTTAATTTGTTTTAATTTTAATAACTGTACTCTCTAAGATGTTGAAAATAAAGATTTTTAAAGCAAGAATATGAAATAGGGAACTCAATTTAATTGTTTTTAGTTTTATACAGCAGCAAAAACATTTCCAACCCCCCTCTCCTTTTCTCCATTCTCTAAGCAAAATTTAAACAGCTTGTTGATATGTTGCTAAATGTATTACAAAAACAAAGAGTTATCCTCTGAGGCCTGTGCAAGAATTGTCCCTTGTCTAAACTGTCATAGGCATCTCATTAGGTAACGGATTTAGGCTTGCACTTGATAATATTCAGACAATCAAGACAATCTCTTAACCTTCGTGACCTTCATTGAGGCAATGTCCTACCGATGCTCAAATTTCCTGTACCCACCAGCTCTTTGTTTTTTTAAGGAAAGAATTTGGACATTCCTAAAATTTGGAATACTAAAACTGAAGACTAGGATTATGGCCAGTAAAGGAATGGTTTAATAATAATCTTGTTTACTTTGTTAATAATGTTTACCAAAGAATTGATGAAATGATTTACAAAATACTGCCAAATAATATTAGAAATACTTTCTTGTACCTATTGAGTACTTAGATACATTACAGACTGGCTTCTGACTATTATCTAATCCTTTCTCCATTTTGTATATAACTATATAGGCCAAATATATGTACTCAATTCATTAGGCTAGGTGTCACTGTAAACTCACTTTGTCACTATTACTTTTTATTAGGAAAGTATCAAATGTTATTTCCTATGACTTTTATTCTCAACATATTTTTCAATATTTCCTATAGATAAATTATAGGAATTTTAAGATGCAGTAAGTAGATCTAATATAAATGTAAATCTATGTGATTGTACGGGTTCTTGAGAATATGAGCACCAATACTGTTTTTTTTTTTTTGTGGTAAATTGGAATTAATTCTATCAATTTATTAACTGATCCATAGAAAATTGTATTTCATAAGGTTAACAGTATTAAATTAAAAAGCTCGTATCAAATAAAATCACAGAGAGAGATTCATCTACTGATAACAACCAACTAGAAAAAAAGACGAAGTTAAATACATCAACTGAAGAAGGTTAGTGTGTTATTCTGTTGTAGAGAAAAAGAGATAAATGGCATAGTCTGTTTGCATCATGATCTCAGGTCAGGGGTTCCCAAAACTATGATAACAAAAGATCCAACTCATAAGAGTACCCCACAAACGTGAGAGAAAAAAACTACTTTTCTACAATAAATGAAATAAATATAATGTCTTGAGAACCACAAATTAAAGATTTTAGAAATCTTTAATTTAAGAGAAAACACATTGGGAAACCCCTCTTGTTACGAAAGAATAAAAGTTTTACTGAGTAACAACTATTAATAACAACAACTATGTATAACACAAAGGTCCCATGCTTACAGAGGATCAGGTCTGAAATTGAGAAAAATTGATACAAAATAACAATGAAAATGAAAATTTTTGAATACAAGTAAATAGAATATATAATAATATCCTTCAAATTCAAGAAATAAAGGATTTCAAAAGAATAAAATAATATAATAATATTAAATAAATAAAAAAAAAACTACTTTATATTTGTTGTATAGACCAATATGTACATATATATAATTTACATAAAAACTAATAACTGGATATAATATACAAATCATGTGTAACACTAGCAGAGACTAAACAGATAAAATAAAAATAGCCAATAAAAGCCTTGGAATTTGAAAAGTTTACCCAGAATCATTATGGCTATAAAAAAAAAAGATAAAAACATAAAACTATTTCAAATTGGGGAAGGGAAGCAGAGACGTAAACAAATAAAGTAACAATAAAATAATATTTACAAAAATAAGAATGAATAATTACACATCTGACAAAAAGATTAAAAGTTAAGAAAAATATTACGGTGTAATTCAGGTCTCATTTCTAAAAAGATCTCTCTTACTATCTTGTTCTATAAAATACTGATAAGGATTTAATAAATATATTATGCATCAATTAACAAATAACATTTTACTATTAATAGAATAAATTGTTGTTTTTTTCAATCCTAACTTTTGGAGTTTATCTTTTGTTTTGTTTAGAAACAAAAACTTATGAATGTGCATTATTCAGACTCCCAATTTGTTTTTGTTGCATCTAAGATCATTGTTTTATTTTAAAATTAAGAATCCAATAATGGAAGGGAAAAAGTTTATAAGAGCAAAACAAGTCAATACCAAATAGACATAAAACATGCCTATCATATAAACCTAAATAAATATAGTCTTACCCAGAATCCCAGTCATGTTTAGCTAGAAGTCTTTTATTTGTTAAACATATACAAGTCATCATTAACTCACATTAAATCAGTTTATAAAAATATATAAATATCATCTGTAAGCTAACAAATATCTCAACACCCATTATTTCTTAAGTTATAAAAACACAGTGTTTACTATTAAGGAGCTGAACAATGTTAAAGCCTATCACCTACATCCAAGACATAGGCACTACAGATACGAATTCCTAGGCCTATAAAATCCAGCATGTTATGTTAGTAGAGAAAGAAGGCTCACTACTCCTTCCCCCCAAAAAAACTATAGTCAGAGATACTCGTGCAAAAATAAAGCCAACATAGAGACCTGAGAATACTTTTACTGTTGTATCATTCAAAGCCTTGGTGCAATTAATAGCCATTCAACATGCTTAATACAGAATATTAATACTTAAGATTTACATTCCGTACGTCAAGTGAAATATTAATAGAATGAAAGCATTTCAAGGGAAGCAATACAATTTTTGTAGTGTTATCTAAATAATTTGTTTAACACACCCATAAATCCGAGATATAACGGGCAAGAACCTGATGGAAAAATTTCAACCAAACAGTAACTATATGATAAAACGAAGCTTATGAATAAATGAGTTCTAAAATAGTCTACAAATTTTAGAGTGCTGAACTGATAAACTGCAGATATTATCAATTTGGGCTTTCTGTTTTGTAACATTAGCCTTGTTGTCTTTTTTTTAAAGTCAGTTGCTGTATAAAACTGTTCATAAACTTTATGGCCTTGCTGCACTTCTTATATAACACATTTTATTGACATGTATAGAAAAACTGTTCAAATCTTGGGGGGACAAAGAATGACAATCAGTTTTTATCTTATTGACTATAAATCAATGTCTAGTTTTTACTTGTATAAGTTGTTTTTTTTTACTTTTACAACCAAATAAATAATAGCTTTTTTTATTTTTAAAGTGGGGGGGGAGGGAGGGGGGAATTTTTTTTTTAAATAATTTTGAGGCACAATTAAAATGTATCAAAAATCAAAATGCACAAACTTCATATTCAATTATTTAGAGTTCACTTTTGTCATACTCATTTTAAAATAGATGTTTCTCTAGTTACAAAAACAAAAATTGATTTTAAAATGTCCTAAAGTATCTCATTTGTTGTAAAAAAAAGATAAATAAACAAACAACAGCAAAACAATGTTAACTACAATGTTAACTAGATAGTTATACTTTGTAAATATGTGATAAATGCCAAAGAAACTGTATGAAAGTCCAACTGAGTTTTGAATACAATACAACTGGTATTCAGTGGTTGATTCAAGCTAGGGAATATAGAAACCTGACAAAATAATTGCTGGCTATAATTAAGTTATGCAAACTTATTTTATGTTTTAGATATTTATATTAAAATATCTCATATCTTCTTGCATACTATTATTGCAATAAACTTTTTCTTATTTTTATTTTGAATAGTTTTGGTTAATAATACATATGGCAGATAATTAGAATCACTCCAAGAAAACAAAATTAATATATGGCCCCTTCTGTGCAGTTTAATGGGCAATCATCAAATAAGATAATGTACATACATGTACAATGTACATACATATATACCAATAAGTGTACACATCATCTACAAAAGATACTGTCACAGAGTAGACAAACATCTCACTCAGTAATGCAACATGTCCACACACACTCGTACATAAACACAACACAGGCCAAACACTCTCACACATGATCAAAACAAAGAAAATGTGAGTACTTACTGTCCAGTGGAGGTATGAACCAAAAGAGAGACTAGAGTGGACAGACCTGGGTAAAGGCAGTTGTTGGCCAAAAGGGCATATTTGAATTCATCTTCACAAACGACATGTTCTGTACACAAAATGTAGATATTCATATAAATAGATTCATTTAATTGATTATAAAATTCATATAAATAGATCATATGATTCATATAAATAGATTCATATAAATAGATTCAAATGTAGAGAATCTTGGTCAAGTATACTGTGAATGAAATCAGACTGCAAGAACAAAAAGAAGTCAGGACACATGCAAATATGATTACCTTTTTGTTTAAAAATCAATTTAGTTCTAAATTTTGATTTGTTCATTCTTTTTATTTTACAATACCTTTTTTCAGGTCACACATTCCTAGGCCAAACCTGGGTGAACCTGGCTCCTGAAAATGTTTCTATTTTCCTAAAAATTTGACAGGTGATGTATATCATGGGAAAAGGATTACTAGCTCATCGGAAAACTCTTTAACCATTAACTTTTTGTAAGTATTAAAAAAAAAAATCTAAATTAGGTTGGAGAACTAAAAAATCTTTATCTTGAATAGATAACGTCTTCAGGTATTTCCCCATTTGGACCCTATTCATTAAAGAGTTTAATAAATTAATGTTCAGGAACCTTTTGTGCATTGACTTATCAGAATATTATAAAGTCTAGCAGATTTATACACTTGCTTAACCAATATTTGTTCTCAGGGTGAGGGTTCCTTTTTTTAAAGCTAACATTCATTAGTTATTAAGAATTAAATAACCACCTAATTTTAATTGTTTTTTTTTTAGATGTTTCTTGTTTAATGATTTCATAATGATTAATAAATAACTATGATTAACCAGGACAACTTGATGTCTATTTCAATTACTTATATTTGTAATTAAAGGAATTTAATTAAAGACATTATTTTGTAAACTTGTTAGCAATGATTGCATTTCAACACTAAGAGTAGAAAATGGATGTCTCCAACACACACACACATACACACACACACACACGCATGCAAAGTGTAAGGCTGTAAAACAGTACTTGGATCAAAGTTTTACTCTTTTGTATGGAAGTTTTGTTAGTTGGTATTACTGCAGAGACTTCAGTTTTCTTAATTAATCCAGTCTAATTATTTTCTTCTGCTTATAACAAACTTACCTGCAAACTTGACATGTAGTTTATTTTTAGCTTTGAACAGCTGAATATACTGCTTGCAGTTTGGGGCGAAATCTTTGACTGCCCAAGATCTGAGTATAGTGTGGCGATCCTATAAGTATACAAAAGTCAATTAATGACATGTAATATACCTAACATTTAACATTTAATAGGCTAATTAATATATAAATCTTAAGCAGATTATGATTTGATATAAAACAAAAGAAAGAAATTGAAATAAAAAGCCTTGCTTTAACTTAAGAATGAGCCTTGAATCCCAGATGATGACAACACAGAAGAATGAGTAACCAAATAAACTCGACATAGGGCCAAGAAAAAATCTGCAAAAATGATTTTATGATCACAGGTGGTTACCTTGTCCTATATCTACTACACTACATTCAAGTTGTAGACAATCCACTCAAAATCAAATCCAAAAGACTGCCAGTGTGTTTTATGCCAACTATGCCTTATAAAACTAAATGTCTTTATTTTAAGACTAATGAATATATGAATGTTTTATATTCACTTAAACACTGAGAACAATTACACAATATCAATATGTTTTGTAGTCAGTAGTTTTAATTAAAGTTAAACTATGCTATAAGTATAAATAAAAACTAAAAGAGAAATTTAAAGCAAACCATAAATTGAAAAAATACAGTGAAGAAGATAACAAATAAATAAAGCTACTGCTAGCTATGTCAGGGAATCAAAACCAATGATCCAAAACTTCCATTAGCAAGAGACCTAGACCTCAAACAAAAACTAATTACCCAACCCAAGAAAAATCAATAATGATTTTTTTTTAAAATAGAAATTACTCTATAATGTCTAAAATGCAATGAATTTGGTTGCAACAAAGAAGTCATTTCCTAAGTCTTCTGCAGGGGTGGAGTAAGGTAGTCTGGTGGTGGAAATTTCTAAATCTATCATACCAAGCTGAAAGTTTGTAAGTTAAAATACAAATTATTATCATCACTGAAATAGAATAAAGGAAATATGTAACTGACTGAGAAGATGACCCTACAGATTGTAACTTGTTGTGACAAGTATGAGAAAAATGATTACAAGTTATCTCTTAGACTGATCAACAAACTGTCACAAATACTGTCTTCAATGTCTAGATCAGTTAAGGAAAAGATGAAGGAAAAAGGGATTTAACAAAACAAGAATACTAATGTGTATTTGAAAACATGTTCAAGTATTAGCACTAACAATGACACAGAATTATTTCCTCTGATGTTGACAACAAAGTGATAAGCTATTAGTAAAATGGTAAAAAGTAAAAGTAGCACAACTGTGAAATGTTTAACCAAAGGTATCAGGTTTAAATCTTCAGATTTCTTTAATATGACAGTACAAGAATTTCCAGCTTGTTGCCTGGCACCACATCAGAAAAACTGAATTATAATTGTGCTGGCTAGTACACCAAGACTATAATAAACTTAGATTCACATTATTATCTAAAAGTACCAAGTGATCAAAAGTGACAAGTTTAGAGCAGAAGTAAGCACAAGTAAGAGATTCCCAGGTTCAGTGTACTTCCAAGTCGTATCATGGGGTACTATTCTCCAGACTTCATGAGCATTAAAGCCTTGTAAATTTATTCTTTGGGTTCCAGCATTTGGCTACACATGTACCTTAGTAAAAGTTGATCCACAATTGTAACTAAATCCCAAGGCATATTAAATAAATATCAGCACTATAAAAAGTAGGCCATAACAAAAAAAAAAAAAAAAAAATTCTGAAAAATAGATCAAGCAGATTCATTAAAGAAGCTGCCAAGTGTCAAAAAGTAATTTAACATTCAGGGCACTATACTTAATGAAATCATAAAGTTTCTTCAAAAAAAAAAGATGTTTTGCACTTACTGCTTTAGCTTTGTCCTGAGTAGGTCTTGGTGCAAGGAAGAAGCAGGCATCCGCTTGGTGCACTCTACACCTTTTCAGATCAATATCTTTAAGAGATGACCCCCTCATGTAGATAACCCTGTGAGCCCATTTGGGGTCTTTTAAAATGACCTGCTTGTTGCTGTCTAGTTCTTGTGGACACAGAAGAATTACTGTGTGATCCTGAAATGCAATTGATAGAAACAAAATGGTAAAATAGAAATGACCCCAGCAACTGTTTTTATAATGTGTATTTTTTTTTAATCTCCTTAATTTTAACTTGACATAATGGCTCAGAAAATAGATTCAAATACTAGTTGAAGGATACAATCCAGAAAGTTTGTAAGCTCAAATCTGCTATAGTTTGTGATTTCTATTAAGAAATTGACAATGTTCCAAATATCAAAGTGGTGTCACTCTGACCAAAGATAATGGACTTTTTCATTCACCAATCCTAAACAAACACCCCTGAGTCACATGCTTCCCCATCTTTTCTATTCAACCTACGACCTAATTCAAACATGGATATCATATGACTGTACTTTTTAGTGCTTTATCCATGGATATCATATGACCGTTCGTTTTGGTGAATGAGGTCCATTGTTAGACTAGAATATTATTTTATATAATAATATTATAACCAGAATTATGTTTAAAGCAAAACTTTTTTTAGAACACATAATGTATTATCAAAAGGGAAATTAAAATATTTGTTTTACTATCATAGACTTGACATTAACATTCACAGACTGTTGTTTCAAATACCTCTAGCTTGGGGTGTGCGTAGAATTCATTTAGAAAGTCCATGAGAGTGTCTTGAATCATGGCACTGCTGCACACAATGACATGTCTATTGCGCTGTGCTGACCTCTGGCTGTACTCACCCCCTGCTTTTTGACGTTCCATGTAAGTAGATACCAGCCCTTCAATCTACCAAAATAAGGCAAATATAAATAAAATATTAATGCAAAACAGGAACAATATGATTGGTAAATAAAAAAATTTGTAGCTGGAAGCTTTAAATCAATATAGTTTCTTGAGCTTCTTCAGCGACTATTTTCCCTTACTAACTCAATACCTTTAAACAAAATAAGAAGATCCTAGATAATTTTTACAAGGCGACTATGCAAAATCTGCTAACATATGGATTATTTGTTGGCAAGGCAACGCTTCATCTAAACTGTTGCGCCGCCTTAACAACATTATTAAAAAAAGCATCTAAAATCACATGCACAACACTACCATATTTAAATGAACTTTTTGAACAAAAAAACGGAAATATCTTGGAAGACAACAGCCACCTGCTCCATCGTAACTACGTCAAGTCGTCGTGAAGTTGGTGACTTCTGTCTATCAAGACTAGAACTGATCTGTACAAAACTCATTCATTCCTTACTCGGTCAGACTATATCAACGCCACTGGTTGATCAAGAAACATGAAAAAGACCAAGATATTCATGTGTAGTCGCTCAATGAACTCTTTATGTTGTGTCTGTTCTATTTATATGAATCTTTCTATTGTATTGTTTTTATATGAGAAAAGAGTCCTTGTAGTCACAACAAATTTCCAAAAGGATCAAAAAGGAATCTTAGTCTTAGAATCTTACATGTCTAGGAATGGAGGCAAAAGCCACACAAATCATGATGATGGTGAACAGCCTCCCAAGCCAAATGTCTGGGTAGATGTCTCCGTAGCCCACTGTGGAGAAAGTCACTATCACAAAGTACAGAGAATCAAACATAGACAACTGCTTCTCACTGCTGGCTCGCTGGATGTGTTGAATGAAGCAAATACTGAAAATTGAAGGAAAAAAAAAACATGATGACTGCAGTACAGATTAAATCATTATGTTATCTTTTATAAATTATGGACATTTATTTGAAACAAAAATTTTTATAAATAGTTCACTAAGTCCTCTTTTGTTGCTCTTTTAAGAAAAGCAATGCAAGTGAAGTAACTTAATTCCCTGACAGATCTTATGTGGCCAAGCTTCATGGAAAAGATATTACATTCAACCATCACTGTGTGTTATATATTTTTGAAAATGTGTCACAAGACCACAAAAAGAAAAACAAAATTCCACAACAAAAAAAAGTGATGTCCTAAAACTACATTAAAAATCATATTTGCCATCAGGATTTGAACAAGCAGAAAAAAACAAAAGGCCTATATCTCAGCCTGTGAGGGTTGGTGGCAAAAATATATTGACCTGGACACTGTTGTAATACAAATTATGTTATTTTTAATTGAAACTTGCAATTGGACTTTTGGATTATATGGATTTGGATGGCTGCCTGGTCATGCAGTTTGCACTCTAGAATGTCGTCTGGATTTATCGATGGTCCCGGATTCAAACCCTGCCCGCTCCCATCCCCCACATGCCTGCGGGAGGTTTGGACTAGGAAGTAAACTATCTTCAACTCTGAAGGAACATCCGAAACATGTAAAACATTTTACAAACAAACCATTATAAAGTTATATATAAATATATATATATGTATGGAAAAAGAATTAGAAACGTCTATAAAAAGTTCCATCTATTTTTGTGCAGGTCAAAAGCTGAAGTCTTTGTAATTAATAATTTTTAAAAATATCACAAAAAAAATTAATTGTCTTGAATTATGTAACAGAAACATCCAATTTTTTATTCATTAAGTCTTAGATTATATATAAAAAAGAAATAACTTTACACGAAATAAACTAAAAACTAAAAACATACTTGATAAAGACTAGACATATTATATTGACCACAAGCATGACCATCTGCTGCAGGAGTGTAACAGATATTGTCTGGAATCTTTGCCTAGTCAGATGAAGATCATTCTAAAAATTAAAAAAAAAAAAAAAAACAGATCATTTTATGAATTGGGTTAATCTAAAATTTAATTGCCTTTAAACAACTGCTGGTACTTACATAAATTTTTTCCATGGATCTCTTGGCCAGCCAACAGTTGAGAAAGACAGGAACAAATAGCTGTTTCAGCAGCTTTGGAAACACAACCTGATAGAACAAAGAACAAACAAAATAAAAAATATAACAAAATTGGATTTATTTTAAGGTGATCACTATGACCCCCCCCCCCCCCCCCCCCCCCATGACAACTTTTTTTAACAAAAAACCCAGGAATAGCAGGAAAAAAAAGCAATAAACAAAAGAAAGATTGGGAGAAAAACTTGATGAACTTTTATCATATTTGTATTAAAATCATAACTAGACAAAAAGAGTGTTATTGCGCATATGTCTATTTCATACGCAAAAAAATAATAAGGTACAAGATGTCAGTAAAAAGAAACATTAGCCATTGTGGTGAGTTTCAGAGCACAGTTTTAAGCTCCAAACTTTAAATGATATGGATATATAACAGGTTCTAACATCCTTTTAGTAATAATCCTACAAGGCTTTCAAGTGGAAGATAGCATTAAATAGAGGAAAGAATATAGTGGAATGACATCACAGAGTGGATCCAACTTCTGTTTAAATAAGTGTTCATAGTCACAGTGAAATAATAAAAAGAATGTGAGAAGTTGTGAAAGAGTTAGCATGAGTATATGTATATTATTTATTCAGGTATCCTCTGTAGGGTATGTTTCAGTGAAAAAAGATTCCACTTAATGTTTAAATAAGTGATCATATTCACAGTGAAAAAATGAAAAGAAGGTAAGAAGTTGTGAAAGAGTTAGCATGAATGTTCCTCCCTTATATACTCAGGTATCCTCTTTTAGGGTATGTTTCAGTGATAAACAATTCCACTTAATGTCACAGTCTAATATTTGTTTGTGTTTTAGGACCATCCTTAAACACCATTTTCTCATGCCATTCAAAAGGCAGGACCCTTCAGGCTAAACATAGAAAATGTCTTCAACCTTCAAAACAGTCCAAGATCAAGATGTTTGAATAAGGCATCAAATGATTGTCATTAGTGCATCTGACTGAACTACTTTTATAGCTTCTTTCTGAGGCTTTGTAGAGGCACTTCATCTTATTGCCAAGCACTTGACAAAGAAACAGCAAAAAGATTGGAACAGAATTTATGGCTTGTTCCCTTTTACAATCCTACAAGAGGCTTAGAAATGTTACATTTTGTTTTCTGATGTATATATTTATTATGCCTACAATATAAGCTACTTAAACCAAATAACTGCATCTTAAATGATTTTTTTCATAAAATGATTTATTCATTTAAGGAAAATATTTTTTTCACTATATCTAAAAAGAAAACAAATTCACAAATAGATTAAGATTTGTCAGAAAGAGAAATACCAAAGAAGATAGGCTATATGTGAATGTATTAAATGAGAGAATTATTACATTAAATGCCTCAATACAGTGTTTACATTATTTACAATGACTTGAACCATTCATTTTTAAATAAATCTTTTTAAAATATATAAATTAATTTTTGTTACAAGATCCAAAATTTTATAAAGGAATTTAGAAAAATACATCATACTAGCCTAATACCAGCCTAATATAGTCTAATATTGTAGGCTTTTTGCTACATTTGATCAATATTAAAAGCTGTTATATGTTCACTGCAAGGAAGTATTGATTCATACACATATTTAAAGATCACTTGTAAGGGAGGATAACAAAAAAGGACTTACAGTTATAAGTATAGGCACAGAGCAGCAAATCTCTAGGAGAAAGGTCAAAGTTAAAACATGATCCATTCTGTGGCCCTGTAAATAAGATTAAAGTAGATTTTTCATAACAAATAAATAGATCATTGATACATTTTCAAAATTTTAACTGGTGAATGCTTTACATGATGACACTGTTAATTATACACTACTATACTTGTGTGGAAAAAAATGATTCTACTTACACGGGTAGCGATATAGATCATCAGTAAAGCTTTAGCCAAAGATATAACAGCCAGGGCCACCTCAATGGCCCATATAGTCCAGCTTCGTTGAACCCAAAGTAGAACATACCTATTTTTTAAAAAAGGACACATGCATACAATGAATATAGGAAAATGTATTCAAGAACATTATAGCATTAGGTCGAATTTATCAAAAGAACTTATGAATATTTTATCAATAACAATATAAAGGCAAACTTAACAACAAAGTGTTGACATCAAATCTTTTTTTAAAAATGTATAAAATACATGCAATATTAAGTTAAAATTTAAATTAGCTAGTTTTTTTTTACAAGAGCTTATGTTAATTTTATGTTACAAGAGCTTATGTTTAATTTTATGTTACAAAAGCTTATTTTAATTATACCTAAGAAGAGTTTATGTTAATTTTATGTTAAATAAGCTTGTTTTCAATTAGAGTTGTTGTTTTTTTCATTTATGGACAATAATATACTACAAAACACAAAAAGTATATAAAAATTGAACACCTAACCCAAAAAGTAAGCAGACAGCTGCAGAGTGAATACATAAACAATGTAATATCTAAAGATAACAACAAAAACCTATGGTCATACATTAAGTCTAAGAAAATGGAAACAACAGGCATAGCGCCATTAAAAGATGAACATAACATAATACATAATGATAATGAAACTAAAGCAAACATCCTAAACAAATACTTTGCATCAGCATTCTCAGCCCCAGGAGACAAAGACATATTTCTTAATTTGAACCAAGTAGACAACATAGAAGATTTAGTAGTACAAGAAAATGGAATTCAAAAACTATTATCCAACACCAAACCAAATAAAGCATCTGGACCTGATGGTATTCCAGCTAGATTACTCAAAGAACTAAGCAATGAGCTAGCCCCAGTGTTCAAAATACTCTTTCTGGCATCGCTTAACCAGGGCAGAGTACCAAAGGACTGGAAAGAAGCTAATGTCACCCCCCTATTTAAAAAAGGAGAAAAATCTGATCCAGGAAACTACAGACCAGTATCACTTACCAGCATCACATGTAAAATCCTAGAACACATAATATGTAGCAACATCATAAACCACTTAGACAAACATAATGTTATCACCCCATACCAACATGGCTTTAGGAAATATAGATCATGTGAAACACAACTAATAGGACTAATTGATGATTTTTCAAAAGGTTTAGATAATAGTGAACAAATAGATGCTATTTTACTAGATTTTTCCAAGGCTTTTGACAAAGTTCACCACCATAGTTTGCTTAAAAAATTAAAATATTTTGGCATTAATGGTCCACTGCATCAGTGGATTAAAGATTTTCTGATAGGGAGAGAACAAACTGTAATAATAAATGGCTCTAAATCAACACCAATAACAGTAAACTCAGGTGTACCTCAAGGAACAGTCTTGGGTCCAATACTATTTTTAATTTACATAAATGATTTACCAAATTGCATTAGTTCAGGAACAAAAGTCAGATTATTTGCAGATGATTGCATAATATATAGAACAATAAAAACAACACAAGACACAGATATTTTACAAAGAGAATTAGATGAATTACAGAAATGGGAATCAAATTGGAGCATGTCTTTCCACCCAGAAAAATGTCAGTTGTTAAGAGTAACAAAAAAACTAAAACAAATTAATTCCACTTATCTTATTCATGGCAAACCAGTAACACAGACTAAAAACGCAAAATACCTAGGTGTTATAATAAATGAAAAACTGTCATGGAATCCACATATTGATGAAACTACAAAAAAATCCAACAAAGCATTAGGGTTTATTAAAAGAAATTTCCATAAATCAAATAAGAACATAAAACTAAAATGTTATTTAACCTTGGTTAGGCCAATAATAGAATATGCATCCACCGTCTGAGACCCCTCAACTCAAGAAAACATTAAGAAACTGGAACAAACACAAAATAGAGCAGTGAGATTCATAACAAACGAATATTCAGATTTGACTAGAGTAACACCATTAATAAAATCACTAAATTTAGAAAACCTTCAGGACAGAAGACTCAAAAGTAAAGTAGCAATTATACATAAAACACTGAACCATAATCTTCAAATACAAAAACAAAACTTAATAAAATACTCTGAAAGACACAAAAATAAAGGCACATTCCTCGTCCCTTATGCTAGGACAAATTTGTACAAATACTCCTTCTTCCCTAGTGCTATTAGAGCATGGAATGGGTTGCCTGAGCTAGCCAGAAAAACCAGTGACTTGGCAGAATTTAAGTCATTGGTTAATATGCATGGCTAAATGCATGACGCGTAGGACGTAATCATCTTCTTTTTTGAAGTAACGTCTGTATTATATAAGATAAGATAAGAAACTAAAGAACATAAAAAAGTCTTTATAAATAAAGAGTTAAGAAAATGGTGATAAACAATTCATTTGTAGTCCTTACCAATTAACTTCTTTAGAGCTAATGCGAGTGTCATTTTCTGCATTGCTGCAAGGGGATCCCGCACTACAAAAAATAAAGGCATGAATTTAGAACATTTTTCTAAGTTGATTTTCAAATATTATAAAACTTCAGCATCGCTCAAAAACAGTCAAAAAATTAATATTTCCAAAACAATAAAAAACATGGTAAAAGAAGCAGTTAAACATTTTATAATGCATTAATTTCCAATGTATTTCTATAAGGCAGCACTCAAAACCTTTACAAAGATTTTGAATATTTTCTGACAAAACTAGCATTTTTAGAGTTTAAACTGAACATTTTACAAAATTGAACTAAAAAAAATAATATTTCTGTGTTTTTACTATCCATTTAGTATTAAAGTTTGTTGCATACAAGATTCAGAAACAAGATTTTGAGTTAAGATGTAGACAAGACAAGAAACAAAAGTAGAATGTTATAATCATTGAGTTCTCAGCTTAACTTTTTTCTTTTATACATTCATTAAAATCAAGGTACATGCAAGGCTTAGATATTTATTTGGATTACGCGTCTGGTTTTTACATTTTATTGTAACAGCAAAGATGCTGTGACTTTATCTCTAACACAAAAGATGTGATGCAAGTGATTTTCCTTAAGTACTCTGGACAACAAGGATAGGTCTGTCATGTAGAAAAGTGACACATTTTGTAGGCCACTTACCATTCATAGTCCTTGACATTATCCAGTGACACTCGTGTGACATAGATAACACAGATCAACGTCTTCAAGGCTAAGTCAAAAAAAGTGCAAGCCAAACCTGTGTGGAAATAACAAATATGTAGAGGAAGAAGTTAAACAAGGATATTGTAAGAGTAATAAAAAAAAAAAAAAGATAAAGTTCCCCTTTCAAACCTTGTGGTCTAAAGGGCAGATGATGTAAAGGTCATCTGTTTTTGTGGTCTACAGTTAACGAGTGTGTCATGTGGCCAGCACAATGACCTACCACCTTTACTTTCCCCCAACTAATGTCAGGTACCCAATAGAGCTGTGTGGATTCAAAGGCAATATAAAGATTCCGAAATTAAAATCCCAGTCTTCGCCAGGATTGGAACCCGAGACCACCGGTTGGGAAGCCAAGTGCTTTACCACTCAGCCAACTGCGCCACTGTATGAGTAATACTACCTGGTTATTTGGTATGTGTTTCAGATGGTCATCACAATGGTCCTGAGTTCAAACCATGTCCACTGCCATCTAAATTTATTTCTGAAGAAAAAACATCAGATAATTAAATAACAACTCTGATAGAGAGGAGAGATGGCTTAATGACTAAACACTTCACTCCAGGTCACAGATTCATGCACTCTATATCACAGCTCATTCTTAGACACTTGACACTCACAGGTAGCAGATCTCAAATCCCAAGATTTCCACTTAAGATTTGAGAAACTTTTTAAGTAGACAAAGTCTTGGAGGTGAATTTCCTGACTCAAAACGTGTTAAGTCATTCGAGAGTTGGTTCTCAAACCGTTAGACAGGGACCACTTATCACAATGAGACTCCATTTAAATGTAAATATTTTGTGGTAATATTGATTTGAGTAGGACAGAGTTTATATTTACAGCAACTATATGTAAACTTTAACAAAAAAATTATATAAATTACAAATGTTACTTCAAAAAAGAAGATAATTACGTCCTACGCATTTCATTTCTCAAACTTGTCATGCATAGTAATCAGTGACTTAATAAATTATTAAAGTGACTATTAAATCCTTGGTTTTACACTTATTAGTACACAAATGAGATGATTTTTTTGAATAATGTGTTTAAGGAGCTTGATATAAAACATTAACAAAACTGTCCCCTGAAATTCAATGGAAGCCTTGGTTTTAAGAATTTGAACACATAACTTCTTTCAAAGAGTTATATTATATATATATATTGATTTGATCTTCCACTTTGGATTTTTACAATAATGAAAAAAACAGATTTACAAAGACTTAATAAGCAACTCAAAAATGAAGTTCCCTCAGACAGGGCTTGAAATGAATCTAACCACAAACATGAGAGCAAGCTCAGCTAGATACATGTGAATCACCAGTGGGCTAAGAATCACAAGTTGAGAAACACTGTGTAAGAGGTTAACCATTATGTAAGCCACAAAGTGGAACTTTGTTAACACACCCAGTCCTGAACTAAGAAGAAAGTGTTCATTGTGTTATAGTGTCATGAAATGTAGAGCATTATGAGACGTAGTGTCACGCCATGTAAAGCATTATGATATGTAGAGTGTCGTTCCATGTAGTTTGTTAGCATATGTAGAGTGTCATCCCATGCTATCTGTCACGACATGTAGAATATCATATGTTATATGTCATGACACGTAGAGTGTCACCCCATGTTATCTGTCATGACATTTAGAGTGCCATCCCATGTTATCTGTCATGACATGTAGAATGTCATACCATGTTGTTTATCATGACATGTATGGTGTTATCCAATGTTGTCTATCATGACATTTAGAGTGTCATCCAATGTAGCTCATCATAACATATAGTGTCACACTATGCATTGTGTCATGCCATGTAGTGTGTCATGACATGTATTGTGTCATGCCATGTAGTGTGTCAAGACATGAAGAGCATTACAAAATAGGTGTATAATGTCATGTAGTGTCATCCGTTTTAGTCTCTCATACATTGCTATGGCATGTAGAGTGTCTGGTCATGTAGAGTGTCTGGTCATGTAAAGTGTCATGTTATGTAGTGTTCCAAGTCGTGTAGTGTTCCATGTTGTGTAGTGTTCCATGTTGTGTAGTACGTCCAGCCATTAGGTGTGTCATACCATGCAGTGTACATAACACACTCAGGAAAGCCATTAAAAAGAACTGCTTGTGTGTCAAGCCATACTATTTTCTACAGATGTTTTACTCTATAGAGCAGGGGTGGCCAACCTTTTTGTATCGAGGGCCGCATTACAAAAAAATTGGGAATGGCGGGCCGCATATATATGTATGCTGTGTAGAATGTCTTTTAATTCATATTTACTTTGTATTTTATTCACGTTTCCTTTTTTTTTCCACACTCCACGTTGAGGAATTACTACAACAGCTAGCAACTTTTGAAACCAATTTTACGATTTTTTTAAAAATGGCTGTTGTCTTTTAATATTACATTATTCTCAAAAATATACAGTTGTACTTAATGTGCAGTATTTTACTTTGCACACTCGTGCATTATGTTCCGGAACTGTGGAACTAGCTTACTAGTTGTTACCCTTGCGACTGCTGTCAAATTACAGTCAGTCAGCATCGACCTGTGATTATACTTGTTTAGTTTCCACACAAAAAAAACGCTTATTCACTGAATGAGACAATATATGTTCCGGAAGTTAACAGTCGGGACGAGCGAAAACTGCCCTTGTGGAGCATCACTGGAGAATGCTGACCAATGGTGCATACTAAATCAAGAGACCCGAACAAGACTCTGGCCCCAAAACCATCCTATATAACAGAGTCTATTCGAAGAACTGATAGGATTACTGTTCTGGATTCTCCAACATGTAAAATGAGGACGAAGAAAAAGAAGAACAGATGTATGTGTACCCAAATAGTGTGAACAGCAACAAAGCTTTTTTAAAGTGTAGAAATACAGCTTCAGGCACCCATAAGACTCACGTGGAAGTACTGACTGGAACTTCTATGTTATGTCCTCTGGAGCTGAATCAGCTTCTAGTGAGCTGATGGTATTGCAAAATCATTGTTGACGTCTTAAAATGTGCTATTATAAATTGCACAATTAATGAATCTAAATAAGTGTTGTACTTTTCATCATTTCACTAGAAATAGTTTCACCTATCAGCAAAGGAAAATGACAAAACCTGTTTTCTTTTTCTTGCTTGTAGACATGGGAAAGCTTTGTTTGAAAAGATTTAACATGCGTTTACATTTCATATTGCAATAGCACCTATAACAAAATCACCAAATCTGTCTTCCACTTTTTCATTAGAAATATTGGTAACCAAGTCACAAAGTCCATGCTAAGCTAGTCATTGGGTTGTTGTGTTACTTAATCGGAGCTACCTGTGGTTAACAGCCCTAGCTCTCAAAAGTTCTACTATTAAGCAATTCCGGAAATAATATATAGTAATTTTATGCAGCTTTGTGCAAACTTTCCTGTTTATAGTTTATGGTTGGGATATTTAGAAAAAAAAAATTCTCAGTCAAAGATCGAGCTCCACCAGTTGTTGCATTTGCCATCTTGTTCCAAGCCTACCCAACACTCAACACAGTTCTTTAAAGCATTGAATAAATACTGATCTGAGATAGTCTCTTGAATTGAGTGTATTGATTTATAGCCAATAAGCATAATCTTCGTTTACTTGGAACTTTTTATAATGAGACAGTTTCAATAATTTATAAAGATATATTTTTAATATAAATGCATTTTTATTTGTATATACTTTGGGCACACCTGATTTCTGTAGGTGTCGGCGGGCCGCATAAAACATTCCGGCGGGCCGCATGTGGCCCGCGGGCGTAATTTGCCCACCCCTGCTATAGAGGATTGAACTCTCCGATGCAGCTTTAAAAAAAAAAGGGGGGGGAGGTGTGATAAGGAGACACCCTCCCACAGCTTTCACTCCCAACCACAATGAAACTAATGGCATATTCTGTTAAAGTACAGTTCTCCCAACTCCATCCCCGCCCTGAGAGCCACCGCTGTTCAGTTAGGAGCTTTACTTGTTGTGTTCCTTAATCTTCTAGGTAGACTAGGCCATCACTAGGCCATCTTTACAAAGGTTAAGAAATAGTCAATACACAGGCAAACTGCAGAGAAAATAAAATGAACAGATCGCTCTCTTAAATCCTATTGCCTTGAACTCTAGCCTTTACTTATTTCGTCACCCACTAAAGGTGAACCTTTAAAAAAAAAAAACTTTTTACTCTTAACACTGAGATTGAGACACCATTTAAAGTTTTTGTTTAAAATTGTTTAACTCAATTAGGAAAAAAACGTGAATACACATATTCATATACACATATAACATTATAGAACAGTGCTGGATTTACCTGCAGGCAACATAAACTATAGCTTAGGGCCCCTTCTTGCTTGGGGGCCCCCAAAACTGTTTCCAGGGATATTTTAAATCGTTTTTATGAGAAGTAAAGGGAAATTGATTATTAATTAATCATAGGCTATTGATTACAATGGAGCCCCATATCTAAAAAAAAAGCTTAGGGCCTTATCAAGTCTATTCGGCCCTGATTACACACATTGAACCTGATCTGTTTCATTACTTAGACCTACATTAATGGTAGTCAGTAGAACAGTGTGCAAACTGGCACATCAAAGATATTCATATGATGGAAGCATTAAATTCTGCAAGACCTCTACCCCTGAGTTAGGTGCTAATAAGTCATAACTTACGCAGGTCAATGATATCCTTAAATGTCGCTCATAAGTGGCATATGCATCTAGATCGTGCCTTCAAGCACTGGTGGAATATTGCTTCATAACAGGCGTGAAATGAGGAGTGAGATCCCAGAACTTTTCTAAGATCTTTTGTTTCTTCTGTCGTTCATACTGCCCCAACCGTGACCTCAATGACTATTACGTATGTGTTGTCCCAAACACAAGAGCAAGGGCACTGTCCATCACGAGTCACACAAGACAAAACATACATTTTCTCTCAAGAGAAAACATGCATTTTCACACAAGACAAAACATGCATTTTCACACAAGAGAAAAC
The DNA here is from genome assembly GCA_030265305.1 of Biomphalaria pfeifferi. Lineage (NCBI taxonomy): Eukaryota > Metazoa > Mollusca > Gastropoda > Planorbidae > Biomphalaria > Biomphalaria pfeifferi. The sequence continues at coordinate 2,294,390 of JASAOG010000069.1, forward strand.
ATACATTTTCTCTCAAGAGTAAACAGGCATTTTCACACAAGACAAAATATGCATTTTCACACAAAACATGCATTTTCACACAAGACAAAACATACATTTTCACACAACACAAAACATGCATTTTCACACAAGACAAAATATGCATTTTCACTCAAGACAAAACATACATTTTCACACAAGACAAAACATACATTTTCACACAAGACAAAACATACATTTTCACACAAGACAAAACATACATTTTCACACACGACAAAACATACATTTATCTCCGTGTGCATTGCCTTACTCTTCTCCTTCACTGCGACGACAAAATCCGCACAAGCAACAAATTGATCAAAACAGCTATTGCCCCACACTTAACATGGCCCACCACGTAACATAAATATTGCCACCAAACAGCACGTCCAACCAGTGCAGCCGCACTACATAAATTGTTGCCCCATAGAACCCCTTAATCTGAAAACCACTCCAAACACACAATATAAATCGGCCTTACCGATTACCCCATCAAACATGTCATACGCACACGCTTCTTTGCACGCGCGCGCACACAAACATGCTTTTATTACCCCCATCATGCACTAACAGAAGCGATTTAAAATATCCCTGGAAACAAGAAGTGACATTAACTTAAAGCGTATGTTGCCTATAGGTAAATTCAGCACTGTGTTATTGTGTTATATACGCTGAAGACTCAGACCCATGAGACATTCCCTAAGCCCCAACATAACACCCACATAACACTCGTTCTAAACATCTTGCGACACGCACACACAGGCACCTCTCACTTTCCGACCAGATACAGAGACGTCACTTTCATCCCATTACTTACGTGTAGTCGAGTTTCTTATAAAGAACCTCCGAAGTCTCCCCCTGAAGGACAGCTCATGCGTAAAGTATTTCACAGGTGCGTTTCTGTGGACACAACAAAATTGAAGAGGTCAGTTAAATGCGTCACGAAAGGGCTAGACTGGTGAAGCGGGTTAGAGGATGTGACACTGGCAGCATCCAAAAGGTCAGAAAGTAGTTTGTCACTGTTACGGTGTATCACGGTACACACATTTTGACCTGACGATAAAAGTGCACTCGAGCATGTCTACTCAAGTGTCAGAATGTAGTGAAGGTTTGGATAAATAAATAAAACTGTCAACCTAATTATTCAAGTCTATAGAAACTTGCAAAATATCATAGATCCGACGTACTTAAGCACATGTCTGTAAGCTGCTTTTAGAAGACAAGATACTACATAATATCACAGAAAATCGTTGATTAAGCACCTAAGTAATATATTAGAAAAGTACAAAAAAAAATGAATCTAAAGTTGAAAATTAAAGTCACAGCCTTTCGTCTTGGCTACACGAAACAGGTCCCCTTAATAATATCATTACTGGGTGGGGGTGGCAGCAGCTTACCTTGTAGTTGTCACACCTCGGAGGTAACTCGTCTAAATATTCGTGTTATAGTAAAAGTAAAGGTACCACTGTCAGACCTATCGTGGGCAGATGATGTAAAGGTAATTCGTTTCTGTGACCGAGATTTAACGAGCGGGGTGTCATGTGGCCAGTACAACGACCAACTGCCCTTACTTCCCACCAAGGTGGCAAGTACTCATTAGAGTAGGGGGCACTCAGAGGCGTCCCTACATTCAAAATCTCTTCAACCGGATTAAAAATCAAGACCCCCCCCCCCCGCGCGAATCGGAAGTCAAGCGCCTTACTGATTAGCAACAACGCCCCCATTAGAGTGTATGATAACAACAATATTAGTATATGACTATTCAGACACAATGACTAACAGTTGCTATATATGGTGTTGTGGGGCAAGCCCTTAGAACAAGTTCAACCCTCTTTAACATCCGTTTATAAATGATGTAAATATCCAATGACTTGAAAATAGTATTGTAATCTATCTTAGAAGCTCGGTCTATATCTGATCATCATCGAACCACTATGAACGAGCTATATGGATTTCTGCTTTCATGTTTTGAAGTATCACACATGAAATTCTATTGACCCATTGTATTTCTTAAATATTTTAAAATTAGTTTTCATTTTGAAAAGCAAAGGCTGTACTAGCAGATATTGTTAATTAACAGAGTCTGCTGTGCATCTAAATTCTAGACATTTGTGAAAATTGTATTACAAGTTATTTTTCTGTTATGAATTAAGTAGTGGCTATGGTTCTTCAATGAAATTAGGTTAATTAGAATCAGTTTTTTTTTTAAAAGAGATTCGACTTGAGATCCTGTATTGTCACTCAGGCCTGCGCTCGACATCAATATTTTGTTTTTTAAATTCCACGTACATCCTTTGTTGGTTTGTTTAGGAAATACACTGAAAGTTCACTCCCTTTGTTTACCCTTCTATTTTTAAGTCCTTTTAACGTTCTTTAAGCAATACAATTCAGTGAGAGGGGAAAAAGAAGAGAGAGGTATATGAAGAAATATAGTGACAATGTAATAGAACATAAAGAAAAAAAATAAGAGGAAAATTCGGATAAATTTTGAAATAAATACAAAAGATAGACAATGTTAAGGACGACATATTGTAAGGTCACTGTTGCCAACCAAATTATAAAAATGACCTTGCCCTACAAACAAAAGAGCTTTGAAAAATGTTTCATTCTAAAGTGCCGGAAGGGGAGAAAACTGTTTATTAAAATACTTCGCTTATTACTACTTCCGTATTCCGTACACCGGATACACCAAAAAGCTTGCTATTCGTGGATTTGCCCCCATGTATGCAAATCACCAATGAAAAATAAGTGTCGCAATGCAATAATGAGAATAATCGTTAATTTAAACACACTCATGCCCAAAGTAAACTTTAAGTGTATTCACGGCACAGTGAGAACTGGGAAATGTTATCTCTCAACAGCAACAAATCAGTTAATGCGCCCATTTGCACTTCATTATGGTGTTCATACATAGTTAATGGTCCACTATAAATACTTCAGCGAAAATAATCATAACAAAAAAATATTAAATTTAGTGGCAATTTATTAATTTTGTTTTATATAGAAAAATGGGAGCTTATTCCTGGAGTATTGAGATATTGGCAGCGATTTTGCGTTTTTTTCCCCTCTCAGATAAGCTTTGTTTTTAAAAACAAAGATTTTTTTTATCTTGCTTGTTTGTATTTTCCATTTCAAGATATTTTCACATTATCCTTAAAATGTGCGTTGTAATTATACTGAGCCACAGCAGCTGCAAAGGACGACATTGATCCGTTGATTTGAAAGTACGTACTGGAAACCAGGCAAACCATTTCATATTTTAGATTTTCCAGATCTTGCGAAACAAAATCGAAGCATACATTAAAAAAAAAACAAGCAAAACAAACAAAGAGTACTTTAAAAAAAAAAAAAAGTTTATATAAGGGAAAGAACCGCTAATTACTTCCATTTAGCTGAAAATGGTAGGGTTTAGCTCTCTTTTAGCTATATAAAAAAATCGAACTTATTGATTAACTAATTGGTTTAATTTTTTGGCACATCGGCACAATTTAGGCCATTTTGTGCCCGAATGGGAAAAGAGAGGAAAAAAACATGTCCAAACTTTTTATCTGACAGAAAGACAGACAGTGAGTGCTTATTCTTTCAGAACAGAAATGCGAAGGTCTTAATATCATTTGTTTATCTTACAAAAGGCCATTGAAATAAAAACCCAGTACTGAAATATAACTCTCTAGACAGAAATTTATTAACAGAGCTATGGAACATCCATGAGTGGATTTTATTAGCAAAGGGATTTTTTTATTTTTTTTGGGAAATAATTTTTGGAAAAATCTGGTAAGAAATTCTTTAGCATAAGAAAAAGTGTCCTCCAGAAACTAGGTCATAAAATTCATGCTATTCCCAAACGTCTCTCTCCTTTTTTGTTATTTGTCTCTTCTCCTGTTTGAGATCTACTCTCTCACTCTCTCTCTTTCTTTCTCTCTTTCTTCTCTTTTTCAGATATGTATTTATATGTTTTAGAAGTGTTACCATTAGGTACTGAAAAATTATGATTTTTTTTAAATTTCCAACAAAACTTGCGCATGACTGAATAATTCGCATAACATAATGATTCACACAACATAATGATTCACATAATATAATGATTCACACAACATAATCATTCACATAATATGATTCACACAACATAATGATTCACATAGTAATATGATTCACAACATAATTATTCACATAATAATGATTCACACAACATAATGATTCACATAACAATTCACGTTTTTTTGTTGATGCATTGCATTATGATGATTTCTATATATTTATGAGCTTTGTCTTCTTGGAAACACTTTCATGACACACACACACACTGACACACATACTCACACACACAGTATTTCTCCACAAATACTTACCCATCAGTTGGCGCGTCCACGTAGGGGTAGTCGCTGCTGTCCGAGTCCGAGTCGCTGTGCAGGCCGTAGACGTGGGTGACTATCTTCTCATCATCCACGTCCATCTTCGGTCAGCCAGGGGCTCGAGCTACAGTCCAACAGGAGCCTCCCCCTTTCCGTTCCGATAGCGAATCTCTTCCAATCCTATTCCGAATAACTCCTTCTCCCAGTCAGAACTAACAACTTCAATAAAACCTCAAACTGTTCCCGTGTGCTGTCCACAGTATAAAGGAATCCGTTGTTAACTGATTTAATTGTCATCACTCAGGTTTTCCAATGAATTATCCAACATGAATTAAAACTGTCCTGTGTCATTACATATACACATTAATTGTACAATACATCGTTGTGAAGGCTGTAGGCAAAGCCCCAGGTTCAGTCAACCGTTACGCTGAATTTCAGTCTACGTTTGACCCTCTCAAATGGGTAAGGGGGGGGGGGGGTCAAAACTTTTATGAAACAAAAAACTCTAGGAAATTTAAATAAGAAAAACAAATAAAATAACATACTTAGATTTTCTGTCGGCTCTATGAGGCAATAAAATGTGTAGTCCCTAAGTTATGCCAAATAATAACACTGATCGTGTCACAAAAGGAGGTCACGGCACGCGTGAATCAAACACGCACACACACACGCACCACAAGGTATTAATACATGTACCACATAGGCTCGAGTGGTGGGCCTGACGTCACTCACGATCTGATAAAGAGGAGAAATCAACTAAAACACAAAAACACTGTCACTCGGGATGACCACGAGTCGACTTACGTACGGGCTGGGATCATCCGTTAAACTTGGGAGATTAAATGTTGTATTCAGGTTGCTTGTATGTTGTTTTTTTTTCTTTTCATAAACAGTGAACGTGGCAGCACATGTCAGAAGTAAGGACTATAAAAACAAAAGGTTCTTAAGTCGTTGCACGGCGCCACTGGCAGCCCACTTGGATTCAAAAAATTTTAAATAGGAGTTGGTCATTCTTAATACACGAATTAAAGAAAACATTATATTAGCATGTATACACGTTTCTGTACGCATAGAAATGTAAAACTTTAAAAAAAATATATAATTCAAATATATTTAAATTTTTGTATAATCAAAAAAAAAAAAAAAAAAAAATTTTATTGCCGCGCAAATACATTAATTACTATTCACGGTCATTGAAAAAGTTGTAACATTAAAAACCGATGATTGCTTTAACGTCTTTGTAGTAATCAAGGTTTCCGAGCTTGGAGACACTACGGCATACCTGATACGAAGAACTCGAATCCAATTAAAAATGTATTTTTTGTTTAAATTGTGGTAGGGGAATATTTGAATAATTAAAAGCAACCTTTAAGAACACATGTATTGCATATATATGTATGAAAACATATTCCGCATTCTGGACACAAAAGACGAGCGTGACTTCCATACATTTTTCGAGTTGTTAAAGCTTTTAATTTTGAAAGGGAGAGGTGAGGCCTACTAAGACAGTGTCCTGGTTTAAGACTAATCAAATAAAATTGTTCTCTGTCCTTACAGGGGTATCCTGAGTCCCACAATATATCCTGTATCCTACAGCTTATCCTGAGTCTTGCAGTACAATATGCTGACCCTGTAAATCTAGTCATCTTTACCTGCTCAAACCTGCGATCAAAAGGTTTTACATCAACGACCCTTTCAGCGTTCAACAAAAGAAATTGGCGAAAGGCTTTTTGTTTACCACATTCCTTTCATTTGTGTACTTGATCGAGGGCAGATGTGGCCGTTGTAGTTTGAAGAAATAGCGGTCTGTGTGAGCCTATAGGTGTGTGTTTATAAGGCCAAACCCTTTCTTTAATTTAAACAAAATAGAAGGGGAAAGGTGTGTGCATAGATTATACAGACAAGGGCAGGGAATGTCTTCACCCGAGTTAAGGAGAGAGTAGTTGCGTCATTACACTGGGATAGCGTCCCTTTGTGGTTTAAATTAAACGTGACATTTTAACGCTAAGTGCTAGGGATACACATAACGTAAAGAGGAGAGGGAGGGGGGGGGGGGGGTGGCGATGAGAAGGATGCATTGCAAAGAGAACACGAGATGGGGGGGGGGGGGGGGGAAGGAGGGAAGGCTTTTATTTTTTAACATCGCTTCTTTTTCTACAGCATAAAAAAAAAAGATGCTTTCAGAAATGTCTGTGGCATTGTACATCTCGAGAGACTTTCTTTTCACTCGTTACCTACAGGACCGCCGCCTGGGAGGAGGAGGGCCAACAGGTCCAGCCCCAAGTTTCAACAGAAAGGGGGTGGGGCATCTTCACGCTTTTTTATGCATTTTGTTAATACGCATGTGAAGGTTTTTTGGCATGTGGGGGTGGAGGCAGAGGGGCCTACACGTACCCACTTGTCTGCGGGCCCAAATATTTCTGGAGGCGGGCCTGCACAGAATGAGGAGACTTACTCAAAATCGTATCAACTTTGGGGGGAGAAATAGGTTACCGAGGGGCAGTGAGGGCTTCAATATCATTGATTACTCTTTTTTCCCAAGAGTAATAAAAAAATTAAACTAGGAATACTATTTTTTTTTAATTCTTAAACAAACAAGAGAAAAAACCATGCTTATTAGTCTAAGTGAGTAATGTGAGTGATTCTTTTTTAAAATGTTGCCACTAGGATAAAAAAAAGCAGTTATAATAATCGCATGCCCTATACTGCGATATAGCAATAATGTCATGGTGTACGAAATTTTTTATCTAAGAAAAATTAGTTTGAGAATAGTTGACATTAAAGGGAAGAAACCCTGCAACATAAAGGCTAAGAAAAATAGAGTGGGGAGATAGAGAGTTATGTGTGGATTACGTTACCTAAAATAGATAAACGCTAATCAATACGACCCTGTTTTTAGTTCTGGTGTAATCTTATGACACACAACAAGACACAGACCAAGATCTGTATCTCTACACAATCAGCCTCGTTTTGGCCGCTGTGCAAAATTTTGAACAATAGCGTCACTTTGTTACACAAACCACATACTTCTGAAACATGAGAGAATATGTTGGACATATGCACGGACTTCAAACCAGTTATGGATACTTGAAAGAAATGTATGTAGTGACAAGAAATTTGGAGCTCTTGATGCCACAATTAATGGAACATCACAATGAAGTTCTCAATGACATAGGGCATTTATCAAAGCGTTCCCAAGATGAATAAATACATGGGTTCAAACGCCGATTCTTTGATGATTAATTAAATGTCGTTGACGCTTCAACTCTTTTTACACAAATGTATTCTTTCACATGCCATTCACAAATCTAATAGCGATTATATCCGTCGGCACAATCCTTCATCAGGACCAGGTTTCAGGCGCGGGTTAAACATCTACACCAGCAAAAGATTATTGCTTTCCTCCCCAAATGTCATAGCCAACAATACATCACAATGGTTAACTCCCGAACTGCTCACAAATGGAAGATTTTATTTAAACGACAGAGAGAGAGAGACAGACAGACAGAGAAAGAGAGAGACAGAGAGGGAGAGAGAGAGACAGACAGAGAGAGAGACAGAGAGAGAGACAGAGAGAGAGAGAGACAGAGAGAGAGAGAGAGAGAGAAAGAGAGAGGGGGAGAAAGAGAGACAAAGAAAGACGTTAATGCCCTTTATTTCGAGCTCAAGGTCAAAAGGATAAAATTATAGCACTGGAGCATTTAATTACATAATTACATAAGATGGATGATGTTAAGGATGTATCGAGAGGGAGGACTGAGGAGGTGGCGAAGACTATGTATATTTTATGGGCTGCAACTGACCATTTTATTCTCTAAAACAATGGCGTCCTACCTGCCTGTTGGACATTTCAATTTTAGACGTATGGGCCCTATCACCTAAAACGTTTTGATCGAGTCCAATGTATCTCCAGAGTCCGAGGCTTCAATAGACACGGAAGGAATTTCTAGGGGCGGACATCGGAAGGTTACAGCTCCCGTAGACTCATCGTGGCGCCTCCATAGAAACGTCTGTTAGGGAGAAACGGATAGGCTAATAACAAGTAACGCAGGCTGCCTCCAGTGGGCCACCATGGTCTGATCCAACGAATGTTATTGAACGAGGTGACGGTGGAAGAAAGGGTCGCAGACCAAGTCCCATCCGCCACACCGTTCCCCAACGGGGGGGGGGGGGGGACTTACGGCCCTCGCATACGACATTGGCACAAGAAGACGTGTCTCATTAAAACAAAAAGGATGCGATGACATGATCAGATAGTTGATGGGGCCTCCAGACAAATGTCGGCGAAGAGGCAATCTCTCATACCTGGTAAAGGGGACTAATCTCGATCCTTTACGGACACTTCACGAACGGGCCTGACAGCAACGGCTGGACATCACCCGCGGGTCTTAGCTTGAGCATCACTACTAACAGATTTGATGGTCTTCTATTAAGAAGCATGCACGATTTGTTTGATATATTTCTTCTTGTCTTCTAAGAAAAGTTTTTTGTGTACGCACTCTGACCTCGTTATGGAAACGAGGCGCGCATAGTGCCGATAAGGTGTGTACGTATCGCTTGTTTCTTAGTGCTAGTACTTCCGAGAGAGAAAAACAACAAATCACGTGGCTATTTCCGTCAGGTGAGAACAAATACAACACAGCCGTTACACAGTGACATAAGTAATGATGTTGATTGCAGGGCCCCGCTGTGACAATGACAGACCGTTAGCGCTGACAGCAGATTGTGCTTACGTGTCAGAGGTTCGCTGTTCGTAACTTTCTTTTTTTCCAAAGACACAACGCCATGTTTGGTAAACATGTAAACGAGAAGACGTGAGGTAGAGGGCGTAGGACAAAGGACATGGCGAAGTAGAAGGGAGGACATAAAATAGAGGACTTACTAGGTCATGGGGGAATAAAAAGGAGGACATAGAATGGAGGAGATAGAAGAGAGGACTTAAAGGGTCATGGTAAGTAGAAATGAGGAATGTGGAGGGTAAAACATGGTTGAGTAGAAGGGAGGACATAGAAGAAAAGACTTAGAAGGAAGGATATGTGTGCGTAGAAGAGAGGAATTAGAGGGAAGGACATGGATGGTGTAGAAAGGAGGAAAGAGGGCAGGACATATGGGAAGTAGAAGGGAAGAATTAGAAGAGAGGACAGAGAGTAGGACTATTGTGGAGTAGAATGGACATAGGGAAGCAGAAAGGATGACTTAGAGAATAGGACATGGTGTAGAAGTAGAAGGAAGGACATGGGTGAGGGTGAAAGAAAGAGGATATAGAAAGGAAGACGCAGAATACATTTTTAAATAGCATTTCTGGTTATATCCATATACGTTTTAGATTGAATTAAATTCGATGTCAATCTATAGTGGTAAGAAATTTAAACTCTAGCGCCTTCTCAAATTAAAACAACAGAAATAAGGGGTTGTGCCATGCCCTTGTCATATCCTCCAGAACATCGCGTCAACTATCGGAAACGTTTATTAACAACTTGGCCAAGTCTAACCTCGCTGAAGTCTCGATGCTTGAACGAAACTCCAGCAGCCAGGCTCAAACCGCCTCGCGTGGAAATTTATTCTCAAGAATGATAACATTTGTCTGACCTTCACTTCCAGCCTCATGTCTCCCTCCTCCACTTTGGATAACTAGGAGAAGGAAAGGAAGCGGTGGCACATTGCTGTCCATTTATTTATTTGTGTTTAACACTAAGTAAAGAAAAGAGTGCCCGCATTTCGTCACAGAGGAAATAATTTGAACACACCGCATTCCGACGTTAGACAAGTTCCAAGGTTTAACTAGTTCCGAAGTTAGACAAGTTCCAAGGTTTAACTAGTTCCGAAGTTAGACAAGTTTGGTTTGGTTTTGGTTTTGGGCACATCGGCACAATTTTAGGCCATGTCGTGCCTGCATTCCCTTAAGGACTGCTCTCTCTCTCTCTCTCTCTCTCTGGATAGCAAGGGCTAAATTCTATACAATTAAATCATTAAAATCAAGGTCTATTCACAGTTAAAATAGTAAAGGTAGTAAAAATTTAATTTGGTAAAAATCTAATGTAAATAGTACATGTTCACAAATTCATAAATCAGATCTTCGTAGATAACCCCACATCCCGGATAAAGCCCAGTACCTTCCCAGGGTCGACATTATCAAATAGTGTTTTTAAGTTAGTGGCTCTAAAATATTTCTCCCTGACATCCTGGTATCTGTGGCAATCAACGAGGATATGTTCCACGGTGAGGCGAGAGTCACAGTACTCACAAAGTGGGGGCTCGTCTCTCTTCAGCACAAAAGAGTGCGTGATGTAGGTGTGGCCAATCCTAAGTCTGGACATGGTCGTGCTACCACGCCTTGTCAGACCCTTAGATTTGGGCCGCCACCTGACATCCGCCACAATCTGCCTGAGTTTATTGTGAGTCTCAGCCTCCCATCGGTTCTGCCACTCTCGATAGGTGGCAGAGGCAATACTTTGTCTCAGGTCCGAGCAGGGAATTTGGGTTCCTGACACCGCATGATTTAGGGTTCTCTTTGCTTCTCTGTCTGCGGCTTCGTTTCCCTCAATGCCAACATGGGAGGGGACCCAGATGAAGGTGACATCCCTATGGTCGGCTGTTATTTGGTCCAACAGCTCTTATGTACCAATGGGATGTCAATCTTCATCCGCCCAAAAGCTTGCAATGCAGATTTGGAGTCGGAGTAGATTATCCTTTCTGATGCTTTAACGGCCATAAGTGCAAGCGATATTGCATTTTAGAGATTTGGTCAATGGGTGGGGTTAAATTTTGGATGGGTTCTCTCATTCGAAGGCCCAACGGCTGTATGACGTTAGGCTTTCGATTGTATAATTCTACCTCTGTCGGGTTAAATATGGAGTCGAAGGCAGGGTTCGTGGGGTTGGATTTTAGCTTCACTGTATTGCAAGCTTTTTCATTCTTATATCCATGGGGGGTTCTCCAGCCTCCACATGGAGACTTGGGATAGGTGATGTACGAAACGCGCCGAGACAGAGACGCAGGGCAGCATTTTGTATTGGTTCCAGTATTTTTAGATAAGACTTCCTTGCTGCTCCATATATTATGGATCCGTAGTCTAGCTTGGATCGAATTAGACTCCGATATAGCAGCAGCAAGGTATCTCTATCAGTTCCCAGTCCGTATGGCTGAGTACTCTAAGTATGTTTAATGGCTTTTGGCATTTCTTCTTAAGTTCCTTAATGTGGGGGAGAAAATAAAATTTGGAATCTAGGGTGAGGCCTAAAAATTTTGTAGTTTTCACGACAGGGATCTTCTTTTTGTGTATAAATAGTTCAGGGTCTGGGTGGAGTCCCCTTAAATTACAAAAATGCATACTAACTGTTTTGGAGTCCGAAAATTTAAAACCATTATCGTTTGCCCAATTTTGAATTTTGTTTAAACATAACTGTAATTTTCTTTCTAAGGTGTTCATGTTTTTCCCATAAGTAAAAATGACAAAGTCATCAACATACAAAGAGCACTCTATGCCAGGGGACAGAGTATTAATGATGCTATTTATTTTAATGTTGAACAGGGTGACTGACAGAATGCTGCCCTGGGGTACACCCATTTCCTGGTCATGAGTGTCAGAAGCGGAGTTGCCCACTCGAACCTGAAATTTTCGATCTTTCAGGAATTCCCCCACAAAACGGGGGAGGTGTCCCTTAAGCACCATAAGCTCCAGGTCAAGTAGAATGCCATGTTTCCAGGTTGTGTCATAGGCCTTTTCTATATCGAAGAATACAGCTACTAGATGTTCTCTTCTGAGTAATGCATTTCTAATATAAGCTTTCAGCCTTACCAGGTGGTCAGTTGTTGTCCGCCCTGCCGGAATCCGCACTGGTAGTTGGAGATCACTTTATTCCTCTCCAGGTACCAGACCAGCCTACTGTTAATCATTCTTTCCATGGTTTTGCAGATGCAGCTTGTTAGTGCTATTGGTCGATAGTTAGCTGGGTCAGAGCCGTCTCTTCCCGGTTTAGGTATCAGTATAACTGTGGCTTTCCTCCAGCTGTTTGGAAAAGCGCCTGTTTGCCACACACAGTTATAGACCCCTAGCAGGACTGCCAATGAGGGTTCGTGAAGGTGCTTGAGGAACTGGTAATGGATTCCATCTTCTCCGCCCGTGTCATGTGACTTGTCCAGCGATTCCCTCAGTTCCTCAAGCGAGAACGGTTTGTTGTAGTCTTCATTGTTCTCTGACCTGAAATCAACGGGGTGTCTTTCCTCCCTGGTTTTGACTTTTTGGAACTCTGGCGTGTAGTGTGCAGTGGATGACTTTTCTGCTATTGAGGATGCAAGGCAGTCAGCTATTTCTCTGGGGGACGTGACAGTTCGTCCTTGGTTTTTCAAATGCCCTATTGCATTTGATTCTTTCCCGTTTGATTCGCCTTTACTGCCTTCCAAACCGCTCTAGCAGAAGTTTTGGCATCCAGACTGCCGACAAAACTTCTCCAGGAATTCCTTTTGGCTGACCGTATGGTTTGTCTAGCCTTTGCTCTAGCTATCCTGGATAGCTTTAGGTTTTCCTGGGAAGGATTCTTTATAAAAGCAGCCAGTCGTTTTTTCCTATCGCCAATAGCACTTTTGCAAGCTGTATCAAACCATGGTTTGCTAGGCCGATTTGGATTTGCGGAGGTTAGGGGGACAACTTTCCTGGCTATACTAAGTAGCTTGCTAGCAAAGGTATCAGCTGGGTTCTGTTCATCGAGGATATTTTCTGTGATATCCTCGGAGCATCTTTTTTGGAATTGTTCCCAATCGGCCTTATTCAGTTTCCACCGCTGAGGTCGTCCCAATGAGGGGAGATTGTTAGTAATGATGATTGGGAAGTGATCACTTCCCCGTAGATCATAGCTAACTGACCATTTAAAGTCGTCCAGAAGTCCAGGGACGCATACGGTGAAGTCAATGCATGTGAGAGATCCAGTTCCTGGGTGCAAGTAGGTCGGTGATGCATCATTAAGTATGCATAAATCATGTTGGAGGAAGATATCCTCCAGCATACGACCTCTTGTGTCGGTATTGTTGGATCCCCACATGGTGTTATGGGCATTGAAATCCCCAAGGATTATATAAGGCCGGGGAACTTGTTTTAATAGGTCCTCCATGTCTGTTGGGTTTAATAGAGCGCCTGGTAGTAGATACAGGCTGCAGCAAGTGATAACCTTGTGAAGGGTTATCCTAGCTGCTACGGCCTGTAGTGTGCTCTGTAGTTCTACCCTCTCAAGTTAGACAAGTTCCAAGGTTTAACTAGTTCCGAAGTTAGACAAGTTCCAAGGTTTAACTAGTTCCGAAGTTAGACAAGTTCCAAGGTTTAACTAGTTCCGAAGTTTGACAGGCGGGTTTCTTCATAAGCCGTTCACTCTCTACTAATGCAGAGGTTGGGGATATCTATTAATAGGAAAATCTTAACTTTTTTTTTCACAAGTACTTTCTCTTTTAAATAGTGTAATAGAATTTCTTTAGGTCTTGAAAGAGTTGAACCTTTGTTTAAAGTTTTCAAGGAGTAGGTCGTTGTGACATGTCAAGAGATTTAGCCTCCCAAATGTCGCAGTAAAAGTGTATATTGTGGGTGTTTCGTTTTATTTTGATTTAGCTTAACGCCCACAAGGGTAGATAAAAAGAAGGTGGCATTTAAATTGCATACAATCTAACTGAATACATCGAATTAATGACTTCTTTTTTTCTTTGATGATTAAAGTCTATACGAAATGGCAATGGTCGCGATGTCGCAGCAGGTCAGTATTGAAGCTTTCTATAACGATTGTTCTTGCCGGTGTAATTGTATCCCCCCCCCCTTTTTTCCAAGACAAAAAAGAAAGGTTGGCACCACTATGAAAAAAAGAAAAGTTGGCAACACTACAAAAAAAAAAGAAAGGTTGGCACCACTACAAAAAAAAAAAAAAGAAAGGTTGGCACCACTACAAAAAAAAAAAAAGAAAGGTTGGCACCACTACGAAAAAAAAATAAAGGTTGGCACCACTACGAAAAAGAAAAGTTGGCACCACTACAAAAAAGAAAAGTTGGCACCACTATGAAAAAAAAAAGATTAACACCACTTCGGAAAAAGAAAAGATTGACACCACTACATTGACCATTTCTCTGATTCACAACGCCAACTTTGTTGAAAGCGAAAAAAAACTATTTCATATCCCCGCCTCACAGCCCACCCTTAAAACTGCTACTACAAACAGAGCATACGTTTTAGGGATAAATAAATCTTTATTTATTTATTATTCTTATCATGCATACATCTCATCTTAAGACTCTTATCTGACACACTCGGCAGGAAAGCACTCGGCGGGTAGCTCCGGTTTTACATAAAAGCTCTCAGCGCTCTCGTCCTTGATGTGCATGCAAATGTGCTTGTGATAGTGCTAACTTAATGCTAATCCGTGGAGCTCAGGGTGGATCCAGCGCCAGCACACACACACATATGTGCCAATCTTTGATAAGATACATCAAATAAGACAATGTTTCTAAAAATGTTTACTTGTGACAACCCCAACAATCTAAAACATTTTAAGTTTGGCAGATAGGGGCCGAGGGGAGATAAATTTAAAAGCTTTCCCAGAGGTGCCTGAGCGGAGCCCCGGCGGCAAGTGTTTTACTAGGTTTTTTGCTGCATAAATGCATTCTTCTAATGTCAAAGCACCTTATAACAAAGGGTTTTCGAGGTACTTTTAGTGCACGAGCGTTTGAAGCGTTTCGTCGCCCTAAGGTCATCGTTGTGTTTAGCGAGCCGTTTTTGAGCGGGCATTCATAACATGAACAATTTTAAGTTGTTTGGAAGAGTTTTTAACCATTCTGTTGTGAGAAAGAAGAATAGAGTCGCGTTTTGTTGACGCCTCTAATGATTATGGTATAAAACCGCTTAGTTTCAATGATGGAATGACGTCTCTTGATATAATTGTTTAATGATTGAAAATTGGTAATAATGTCATTTATACAATGCAAATATAACAGATTAGTGCCAGGCTACAAGCATTGACCGCCTTAGAGTCTCATGGAGCGCGCTGCACTGTTTGAGAAACATTGCGAGAAATGATACACACACACACCGTTTAAAAAAAATTAAGAATTATTACAGAAAGCGTCAGAATGGATAAGAAGGTCTAATTACAGCCTTCCCTCTCACGGACTTTCCATTCCGTTTGTGACACTCGCCTGGGCCTCGCATGGAACAATTCATCTTATGAAAGTCAAATCTGCCCCAAACCTGCCGCCACGTACACGCAGTAATTCTGAAACGAATGTAAATATTTTTGTTTGTTGAATTCATCAAATAGAGACAGGACAGGGACAAGGCTCGTCTCCCAATCGACTGAACAAAGAACAGACATAAATAAAGATTGCCTCATCAATAGGAAACGAAAGAGAGCACAAATATTGACATTTCGGGAAAGCAAATAAAACACTCACACACACACACACAAACACTCACGTTTGAAGAGCCCAATGTTCAAAACTATAAGCTAAAAACATAATTAGTGACATCTTAAAATACTTATTGACGTATCCTCCCCCCCCCCCCTCAAAGGCACCATCGGGCGTTTTTGGTACAAAAAAAAAATCAACAAAGAACTAACTTAAACTAACTGTTACATGCAAAAGAATCAGAAATAAGGATAAAACAAATAAGACAACAGAGGTAAATTTAGTTTCTGTATGTTTTCTAATTATCCAAAATAAAAATTTCGACGTCAATGAAACAAAACTCAAATCGCTCCAGTTGTTAAAGATACGTTTAATATTTTAATGACATACAGAGATAAGCATGCATACGTGCACGCATACATATATACATCGGGCCTACAAACTGACGAGATAGGCAAGAAGACAAACAGAAAGGCAGATGATGGGTGGATGGATGGATGGATAGATAGATAGATAGATAGATAGATAGATAGATAGATAGATAGATAGATAGATAGATAGATAGATAGATAGATAGATAGATAGATAGATAGATAGATAGGCCTAGATCACAGGTATTAATTTCTTATGCAATTCATGAAGAACATTGTTTAAAAATAGTTTTTAGTCTCTGGTCCTAGCTTATAAAAAGATCAAAGTCTTCCTAGCACACATCTAGACTACGACTTTGTATCATGACCGCGTTTGGTTCAGAGAGTATCCGTGTCAAGCATAACCAAGCCCTAGTCAAAACCACTCAAGACAATGGCGAGTGACACGCACTACTAATTCGTGTGTGACTCTTGATGTTACTGAAATAAGCGTGTCTACTGAGTATGCTAACGAGCTCATTAACTTATGAACTGGGATCATGGGGATATTTAATAGGAGGGGTGGGGGGACAAAGAGTAGGGCAGACACCTATACTACACTAAATAACATACAATCTTTTTTTTTCCCGGCTACAATATATAAATAGATATAAATTGGGGAAGTCTTTCACTGAAACAGCATCAACGTTGAAAGTAAATAAAAATGTAGCTATATCACTACAAAAAGAAGTCGGATACCAATTTTTAACTGCTTCCCCTCACCACTATATCATAATCACCGCGCGAACAACTTTCATTGTTTGTAATCCAATGTTTTTAACAATTAAAGGTTAAAGGTCATATATTTTATTTCGAATTTGTCTTATAGAGGATGAACCGTTCTCTGATATTTCAAATTATTACATTTAAATGGTCTCAGGGAACGGGTTTCATATTTTCAGGCTGAACAAAAACGACTTGATAGATTTTTCTCTAATTGGCATGAGCGACTAGGTCACTAGGTGTCACTATGGCCCATCTTCCATCCCCTGTCGACCTGCAGGACGTCTGTGCTAAGATATTATAATCATATTTGTTTTGAAGGAACGTTTTCTGCTATAAGATCAAGCCAACGTTTCAAGTCCAAAACTGAGCTGAGAGACAGGGCGAAATAAAATTGAAGAAAAACATTTTCAACGTACAGTTTCAAAGAAAACAAACGTAAACGAGTCTCCCATTTATCATCCATTGCTTTCAAACTTGACAGCTGTGAACCTTGTGTAGCGTTTAACAAAACACGGATATTTAATAGCTTGTTAAAATTTTACTTTGCCACAGACTAGCGTGTAACAAAACGTTTATGATTTTAACTAATTTAATTTTAATTAACATTATGAGCTGGACTTTGAGGAAGACGGTTCAAATCCATGGCCGCCAAATGGTTGAGCTGTAATTTCTTACTGTTCGTCACACAGAAAGATTCACCTTTGTTTTCTAACGCACCAAGAACACTTGAACCCTAGACATTATGTCCAGTGGAACCATACAGAAATCTGAAAAGCTGATTCTCATGGCATTTGAAGAAGCACGCTTATTTACAAGCCATAAAATTTTTACTGACTGTTTTATTCATAAAATCCTTACGAGACAAAGACAAAAGGCAGAAGCCACTCCTCACTAGCGAACGTGATTTAGGGCGGCTCCTTATAGCCGAGCCCGCGTCAACCTAACAACCCTTGGTCAAACTTAAGACAAAAGTGATAAGAGTATAAGCATTCCTTCTTACAAAGCTTACATCAACTCACTCAGTCTGGTCAAAATTGTGTACGCGTTATTTCTCCCACACCCATTCTCCGATTAAGTTGAAACTTAGCACAATTATTCATTGGCATAGACAACACATGTAAGATTAAAAGAAAAAAAAACAATTAGTCAATTAATCACTGGTAGTTTTGTGATACAAAAAGGGAAATTAATCCTTTGATATTCATAGATACGGTTAAATATGTAAGGTTTTGTCTCCTTAGATAATTAAACAATTTATTTCTCCAATACCCGTTCTTGGATCAAGTTGAAACTTTAAACAATTATTTATTTTACCTAACAAATCATGAATTAATTAAAACATCAACCAATTGGTCAATAAAAAATTTTTATATCGAATAAGGGAAATAACTGCTACATCATTGAGAGGCATAGTTGTGAGTTCTTTCCCTGGGATTAGCTTTGTTTTTTAAGGATTTTTTTTTCTTGTGTAATTATATACTTAAAACGGCTGATACATATCTCTACTGACTTCGTTTCGGTGATACAAGATTGTCGAGCTAGCCTCAAAGGGCCATTCTAAAAGTATTCGTATAAAATGTGCTTCAAACAAAAACAAAATATGACCAACATTTGAACAGGTGACATCTGGAGGTCCATTTAAAATTACAGGGGTAAAAACGTTAGATCCGCAAACAACATAAGCTAACGCGCGCAGACATACTCAAAACAAAAACACAATTTTCACGTCCATTGTCGCGCCAACAGTTTTGACTCTCGCTTTATAGAGTCGTGCCAGTAGATCAATTGACTGAGAACTTACAGACTCAGTGATACAGGTGGGGACAATAAGCATGTTCTAAGGTAGGGAATGTCAGGGTTGTTACATGGGACTTTTTTTGTGACGCACCTTTACATGAGGCTCAGTAGGAACCACGAAACAAAGTTTGAAAAGTACACTTAAACGGTTTTTGTGGGCCATAGTTCACGAACTGTTGTGGACATTAGATTACAGTGAATTGGGGATGGTTCATATTTTTAACAGTACCGAGCTAAAATAGTACATTATGTTAATTCATTTGCGTTATATTTAGAAACAATGGCGGTAAAAAATGTCTACCCTTAACCTTTCTTATCTTCCCCTTTTTTTTTTTCATACGAGTTCCATGACGACAGAAGTAACTTCCTCTGCTGTCCCGATGGTAGAGAAGATATGAAATGATGCAACGTCTAAAATCCACAAGCTTTTGACCCACTTTTATGGTAAATACTTTGTGGAGTTAAGTGTGAACAAGAAAGACAGGTGCTCACACATACACTGTGTAGCATCAGATAGTAAAACCACCCTCACAAATATTACACCAAAACACACATACACACACGCAGACTAGTGGTGGTAGAACCACCCTTACAAATATTACACCTAAACACACACACACAGACTAGTGCGCCAAAGCAATCTAGGTCAAATTAAAATGATTCACCTTTTTTTTCAAAGCAAAAGATAATTAAATTAACTTAATTGTAATAATTCTGCGTGCAATATCTTTGTTACGGGCATTTAATTTGCTTCTAGGCCCGTGGCCGCAAGACAAGCGAGATAATTATTACTGTTAGGGTTAACATTAGACTTACAAGCATAGCATTATAGCATTCACAAGAACAAAGCACGTTGAGTCTTACCAAGCTAACCGCTGATAAAATCTATGGCCATTTCAAATGAAATTTTTAGTACTATTTGTAACTCAAAATGTGTGTTCTAACGCTTACTGTATTAGGAGTACCAACTTGACACAAAAAACCTACCATGAAAGAAAAAAAGGCCTATGAGTATAATGTTGCACTCGCGCACGAGCTCGGGATGTTTCCATACGACATTGTCTTCGGCGCTCACTTCACATTTTAAACACGTGCAGGAGAAAAAATAAATGAAGCTCAAACAGCACTCCTACAAGGCACAGTGCCAGGTGTTGGAAAGCGAGGATGACATAAAAGAGGATGGGTGGATGACAAAAGGTGGACAGGCCTAACCTTCATTGAGTCATTGAAATATAGGGGGGGGGGGGGGCGAAGCTGTCGAACATTTAGAATCCATCCTCCATAGCAATCACTCACACTTACTGAGAAAAATAAAAAAAAAAAACTTGCTTCCGAAATATACACATCCACTCAATCTGTTCAAATAATGAAGAGCATTGGACAGAAAACTTTATAATGAAACTATCCGAGATGTACTTTTTTTAAAAACAAAAGAACCTAGAAAAACTTAGATCTATATAAGCAAAGTTAATGCAGGGCCAACGCCGGGTAACAAAATCTCAACCTCAACGAGGTGCCCGGGTGGACATGGTCGTTAGAGCCAGGGTGGACATGGTCGTTAGAGCCAGGATAACATGGTCGTTAGATGCAGGGTGGACATGGTCGTTAGAATCAGGGTGGACATGGTCGTTAGAACCAGGGGAACATGGTCGTTAGAGCCAGGGGAACATGGTCGTTAGAGCCAGGGTGGACATGGTCGTTAGAGCCACGATGGACATGGTCGCTCGAGCCTGGTGGGCATGGTCGTTAGAGCCAGGGTGGACATGGTCGTTAGAGCCAGGGGGGACATGGTCGTTCGAGCCCGATCGGACGTGGTCGTTAGAGCCAGGGTGGACATGGTCTTTCGAGCCCGGGTGGGCATGGTCGTTAGAGACAGGGTGGACATAGTCGTTAGACCCAGGGTGGACATGGTCGTTCGAGCCCGATCGGACATGGTCGTTAGAACCAGGGTGGACATGGTCGTTCGAGCCCGATCGGACATGGTCGTTCGAGCCCGATCGGACATGGTCGTTAGAGCCAGGGTGGACATGGTCTTTCGAGCCCGGGTGGGCATGGTCGTTAGAGCCAGGGGGACATGGTCGTTAGAGCCAGGGTGGGCATGGTCGTTCGAGCCCGGGTGGGCATGGTCGTCAGAGCCAGGGGGACATGGTCGTTAGAGACAGGGTGGACATGGTCGTTAGATGCAGGGTGGACATGGTCGTTTGAGCCCGATCGGACATGGTCGTTAGAGCCAGGGTGGACATGGTCTTTCGAGCCCGGGTGGGCATGGTCGTTAGAGCCAGGGGGACATGGTCGTTAGAGCCAGGGTGGGCATGGTCTTTCGAGCCCGGGTGGGCATGGTCGTTAGAGCCAGGGGGACATGGTCGTTAGAGCCAGGGTGGGCATGGTCGTTCGAGCCCGGGTGGGCATGGTCGTCAGAGCCAGGGGGACATGGTCGTTAGAGACAGGGTGGACATGGTCGTTAGATGCAGGGTGGACATGGTCGTTTGAGCCCGGGTGGGCATGGTCGTTAGAGCCAGGGTGGGCATGGTTGTTAGAGCCAGGGTGGACATGGTCGTTAGAGCCAGGGTGGGCATGGTCGTTAGATGCAGGGTGGATATGGTCGTTCGAGCCCGGGTGGGCATGGTCGTTCGAGCCCGAGTGGGCATGGTCGTTAGAGCCAGGGTGGATATGGTCGTTCGAGCCCGGGTGGGCATGGTCGTTCGAGCCCGAGTGGGCATGGTCGTTAGAGCCCGGGTGGACATGGTCGTTCGAGGAGACGATTATGCCGAGAAGCAAAACAGAACGGCCGTTGGGGAATGCTTAAAGACAAAGTCCGTAGCACTAGCGGGAACGGATGAGAACCCGTAATCTCAACTGTCCACACGCAATTCCTCAATGGGGCCGTTTTGTGGTGTACAACTACCAGGAATATGGGGCAGTTTCTTCCGTCATTCGGCCAGGGACCCTAGGAAATAGAGTCCTGGCCTCTAACCCGAAGGTCTGAGAGATGTAAAGGAAAATGACGATGGTGCTATGTATCCAAGGGAGTTAAACGGTTAGATCTTGTAGAATTCATTGAAAACAAGAAAAGTAGAAAGAAAAAAAAACAGTGAAAACAAAGATGTAGGATCTAATAACAGATAAAGGCGTAGGCATCTGTTAATTCTTCGAAATAGTTGACACGTCTTTGTACCGATAGTGTAGCATACATTTTGCTTATTGTAACAATGATTTTTTTTAATATCCTTTCACCCAAGAACTTTTGCGAGTGCAATGGAGGTTGTTACAGGTAAATTCTGGATAGACCAAAAGAATAAGAAACAGTCTGAAAATAACAACAACCCACAAATATTTTACCCAAATAGAATTGAAAAATACGGAACTCAATTAACTAAGCAGGCGCGGTGGCTGAGCTAATGGACGTCCCGGGTTCGAATCCTGGTGAAGACGGATTTTAATTTCGGGATCTTTGGGTGACTCCACCCAGCTCTAATGGATACCCGGCATTGGGGAAAAGTAACGGCAGTTGATCGTTGTGCTGGCCACATGACGCCCTTGTAAACCGTGGACCACGGAAGGCAGATGATCTTAACAAGGACAGAAATGGGAACTTTACTTTTTTTTCAATGAACTGTGTTCTGTTACATCAACTAAACATCAGTCTACTGATCCAGCAGGTTCTATCTTGCCTCATACTGTGTGCTCGACTTCTGTACAGTTCACGAGCATGTCTTGTGGCTAACACAACGAAGCTTACATTACCCCAAGAACCAGAATGACAGTGACAGGACAGCTTTTGCCAAGGTTTAAACTATACTTTCGGTTGTGCAACCGAAGCACTTTAAACTCTGCCTTCATACCACCTTTAACTATTGGCAACAGAAACAAATTAGGCTTGTAATTTTTTAAAAATCTGTTTGTATCGATTGATCTCAAAAGTAAATTTAACATTCTTTCTAGAGAGAAGACTGCTGACAGTGTGCACAACAAGGTCACATGACTCACGTCTATTTATAGACATACTGATACGTTGACATAGTTCATAAAACAGTACGGCGTCGCAACTGATGGCATGAAGTTGTGAACGAGTCAGCACGTGTACCCCAACTACCCCACCACTCAGTTAAGACGTCGACAAAAAAAATTCTAGAATCTAAAAACAATAAATCTAGATCTAGAACGAATTAGTCAAGATCTAGAATTTAGATCTATAATTATAGATCTAGAGCTTTTTTTTTTAATTGACTGACATACAGATGAAAAATGGATGTAAGACTAGCTCCATTTTGTTATATTCTATTGTTTAACAAGTTTAAAAATATATTTAGATCTAAATTTAAAAAATCTAGATTAAATCTAAACCTAGACAACTAAATTCTAGAGTCTTGAAAAAAAAATGTTCTATAGAGTCTAGATTTAGATCTTAAGGCCTTTACTTAAGGTCTTAGTTAAAGGGGCTCTTTCCCCTTTTCCTTTTTTTACACGTAGTCTAGATTTAGCTTAAAATATTTTAACTCATTTAAGAAATATTTAATTTCCCTAACAGTTCAAACTAAATCTAAAAATAGTAATTTTAAATAATGCCCTAGGCGCGGGATTTCCAAAGCAATTTAAGAATTGTTATTATTATAGCCTATGCCTATGTGGTCTACGGCAGCGGTTCTCAACCTTTTATGCTCGGCGACCCCTTTTTACAATCCCCACTTAGCCGCAACCCCCCCCTCCCCCGAACACACACAGCGATTGAAGAATAGACAATAACAATCCATTTTTTCAATGGTCTTTGGCGACCCCTGGCAAATTGTCAATCGACCCACAGGTTGAGAACCCCTGGTCTACGGTTCGAAAACGGCTGATTCAAGCCAATCAAGGAGTCTAGAGATTAAATCTAGATTAAAACTAAATTCTAGATTATTCAAGATATTTCACGGATGAAGTAAATTGCTTATAACATCAATCCAGACGAAATAAATTTCTAACTACAAAATATAATCCACATCATGAAAAAAATCACCAGTACGTGAAATCAACACGGGGCACAGACACTAAGCAAACACGTCTGCTGCTTGTCATGAATGAACTCTGAAACTTTTTTTTTTCAAGAGTTCATTTCCGAATTTAGTCACGTGACATACCGATACCCTCTTGCTATTAGGAATGGGAGATAAGCGAGGCGTGTGGAGAGGGCAGAAACTGGGGACAGCGCGAAAACGAAAGACTGTCGGTACGGCGAAGTTCAGTAGGACTGCTATGCTCAATGTAGCGTTACACAGCGAGGGAACAGGACCGGGGTTGGAAGTCGGGCTTCCTTCATTTGCGAACTCAACCGTTACGACGTCCATTTACAAAGAGTTTGCGTGACAACTACCGACTGTGATATCAAAACCTTCGATTTCACAATTGGGTTCTATTTTTTTTTAGTAATTTTCTACGCGATTTCTCTTTTACATTCGAATTGTTTCCCCCCCCCCCCTCCTCCTCCCCCCCCCCCCCCCCCCCCCCCCCCACCCCCGTGCCACTTTATTCTTTATTCATTATCTGGCACTGCCAGGGTCGACCTTCGTTAGAAAGAAACAAAGTCATTGTTGTCCACTGAGAAATATTCTGGTAATATGCTTAACCTCCAAGTTTAGGTTGCCATATTTTATTTCTTTTTCCATGTCAGTTTTTCTTATATTATGAGATAGTGGTACGGCGATGTCAATGTATTATTATTATTACTATGTTCGAAACGAACAAGTATTCATTCTCTGACACTGCCGGGATCGAGGTTTGTTAAAAAGAAACAAAATTCATTGTGGTCCCTTTATCAATGTCCACTAAGGAATTTTCTGGTAATGTGGTAAGTCTGCAGCACAGGCAACGAGAATCTTCTTAGTGATTTTAAGGGCCTTAAAGGTACCTTTGTCATTGTCCTCTCGGTTGATATAACAACGGGATATATTGTTATTTTAGACCACTTCCATAACCGCTGAATCTCCTAGCTTATGTTCCCATATTTTCTTTGTTGTTGCTTTTTATGTCAGTTTTTCTTATATTATGAAATAGTGGTACTGCGATGTCAAGTATTATTATTATTATTATTATTATTATTATTATTATTATAAAAGAGCGAGTATTCATTCTCTGGCGAAGCCAGGGTCGAGTTTCGTTAAAGGGAAACAAAATTCATCGTAGTCCCTTTATCAGTTTCCACTGAGGAATTTTCTGGTGATGTGGCATGTCTGCAGAAGTACCGACCTTTGACAGGCAACGACAATGTTCCTAGGAATGCCAAGGGCCTTGAAGGTATCTGTGAGGTCAGTTGTTATTATTCCCTCGGTTGATATGACAATGGGGTATATTGTTATTTTAGATAATTTCCATAAACGCTTAATCTCCAAGCCAAGGTTCCCATATTTTCGTGGTTTTTCCAGCTCAGTTTTTTTAAAATTATGAGATAGTGGTACGGCGATGTCAATAATGGTAGCGGCCTTTTCTTTTTTATCGATGAGCAGCAGATCAGGGCGATTAAAATCTACCGTTTTGTCAGTCAAAATAGGCCTATCCCAGTACAGTAGATGATCCGTAGACTCGAGAACCTCTTGTAGTGAGTATTTCTAATATGGACGAGTATCCTTACCGATCAAATTGTGTGTCAAAGTCAAGTGCTGGTGTATTAGCTTTGCAACTTGGTTATGGCGACCTAGGTAGGCAGATTCCGATAGGGCTGAACATCCCGCCATTATGTGTTCACCCTTATTTCCACATTTTCGGCATTTGTCAACAATATTGAGTTTTAGGATTGTATTGTATTGTATTGCTGTGACAAAGCCTTCAGTTTCAGGATAAAGATGACCTGCTTTTAGCCATGCTAAGGAAGCAGCCTTGTCAATGTTGTCCCCATGTAATAAAGCCGGGAATTTTCCGTGGAGTGTTTTTTCTTCCCATTGGCGAATCTCATGCCCAACGTCGTCCAAACCGGCATTAACATAAACATTGTTTAGGTTCAGAGGGGTTGCATCATAGTCATATTTGCGTAGGAAGGAAACTAGTTCATTGCAGGAGGTGTGCAGTTTTGATCGTATTTTGGAAACTTGCGTCTTACACAGTTTGAAGATGTTCTGCAATCACGGCCTCCATCCTTCCGGGGCAGGTATAGCCTTATGGTGGAGGACTTGGGGTGTTAAACATCGGAATTTGGTTAATAGTTTCCTCGTGAGTCTGTCAATGTCATGTAGGTCGGTATCTGTCCATTTGATGACACCGAACGTGTAGAGGAGCACTGGGACGGCCCAGTTATTTATTGCCGTGATGAGATTACTGCCAGACAGTTTGGTGTTGAGAATTTTATTTACTCTCTGCTTGTATTTGCCAAGAAAGTCCTCTTTTAATTTTTTATGGTTTATGGTGGCATTCTGGTTTATTCCAAGATATTTATAAAGGGAGGCAGAGTTCACTTCTTCGATGCCTTCAAATGCAATGTTGGTGTTGGCTGCCATGCCTTTTTTATGCTTATGATACCACACTTATCCAAGCCAAAAGACATGCAGATATCGTCACTGAAGTGTTTTACTATTGTAGTTATGGTATGTAACTTTTGCTCGTTCTCTGTATATAGCTTTAAATCATCCATGTATAACAGGTGAGACACAGACTTTGTATATTTAGTGTAAACCCTAAAACCGTTTGTAGTGCCATGAAGTAATTTGGATAGTGGGTTAATAGCTAGGCCACATAACACCATGCTTATTAACCGTTGGCTGTAGAAACTAATGATCTTGGTATTATAGGCTCCATATATATCAAGATCTCATAATAAAGGAATTGTCGCTCCTATCTTTTTTTCCTGCGTTCTTAGTCAAGCATTTTAAAATTGGTTTATAAAATTTGAATATTTAAGGCATATTACAACTTTCATCTACTGTGAGGTTGTCAATCGCAATGTAAACATAAATTAACTTCGATTTTATGTAATCGAGGGCACACCAGTTTTGTCCATCTGCAATTAGTTTGTCCAGAATTTGCTTAACTGAACTGGTCATTTGTATTTTAAGACTTCGTATAAAGGAATATCGGCTTGACCTTTTACCAGGCAGTTTGAAAACCAGAGCAATACATCCTGAAAATGTCGCGACGTCATCGTCAAAATCGAAGTGAGCTTTTGGAACGTGAGACGTTGACATTCTTATTTGTATCATATCGACAAAAGTCATCAAATATTAAAGAAGTTAATTCAAAGCCAATTCGTCCGACATATAAATATCAGGGCACTCTCTGTTTATAACCAGCTTTAAAAAAAAATCATTTAATATGGATGTTTGTTTCGTAAAACGCCCACTGCAAGCGCCGGTTGCTATGATACCGTATTTGGCATTATACAAAATGGCCAACGAAGCTTGGCGTCACGGGGGGTAACTCTCGGTACCAATGATCGTGATGTAATTGATGCTAGAATAAGATTCTGATGCCGCCATGGTCTGACATTTAAACGGGCCTCCACATTTGAAAAAATAATTTTTAAAAAATGACGAAACATGCACATATTACATTTAAGAAATTACGGGAGACTAAATTTAAAAGGTTTTTGTGTTCCACCATATGGCCATTCTTTTAAGATTTATTAATATTAATAAGTGCATTTAATATACTGAATGCTTGAAGAGGCTAGGGGCATCCACACAATTCCTGCCCAAGGTTTCTACGTACTAAATCCGGTACTAGTAAAAGGACATCACTTTGGGTTTCAGAGTTCTTTAAGAAATAACATTTCAATAACATTTCAATAACATTTCTTTGGCTTGTTTTTTTTTTTGTTTTGTTTTTTTAGTTTTTCTTCGTTATTTGTATGTTGGTTCTTCCTTTGTTGTTCGTTTGTTTGTTTGTTTGCTTGCTTGATTTTGTTGTACACAGCGACCAAGCTTTGAAAAGGATTGGGGTGGGAAGGCTGGGTGTACGAGGCTATTAACACTCCACAGTCATAATAGGTAGCACTACTAATGGACTTTACAGTCAAAAGTGTCAGCTGCGACTCGTTTCATGCAGCACTTAAGCACTTACGCAAAACCTTTTTTAAAAAGCATGAACAAAAAATCGATCTTCTACTTTGTTTTAAACCTAGAAAAACTGAAGAGGAGTGTTTGCTTAGAGCTCTATTAATTTTCAAAGCAGTATTGCTCAAAGTGTTAACACACGTGCGACATCATGTTGGAAACGAAAAATAAATAAGTAGAAAATCTGTTAGTTGTAAAAAAAAAAAGGGGGGGGGGGTAATGGAAAAAGGGGGGAGGTGGAAGTTCTGGTACGTTGAGAGGTCAAGTCCTTTTGACCATACAGCACCTCTCCACATGGTACCAAAAGTGACCTAAATCTTTGTACAGTAGTATAAGTAGTTAAGATGAAAGACAACCTAAGTTAAAAGCTATTGCCCTTCCCGTTTCCAGGTTCCTTAAACGAAACCAGTAAGCCCGTTCTTTTGTGAGCATCATCAAAGTCAGTTTGAATGAGGGCTTGAAAAACTAAAAAGTTTCCCTTTTTAAAAGCCACGAATAAAATGTAAACAGAAACTCAGAAGTTTCAAGTTCTACAGCACGTGGCTGCAACTTCTTTTTTCTGAGGCAGACATCTGGAGAAATCTTACAAAGAAAAATAGCAGAGCATGACCACACTTGGGACTAGAAGAGAAGGCAACAGCTGAAAAAAAAGACTCAGACGATGAGCAAATAACTTGAACAAACAGTAAGAAGACAACAGCTCACCTAGAAAGCCTACCTCTTTATATATCTTGGCTTTGTATATCTGGAGAATTTTTCTTAAATCGTTTTTTTTAAACGTATATAACTATTAAATTGAACTAATTAAAGTTCAAATATCTAATTGTATTTCTAAACATCGTTCAAAAAGGAGAAAATAAAATCTTAGCAGGTCCAGGAAACAAAAGCGCCAATGCTGCAAGTTTCCATTTTTACAAAGCTATATCAACTCACTCTGTCTGTCTGGTAAAAAAAAGTTTGTACACGATATTTCTCCCACACCCATTCTCGGATCAAGTTTAAACTTTGCACAATTATTCATTGGCGAAGACAATACGTAAATCAATTTTTATTTTAAAAAATGAACCAATTTGTCAATTATTTTTGTGTATTTTTTATTTCGTTTGATATCGAAAAAAGGAAATTACTTCTACATCATTGAAAATAATTTGTAAGGTGTGGAGTTCTTCCCCTCAAAATAAACAAGTATTTTATAATTCGCAAGTTTGTCATTAGATTTCCTTGCTAAAATGAACAATAAAATGTTCAGAAACCAGATCAATGACGTTTGTCATCTTCAATCTTTTTTTTTTCCACTTCTATTTTCATTGGATATTTATGAGTTCGTAGTATGTGAGACAAAACGGCTCAATAAATTTTTTCAAAGATTTATCAGAAATACGGGCTCAGAAGTCTTGACAGTTATATCAAATTTCGTTTCAGGAAGTGTTCCAAAAAAAAAATATTTCGTTAATTAGCTTACGACCGGATGAGTTGCCGCGCGCTTCCGAAACAGTATTTTAAAAAAGGTAAGTCTGTAGATCTAGATCTACTTAGTGAGACAGATGAGGGGGAATAGAGAGGATGTACACAGGCTTTAGTGCCAAATGGTAAAGGTTAAGTAGTAAATCTACTAAACAACTGTCGTATTCGGAAAGGAAAAAAAATCTCGACGCTTTTTGAATTCACTCGACAATCTTCATAAACCGCGATTGTCACGTGGTAGCCATTTTTCACTACCCCCCCCCCCCCCAACCAATCGAGTCTTTCTTTTTTTTTTTTTTTATTAAGGAGGTCAAAATTTTAATTCTCGAAATCAATTGTCTGTAGCTGTCATGAAAATGTTTTTTTTTTAAACATGAATGCCATTTAGTTTAATGCAAGCTTTATTTTTTATTACAGAGCTTAAATTAAATCCCTATCAGTTTTGTCAGTATGTCTATCTTTCTGTCTGTCTTCCCAGCTATATTGGGTACCTGGCATTAGTTGGGGAAAAGTAAAGGCGGTTGGTCGTTGTGCTGACAACAGAAACAGATGATTCATGTTCATTACCTACCCTACAGATCTACAAATAACATAAAACAACACACAAAAAATCAAATAATGTGGTAATTAATCAATTTTGTTTGATATTTAAAATTATGAAATAAATATTACACTGATATATGTGCTGTAAATGTGCAGTTCTTGCCCTTAAATAAGCTTTGTTGTTGTTTTTTTAAAGTATTTTTATATTTTGCTTGTTATTCGGCTGGTTTGAACGTACAGCTGTGTTTGTTATTCGCCCCCGCCCCTTCAAATGATGCTATCAAACGTGAAGAATCAGAAATTAATCGTGGACGTGTCAATGTCGTAAAATGTCGGCGGTGTCGTAAAGAAACTAAGACCAAGCGTATTTACGCAGGCTACCCTGGACAAGAGATCGGATCTACTCGAAATTAACAGCGCGGATGAAACTTTGCATTGTGGTCATATTGATTTAGTGCCGTATTAACTTCCAAATGAAAACATTTTTTTACAAATCTTATATCAACTCACTCTGTCTGTCTGTCTCAAGCGTGTAAAAAGCGTGTGTTCGTTATTTTTCCAACACCCATTCTCGGATCAAGTTGAGACTTGGCAAAATTCTATATTGACATAGACAAGACATAAATCAATAAAAAAAAAAAGTAATCCATTGCACAATTAATTACTGGTTATTCATCAAATTGTTTAACACCAACAAGGGAAACTAATACTCCAGTATTCACAGATACGGCTAAATTTGTTGAGTTTAGTCCCCTTGAATATATGTTAACTCTACTTTAAATTTGCGAATTCTCGAATCAAGTTGATACTTATTTATTGTACCTAACAAAACATGAATCAATGAAAAAAAAAATCCAGTTAGTCAATAAATTAATTCAGCTATAGAAGTGTATACCGTGAGGTTGAAATCTAGTAACATATCAAGCAAAATATTAAAAAATCCTTTAAAAAAAACAAAGCTTAACTGAAGAACTCCGCCCTTAAGACTATATCTATCAAGTTATTTCCGATTTTTAATTAAACAAAATAATTAATGGACTAATTGGTTTGTTTGTTTTTTGCAGTCGCTGGGTTTCATTAATAAAATTTAGTGAATACCAGTTTTGATTTGTGACCTATAATTTTTTAAATAGAAGAATAGACACCTCAGTTTAGCTTTAACTACAGAAAACAAAGCTTGGCGCCCGGTCTCACAGCGCTCCCCCAGACGCCCTAGCTGACAGGGAAGGGGGTGTCTACTGTCGTTTTACTAACTTTAGAACGAATGGGTAGAAAAAACATCGGAAAGAAAGAAGGAACTGAATGTAAGGAAGATTTATACACACACACACACACATATAACCGCCCCCCCCTTTTTCCAAAAAAAAAATAATTCTGGCTACCCCCATGTGCAGCGCCAAAAATGTCGAGTACCGAACTTAAAATGTTTAAAATTCGTGTATATCTTTTAATCTTCCCCGTCTCATCAGTTCACTAATCATAACATTAGTTCACTAATCATAACATTAGTTCACTAATCATAAGATTAGTTCCCTAATCCCAACATTAGTTCACCAATCACCTTTTATTCAACACAAATCTATTGGGAACATTTCCACCAGAAGCTCGAGAAAAATATCAAAAGCTGATTTGGATCACCAGTCACTTTAATCGTGGAAGCATGTTGGGCGATCAAATAAAGGATCATACATACATCAAGGACAGCTTCCAAGCTAGGCCATCACAAGTGAACTCGAGAGATCTATGCTAACATGACATTATTTGATGCCAAAGGAGTAATTGCCAGAAGCATAGATAACATTTTCAGCGCCCCATTTAGGGTTGGTTTTGAACAGTATGTCTGTCCGTCAGTCAGTCACTCACTTCATAAATCTCAAAAACTAAAAGCGCTTTTGAAAATTCAATCTCATTATCACCTGCCTCGTGATAAAATGGATGCATCTGCTACTTCTGGTGCTCTGAAGGCTTTTGTTGTTGTTTTTTTCTTTTTGAAAATTAAGTATGCAAATTCTTATATGTTACATGAATACCATTTTTAGAGCAATGATTAAAAGCCTTAAATAGATACACCATTATGTTATAATGGCTACGGGCAGTGTTATAGAATGTAAAAGAA
This sequence comes from Biomphalaria pfeifferi, assembly GCA_030265305.1. Lineage (NCBI taxonomy): Eukaryota > Metazoa > Mollusca > Gastropoda > Planorbidae > Biomphalaria > Biomphalaria pfeifferi. The sequence continues at coordinate 2,326,206 of JASAOG010000069.1, forward strand.
CACCCAAAAAGAGGCCTAGGGCTCAAGGATTCGTAGAATGATAAAGCTAAAATTGAAAATGGCTCGTTGTTCCGTCTTAGCGTCATACCTTCTTATTACCCCCCCGTCCCCTCACACCGGCTTCCTTGTTATATATACATATATATATATATATATATCCTCCCCCGTGATCGAAGATGAGCACATTTCCCCTATTATAGTAGGAGCGTCAAGCTACATTCATTAGTGCCAAAAGTAAGTGGATGTCAGCCTAACTATGGCGTCCCTTTTACCGAACAGTAAATAGCTCTAGGTAGTAGTGGTTATCACCCCTCATATCAGAACCAACACAGGAACCGATTTACCCTGGGACCGTTACCTAAAGCTTCAATAAAATACATTATAGATAAGCACACACACACACACACACATCCTCACGCATGCACACACACATCCTCACGCAAGCACACACACACACATAAATAGGACAGACATACAAACTTCATAATAAACATTTTAGTTTCTATTTGAACCCTGCATTCGTTGCAGGCAACAGGAGAAATTAGTTTTACTTTGCGCTCTCGCTCTCTCTCTCTCTCTCTCTCTCTGTCTTTGTATCTCTTAAAATATAGTTTTACAAAGACAGCTTGAGAGAAACAATTAGTTACTGCGTTAGTGTCTGGAGTTGTTCATTGATATATACATGTACAATTTATACATACATATTGTAATATATATATATACATAGTGGAGAAGGGAGCTCGTGACGTCAGTAATGAGCGTGACCTTTTTTAAAAAGTTGTTTCCCCCTTCCCTTAGCAACGTTTTCAAAAGAAACAATATGGCGGATGATTTATTTTCAAATCTGCACAAAGTTGAAAAAAAAAGAAAAGATTTTAGAATGACAAAAGTTACAAATGAACTTCGCCTGGGAGCTGCATGAACAATTAACGTGCAGAACGTTACCAAAAGAATTTGTAACAAAGTTGAGATGACACAGCCATAGCAATTTATTTTTTGTAAATCCATTGGAACCAAAGACTCAACACATTCTTTATGCTGGTTTGTAGTGCCAGAGCCTCACCCACTTCCTGCAACTATTAGTATGTATACGCATTTTCAGACATTGTTAAACATGTTTTAAAAAAAAACACTTTTTAAAACGCATTAGAATCAGTTTCTTTTGCTTCGATCAGTGGAACTCGTTACCCCAGCTCAAGTTTGGCAAGGAAATGCTAGGGAAGGAACTCGCAAAAAAAAAATTGAAGAGCTACTTAAAATGACACACAACAGAATAGAAAATAAACAAATTTTGACGAGTTGAAGTCGTGAAGACATGTTCCAGAGTGCAAAATAAACTCAAGTTTGTGATATTCGTGCAATGTACACCCTAATTAGAACACACAAAAACGAATTATTAAAAAAAATTTTCGTTAAACTTTCTCTTCTCATATCTTCATACGAGCAGAGTTGGAAATGTTTGGTAATTAACAAAACATACCGACGCAGTATTTCCGGTCTCTCAAACGCAAGCGCAATGACGTCATCGCCACAAAAAGTGAAAAAAAAAACAACACGACGATGATTCTTATCTTCTTATCTTATCTTATATAATACAGACGTTACTTCAAAAAAGAAGATGATTACGTCCTACGCGTCATGCATTTAGTCATGCATATTAAGCAATGACTTAAATTCTGCCAAGTCACTGGTTTTTCTGGCTAGCTCAGGCAACCCATTCCATGCTCTAATAGCACTAGGGAAGAAAGAGTATTTGTACAAATTTGTCCTAGCATAGGGGACGAGGAATGTGCCTTCAGGGAGAGACACAAACTGCGAGTCAGACGTACTGGCTCATTACATTAAGTCACTTACGTCTCGTGTCGTTGACATCAGTGACAAACAATTGGCCAATAACACATTCTAATATTTATTATTATTATTATTATATTATTATTATTATTATTATCATTGAAGAAATAAACTAATTTACATTCTCTGGCACTGCCAGGGTCGAACTTCGTTATAGGGAAACACAATTCATTGAAGTCCCCTCAACAGTGTCCAGTGATGAAGTTTTGAAGGGATGTAGCAAGTCTACAGCAGTACCGCCCATCTGACGTTATTATTGATAGTAAACTCTGTATGAGAGATTGAGATCATTATTTTTCCAAAGCACTCTGAATGTCTGACTTGTACAAATCTTGTACACGTTATTACTCCTACTTCCCATTCTCGGATCAAGTTGAAAGTTACCAATACATTAATTAATTTTAAAATATCATTTATTTAATTAATTATTGGTCAATACATTTTTTATCTAAAAAGGGAGATAAATCTTTCAATATAAAAGCTTTTTTTTTGTATTCTTTTATATTTTGCTTCTTACGTAATCATTGTGTCGCCACACAGTCAGACAGCTGGGGGGGGGGGGGGGGCAAAGGTGATTCTAGGCTTAGAAGTTAGCTCTCAAACACACAGTCAGACAGCTGGGGGGGGGGGGGGCAAAGGTGATTCTAGACCTATCTAAGGTTAGCTCTCAAACACACAGTCAGACAGCTGGGGGGGGGGGGGGGGCAAAGGTGATTCTAGGCCAAGAGGTTAGCTCTCAAACACACAGACAGCTGGGGGGGGGGGGGGGGCAAAGGTGATTCTAGACCTATCTAAGGTTAGCTCTCAAACACACAGTCAGACAGCTGGGGGGGGGGGGGGGGCAAATGTGATTAGAGGCCTAGAGGTTAGGTCTCAAACTACTTTAATATCAATACATTGATAATTATAAACATGGATGAAATAAAAATTTATTAGGTCTGAAAGATGATAATACTCTAATGGTGAGGAACGAAACTTATTTATTTTATTATTAATTTATTATTTTATTTTTTATGCATTTATTTCCTGGAGATGGCATGTACAGGACTTCGGGTTTTCTTTTTTTTTAGTATTTATAGTGAGGTCATTAGTGATGACAAGAATGATAGAGATAGTATGATATTAAAGTATATTTATATGAACATGTAAAGAACCATGACTATTGACCTGCAACGATTACCAAGATTACTAAACCCGGTGCTTTAAAACCAAATAATTGTGGGACTTCAGAGACGTTATTACATCCACACGCAAGGGAACTAATTCATAATTACAATTTAGTTGTAACTTTCAATTGCATCAAATGATCCTTGAGTTCATCGAAGGAAGTGTCCCAGATTTGGGTTATGGTGACGTCACAGCAGGGATTGTAGAAATAGAATAAAGTTTTAGACTTCAACTTTCTCTAGCAGGTCATGGTGAACTCTCAATGGCGCTTTTGTTTAATGAAAATATAAATGCAAAGGTCTGACAGACAGACAGCATAAAAACAATAACGATATTTCCCTTACGGTAAAAAAAAAGCATTAACTTCTGAAGTTTATTGTTTTCACGTGCAGGGCATTTACAAACAACGAGGCGCAAAGCTTTTCAAGCGGACGGCGAGAGTGGAAAGATTTTTATTTTATGATCACCATCTGGTCCACTCTCGAAGCCCCTTAATCCCACCCTCCCCTTGTCACAAAATGAAACCTGGACCGTCTCTCGTCGAAGTCTGGAGCTGTTTAACAAACTGTCTACCCTGCGCTATCTGAAAGGTCAAAATGTGCTCATCATGCACATGCTGTGGGTTCTTTTTTTGCCCCTAGTAGTAAAAGAACGTATTCTAAGCCGAGCCCACGAGTTCCGTGACGTCTTGAAATACAGTAACAATTCATCAAGGTAATTCAATTAAGCGGGTGGGTTATTGTTTTGTTTTTTAAAGTAAGTTCCAGGATTTACAGACAGAATATGACCGGGGGGGGGGGGGAAGAGAGACGTACCAAGAGTGCTAGGCACCCGATGCAGCAACGCCTGTTGCGATCCCCCTCTCCCAATAGTGCAGCCTACATATATATTTTCAAAGTGGGGGAAACATTTTTTTTCTTGTGCTTTTAACGTTTATTATTAATTTATTAGTAGTTAAATGTTAGGCAATCCATCATTGGGTACCGGCACCTATTCCTTTACAAAAAAGCACTGCATATATAAAATAATAATAATATATATATATGCGTCCCCCTATTCCCAACATTTTCTAAATGCGACCCTCTATAGAAAAAGGTTGCCCACCACTGCTCTATACACATTGAGAGATTAATAAACAACATACGACCTCCTTTTTTTTATAGTCCTATTGAAGTCGTGATGGTGTGAACATACTCAAGTTAATCTAATATTGGTCCCTCAGTTTAAAAATTAGTATTTCTTGTCATAAGGTAGTACCATTTCAGCTGTCTGTAGATCCACCATTCACAAATTCACAATTATTATTTAAGTAGTTCAACATGTAATTTAACATGAATTAAAGGAATAAGTAAAAAAAAAGTGAAAGATAAAAGGATAAATTGCTGGAATACTCTGCCAAGAGATGCAGTACTGATTTTCTAGTATAAACGATTCAAAAACCTTGTTGAATCTCATAATAATTTTTAGGAAGGAACATTCACAGCTCCATCAAGCCACTTAAAAACGACAAAGAAACATTAACTCATATCCGCAAAGACTTAGGCCTAAACGCTCAAATTCCTCGTAAATCAAGCAAGTTGTGGGCCGGAATCGGCGGAATGTATAGTATTGCTAGAGCCGATTTTTACCCCAGTCTGCGCCTGGTTCAAACATTTATATTACTGCCAAGTGGTGATGTCAAAAAGCGTCCACTAATAATAAGATAAGACGCGAATAAGAGCAGAATAATGATACGCAAAAAGGGAAACAAAACGGGCTTTGAACAAACTACCCGAGGACACTTAGAAACAAGTACGCGATACAGAGTGCACCTTAAAGTTGCTCAATTCCAGGGGAAGTAATGCACACTTGGCCAAGAGTTATTTCCTCATTAGCTGAGCGTCACCGTAAATTGTTGTTGCTTTTTGTTACAGGTGTGTTGCGTTCAGAAGTGAAGTCCCCTTGTCGAGCAGTAGCAGAAACGCAATATTTTTCCCCCCACTATTCGCTACTTAACATTCCTCTGGTGATTTCCGGAATGCATTTTCAGTACTATGTCTTAGTTAAGTTCATTACAGAAAACGTGCCTTCACTTTAACACTTGCCAGAAGCTGGTTGCTCTGTTGGTTTTTAAATTGTACAAGCTCAAGAAGGTTCACCAGGTTTACTGTCCAAGCACTGCATTGTGCAAAGCAAGAGTGACCAATCTTTATCGACCCCAGGGCCATATTTGGCACGTGCCACAAAAAAAGTCGCCTGATCCAAAACAACCGAGCCTCTGTAGCTTCATTATGTACCGTAATAAAGATTTATTGTGTAGTGTAGGCAGATGATTCATTGTGTAGCGTAGGCAGAGAATTCAATGTGTGCCATAGGCAGAGAATTCATTGCGTACCGTAGGCAGAGGGTTCATTACGTGCCATAGAAGATTCGCTATGTACCTAGGCAGATGATTCGGTATGTACCTTAAAAGAGTTATTATGTGCCTCATGCAGAAGATCCAATATGCACCGTATGCAGATGATTCATTTTGAACCGTAGGCAGCAGATTCCATTATGTACCGTAGGCAGAAGATTCATTATTTACCGTAGGTAGAAGATTCGAGGCGTCGGACAGCACCTCGTAGCGGGTCGGATGTGGTCCGCGGGTCGTAGGTTGGGCATCACTTGTGAAATGAAATTAGTTTATTCCTTTGTTTCTAATTCTTCAAACGGACAAACAAAATCATTGGAGCAAAAAAGAATGCTCTCTGTACTACACTGTAGATCAGTGGGTGCCCAGACATTGTCAAATACATTTACAACCACGGCCGCATCACAAACACGCACACAAACAAAGCAAAATAAAAAAATCCTTTTTTAAAAAAAAGCTTATCTAAGGGTTATAACCCCACACTTACCACTATATTTCAAATAATGCAGAATTTATTTCCCTCTATCGATATCAAACAATAATAATTGATAATCAATAAATAATTGAGAAATCCTTAAATTTTTTTATTGACTCAAGTTTTGTTAGGTAAAATAAATAATTGTGTAAAGTTTCAACTGGATCCAAGAATGGGAAGTGGGAGAAATAACGTGTTTAAATTTTGTACCAGACAAACCCGGCCATGCTATAGCCTACTACGATTAATTATTATTTATATTTTAATAATGGCAGATAATGAGAAATGGGAGAATATTCACGGTTGTGTCCACACAAAAAAAACTAAGAAAGAAAGAGTATTTGTACGATTTTGTCCTGCATTGAAGAAGAAGGGCAATGACATGTACTGATTTATGTAGTATTGTAACTTGTCATTTTCTAATGCTGGAATGTCTCTAATTTTATCCTAAACTTAATGGTACTAATCTCAATTTTCAGTGATGATTCTCCAGTGATAAACCTTTGCTATATTTCCTTTGTATAGATCAGTTCGACTTCAATTATCTTTGTTTCTATACCGCTTACATCTTTTGTGAGTGCTGCATAATATGGCAGCCAAAGCAGCTTATGGCTAAAACCTTTTAGATTATAGCTCATATAATGGTTGAGTACAAGGGGGTGGGGAGAGACACTAGTCACAAACCTCTACGACAAGAACTGACCTGTCTTCCGGGTCAATGGGGTGTCCAGAGGACAAAGCTTCCAGTCTTTTTCTTTCTTCTGGTGATAGGACATACCTGTAAGGACAACACAGAAAACTATTCATAACATAAGGCGTATACAGAAAGTAAAATCTCTAAATGTAGTGTAGGAAGAACTTTTTTAAAGAATTTTTTTGGATGTTTTGTTTTTTTTAGTTTTTGTAGAGAGCGAGAGAAAGAGAGAAACAGAAAAAGAAAGAAAAAGAGAGAGCGAAAGAGAGAAAAATAGAGAGGCAAAAAAAGAGAAAGGAAGAAAAAGAGGGATAGAGAAAAGATAGAAAAAAAGAGAAAAAGAAAGTGAGTTCAAGTAAGAAAGAGAAAAGAAGAGAGAAAGAAAGAGAGTGAAAAGAGAGAAAGAAGGAAAGGAAAAGAAAGAAAAAGATAGTGAAAGTAAAAGAGGGAGAACGAACAAGAAAGAGAGAGAGAGACCGAGGAAACTATTTTTATTAAGTATTTATGGGTCAAATATGGAGGCATAGTTGTAATGTAACCTTTAAGGTCAAATATGGAGGCGTCGTAGCAATGTTACCTTTAATTTCAAATATGGAGGCGTAGTAGCAATGTAACCTTTAAGGTCAAATATGGAGGCGTAGTAGCAATGTAACCTTTAAGGTCAAATATGCAGGCGTCGTAGTAATGTAACCTTTAAGGTCAATTATGCAGGCGTCGTAGTAATGTAACCTTTAAGGTCAAATATGGAGGCGTCGTAGCAATGTAACCTTTAAGGTCAAATATGGAGGCGTCGTAGTAATGTAACCTTTAAGGTCAAATATGGAGGCGTCGTAGCAATGTAACCTTTAAGGTCAAATATGGAGGCGTCGTAGCAATGTAACCTTTAAGGTCAAATATGGAGGCGTCGTAGCAATGTAACCTTTAAGGTCAAATATGGAGGCGTCGTAGCAATGTAACTTTTATGACCCTTTTAATTTCATAAGTACACTTCGTCTTCAAATGTCCTAAAAAATGTTATAACATCATATTCCTTTCTATTTTGGGTTAAATATCACATTGATAGAATTACCACATATGTTATGAACAAACAAACAAAAAAATGTCTCAATTTGATCCGGTATTGCTACGTAAATGTTTGAATATCAAATTAGACATCTTTTTAGCTTATGTAAAATTATGATGAATGGGAGTTAACTCGTGGATAAAGTATATCATAACATGTACAACAATCTCGAGTGCTCGTTCTTACAGACTGAATTGTATCTTGGCTTTAATAAGCAATATTTGCTTCCCTCTTAAGAAAAAAGACGCAATAGTGTCTGCCTGTCCGCCCGTCTCTTTGCCAGTTTATGCCACAGCCTTACATTTATATCTTTCCAAAAGAGTATAAAAGTGTTATTATAGTGTCTCCATCAAGTTTGAAATAGTGCAAAGGCTACTTTAGTTTATTCGAAAAGTGCATGCAGATTGTATGCACATGCACATAAACCATTTTTATAACAAAATTACAAAAAAATAATAATAATTCATAAGTGGTAATATGCAGAGTATATCTGCACCGCAATGGTTCTCAAACTGTAGTCTGCGAGACGACCGTGGGGAGTCCGAGGAATAATGAAAATTCTGTACAATTAACATAACTTCGCTAAAAGCCAGTTAATTCGATCAGATAATTTAAATACTAATCAACTCAAACCTCACCATTAGGTTATTATTTGTGCACATTTAATGAAAATCTATTAAGTTATACAGTGGTACTTCTTGGCTGTTTGTTGATGTTGTTGTTTTTTTTAATTTCTCACGCTCATCTAACTTTTAGATTATGGATAAATATTTGAAGCGTGAGGAGACATCTGAAAAAGAGAAAGAGTGTAATGGAAACAGTGGCCATGACTCAGCAATAAGGCTAGAACAGTGGCCATGACTCAGCAATGAGGCTAGAACAGAGGCCATGACTCAGCAATGAGGCTAGAACAGTGGCCATGACACAGCAATAAGGCTAGAACAGTGGCCATGACTCAGCAATGAGGCTAGAACAGTGGCCATGACTCAGCAATGAGGCTAGAACAGTGGCCACGACTCAGCAATGAGGAAAGAACAGTGGCCATGACTCAGCAATGAGGCTTAGAACAGAGGCCGCACCGCGTAAATATGCTCTTGTTTATTTACTGTTCGAATAAATACCGTACAAGGGCAACACTGGTCATCGAGATACATGACTGTAAATGTGCAGTTCTTTCCCTTATATAAGCATTGTTCTTTTAATAACTTCTTTTTTGTTTTTTGTTTTTTTGCTTATTTGAAATTTAATTCACACACGTTTGTACGTGAACACATACACAGTTACGCACAAACTAATCTAAAAATTTATATAAAAAAAACAAAAATAAATAACAACATAGACCAAAAACAAATAAACATCAAGCAAAGATTGCAGGATAATTTAAATCAGACGATTAACGTCTGCAATAGAATGACCTCCCCTGACGAGCCCAACTGACTTTACAAAGCACTTCGCTGCATGAGATCCATTTCCAAAATCAATTGAAGATAAATCGAATGAAATACGTTTGACTCATTACCTCTAAATGTTTTTGTTCTCCATTATCTTCAAAATTTGTTTTCATTGCTTTGTTTTAAGTCAAAAAGAGCATGTACGAAATAGAATCTTTAATAATGAAGAGCTTCACAAGTAGGACGCTGGCCTTCAAATAACTCTAATTTAGAGAATTATGCTCCACGTAAGAATAAGATCCCCACAACTGAACTCTATAGAAGTCAAACACATTCCAGATATTTTCAAGACTAATTGGATTGCTTGTGAAAACGAAAGTTAATACCATAAAGCCAAAGAACTAGATCTAGTCAAAAATTAAACGGTATTTTCGAAACTCGATTTATTAACCATTTCTGCGTCAACTAAATCAATTACCACTAGTTATTAATTAATTGGTTGTTGTTTTTTTTTTGTTTTTTTTTATTGATTCATATTTTTTTGGCTCAAGCTTATGTAAGGGAAAGAACTGAACATCTACATTCTCTCAATACTCTACGATTTATTTCCCTTTTCTATGTCAAACAAAATCGATGTTTTGTTAGGAGCAATGAATCAATGTGACAAGTTTCAACTTGATCCGAGAATGAGAAGTGATAGAAATAACGTGTAAAAAATGTGTACGAGACAGGCGGAGTGAGTTGGCGACACTAAAACTCAATATTGCGAGGTTTATCTCCCCTTTTCTAGTTAAAATAAATGAATCCATTTCCACTTTGGAAAAATGGTGTTTACTTTCTTAGAATCTTTTTCTCTCTTTATATCCTTTATAATAAATGTAATCATAACTTTTTTTTTTATTTTATAAGAATGTCAGTTGAAAAAAAAAAAAGGAAACTAGTGAGCGTAAGTTTTAAGTTCCAACATCATTACCATATTGCATCACAATGATAAGCGCAATGACAACAATCTATAATCTTTATCTACCGGGGCAATTTTCAAAAATAGAATTTTTGTGCACATTCTAGCATCGGATAATCGTTTTTCTAAATTTATGTTTTGCTTATTATTTAGTTGCCAACAGTGATATTTTATTATGGCGTCCTTGACATTGCTTTTTTATTTATGTATTTTAAATCTATGCCAATCTTTCTCATTATCGTACATTTTTTTTTCTTTAAGTTCCAATTTTTTCGCCTCAAATTTGTCCTCAAAATACTCCATCACTGTGTGTCACAGTCTCGGTTGACATTGCCTGCTATATGTTCACGGGTCATGAGGGTGAAAAGACACGTGAAACTCCTGATATAGAAACAGGAAATAAGAATGACTAAATTGACTCTTATTCAGTAGTAACATTAAAGGTCGAGAGAGTGGTCACTGACAGTCGGTAGTATCTTTTGGTCACTTGGAGAGAGTAGTAACTTTTAAGTCCGTTGCGGACAGTAGGAACTTAAAATTAGGTTGAGAATAGTCACTTGAAGTCAGTAAGACAGTACACGTATTTTGATGGCTATTTTGTATTTGGAGCTAGATACATCTTATTATTGTTTTTTGTCACCCGCTGTGATGCGGACGTTACTTGTACTATATTCTGGAGAACTTAACATGTTGGATATATTTGATACTGCTGTTATGCGGATGTGATTGTTTCTTACTGGATTATGTAACCACCAAGAATTGCATTATTGTTATTAAATAAGCTTTCTATTTTGTCTGCCAAAGTGGATTTAAGTTAATCTGTGATATCTATGTTTGTCACGTGTTGAGAGGACACATGAACCGAGCATTCTGTGTCTCTTAGTTTTCTTTTACTACATATTATTGCTTAGACCAGGGGTGGGCAAATAGCGGCCCGCGGACACCTAAAAAAAATCAGATGTGTCCACACATTATACATATAAAAATGCAAATATATTAAAAATAAATAATTGTAAATATCTATAGAAATTATTCAAACGTTTGATTATTATCACTTATAATGAAGAGTCTAAAGAAACATTGTCTCTAAACGTCATTCTAAAAAGTTTAAAATAAACGAAGATTATTTTAAATGGCAATATTTCGAAAATTTAAATCAAAGACCCAAACTCATGCCAGTATTTATTCCATGCTATGAAGAATTTTGTTGAAAGTGTTGGGTTGGCTTGTACAAGATGGCAAGGGTAACAACTAATGGAGACCGTGCTTTGACTGAGTTAAAACAGGCTTTGTATAAAATAAAGAGCAATATCCATTCCCAACCGTAAACCGTAAACTCATTACGGGTAAGTTTACACAAAGCTGCATTGAATCATACAAATTAATGCAAATCACTAGAATGGTTAACATATTTGGCATAGCATTGGCCTTAGGCATAGGCAAACTATGCAGCTTCCTTGGGGCCTACGATTATCGAGGGCATCGCATAGAGCATATATTGTGTTATTTTAGAGAAGAAATGGCGAAACTTGTCCTCAGTGTTATTGTTGAAGTACATTAGGTTTTTAATAAACTGCATAATTTTAGTTTTTTCGCTGTTAATTTTTATTTTTCTATTTTACTTGGGGCAACCAAATTCACTTCATTTAGGGCCGCCAATTATCTAAGGTGGCCTTGACTGGCAGTTCTGAAAAGTACTTGAAGATTTGAAAACAAAACATTCCGATGTTCGGTAACAAAGAAGTATCTGCTGGCCTAGCATTAGAAGAATGTGAAGTCTAAAGGAAGAAATTGTTCGGTTCCTTAAAGGACATTGACTGTGACTTTGTTACAAATATTTCTAATGAAGAGTTGAAGACTGACTTTTGTTTATCATTGAGAGCACTACAATGTTTTGTTTGCATATGAAATGTATGTGCATCTTTAATCTTTTTGAACAAAGCCATTCCATTTCTTGAGGCCAGCAAATGAAATTAAGTTTTATCGTTTTCCTTAGCTGAAAGGTGAAACTTTCTAATGAAATGGTTGAAAAATACAAGACATTTTTATTCCTTGAATGTGGAAGTTGAAAGCAAGACGTCACGAAATTGGAACAGTTTTCAATACCCTCAGCTCACCATTTAATGCAGAAGCTGATTCAGCTCCAGATGACATACCTCCTAACATATTATGACCTGAAAGAGAAGTTCCAGTCAGTTCTTTCACGGGAGTTTCATGGGTGCCAGAAGCTGTATATCCGCACTTAAAAAAAACTTTGCTGCTAAACGTTCACATTATTTGGAGCCACATTCATATGTGAACAAGCTTTTTTTTTTGTTTGAAAATTACCAAGTGTTAGAGCACGTCGATGCTGATTGACTGTATTTGAAAGCAGCCACAAGAAAACAACTAATAAGCTAGTTCGACAGTTTTGGAACTTTTTGCACGAGTGTAAACAATTATATACTTCACATGAAGTACTATAATGTGATGTAAACAGACAATAGCGAAATTTAAAAAAAAATAATTCTTAAAATTAGTTCACGAAATTGCTAATTCTTGTAATTATTAAATAGGGTGTGCAAAACAAAAATATATATGCGGCCCCCCAGTCCCCACATTTTTTTTAATGCGGCCCTCGGCAGGAAAAGGTTGCCCACCCATGGCTTAGACCATGAAAACCGGATGTCATAAATCAAAGTGTAAACAAAGAGCAGATTACTCTGATGAACTTATGTATGAAAATCTCCTATAGAAGCGTGTGCTTTTACATGGTGATAGTTGTTTTTTTTTTTAAATAATCAGCTCATTTTAGCAATGATTTAAAAAATAATAATAACATTCTCGTTAACCGTCGGCCATAGAAACAAGATAACCTTTACATCATCTGCCCTATAGGTCGTAAGGTGTAAAAGGAGAACTCTTTTTTTGATATATTCTAGAAAGAGGAATGTAGTATTTTCCAAGACAAAATTTGATGCAATATTTTACATTAAACATAAACAAATGATTGTTTAGCAAGCGATGCTAATTATTGTATCAGCGATTTTGGGACAGAGATTTTGTCGCTCCGATGATTGCTGTTATTGCACATATACGACAGAAATTTATCACAATATTATTTAGTTTTTTTCTTGATATCTATACCTCCTCTTTCTCTCTCTCTGTCTCTCTCGCTCTTTCTCTCTCTCGCGCGCGCGCATAATTATATACCTCTTTCTATTACTTATCTTCAAACTCCCAGAACATTTTAGACCCACATGCTCTCTCTGTCTTTCTCTCCCTCACTTAATCTCTCTCTCTCTCGCTCTCTCGCTTTCTCTTTTTCTCTCACTCTCTATATCTGTCTCTCGTTCTCTCTCTCCCTCTCTCACACACACACACATTATTAATAACCTCCTACCAATGCTACTGATTATCAAGCCCCGAGAACATTTTTAGACTCACGTGCTTGAAATGAAAAGTTGTTTTTTATTCACTAAGTGCTCATGCACATATGTTTATATCCAATTTCAACAAGATCAGTCTAAAACAAAGAACATCGAGGATAAATGGCGTGGGTCTGGACAATCATCTCAGCACTAGATCGTGTTTTAGTCGACATAGACAAAGTGAACATTTCTTCTCTCCATGACAAAAATAGTAGGAGCGTTTCACTGACCTAGATATATGTATTGAATCTGGACTGGAAACGAGGCTAATTGTCTTGTCAAAATATGTTCGATAGTGAAGAGAGAGTGATAGGGGGGAGGGGGGAGGCATAGAGAGAGGGAGGGAGGGAGAGAAAGAGGGAGGGAGGGGGAGGCAGAGAGAGAGGGAGGGGAGGCAGGGAGGGAGGGAGGGTTATATGAAGTCAATCGTCAATCTCAAATTTTCGTTAATTTAAAAAGAAACTGATCTAGAATTTCGTAATGTATGGAGAAGTTTTAACAGTGTTATATTTCAGGGGTAACTTAAAAAATTATTGCCATTTGTCTCAGTAGTGGACATCGAATGTTTGTTAAGGAGTGTGTGTGTGCGTGTGTGTTTCTATGGTGAGGGTGGGAAGAGGTTAGCGATTGGTTGTGAATGATGCAAGATAGGCGGCATTGTCGTCATTGGTCTTAGGAGAGACGACTCCATAACAAGAGACTGAAAGGTTTTCTTATTGTACTGAGTTAAGATATTGTTTAAAAAATATTAATTACTAAAGTCTGATACATTTATTTTATATCATATCAACTTGATTCTATCTATATCATAATAAAAGTTGTATTTACTATTGTTCACACAGTTATTTTAAGGCTAATAAGTAAGATACATTACGCCTACAGCGGTTTAGTTGTCTACCAGCAGTTTGGTGCTACAAGTCAACGAACGTCAACAGCGAATGTCCCTTTACTTTTCAAAGATATTGTTAAGGTCTACCTACAACAAATTCACTTCTAGTGTGGTGAGACCTCGACCATTGTATGTCTCCATTTCCACCAAGTCATAAAAGAACATGTATTAAATTGCCAAGATTGTGTATCTAATTGTGTATAATATACCAAGACGGAAAGAAAGGGAAGTATGGGAATTGCTTTATTTTTTAACTGAAGATACACTTTTAGATACACTTTTAGATAGGTGAAGGACGACTTCGCAGAATCTTAAGCGACTAACGATCGATGCAGACAAGATAGCCAAATAAAATGAGGGAATAACCAGCAAACAAAATTTAAACAAAGCTTATCTAAGGTTAAAGAGTCGCTAATTACTGCCATTTATCTGAAAATGGCGGGGTTCAGCCCCCTTTTTGCTTTATAAAACAACATAAATTAATTAGTATTAATTGATTAACTAATTGATTAACTTTTTGATTGATTCGTGTATTGTCATCGACTATGAATAATTATGGAAAAGTGGGAGAAAAAACGTGTCAAAACGATATAAGGAGATTAAATCCATATATATATATATATATGTATATATATAATGTGTGTGCGTGTGTGTGTATATATAATCTCTCATTAAGTATTTCTCATTTATCTATCTAACATTTGGATTGATTCATTTATTGTCAGGTACAATGAATAATTGTGCGAAGATTCAGCTTGATTCGAAAATGGAAAATGGGTGGGGAAAAAAAACAGAAAGATACGCAGCGTTGATATAAGCTTTGTAAACCGTCTTGGTGTCTAGTCTAGAGATATCTACATCCTATAGCGATGAAAAAAACATTTTGAAACGTGCTCTCATGGCCCTTCCGTTATGCATTTCCTCCTGACGCACCCACACTTCGTCCACGTTTTTCCACGCCACTGCATATAATTCATAGCGACAAGCCAGCCTGGTCAAATATGTAACCCATGCCCCAAAGTACACACTGCGTAGCGCATGGTGACAAATGCTGGCGATAAGACAAGGGGCAATGACGCCAAACGTATGTCATGTCAATACCAGGACGACGTAACTCTAATCTCCCCCTCGCCCCCTTACCCCCCCCCCCCCCCCAAAAAAAAAAACCAACAGACTCGTACTTAATGAAAAGCACGTGTTCTCGGGTTCTCGGCTACTTTCACTTCTGTCGTAAGCTGGCGTCTGGAGAACGCGTGGGTCTGAGAGACACAAGAGAGGGATAATTTAAGCTGACAAACTGAGTAGCTAGTTAGAGCTGGCAGAGAATGGAACTCTGGACGCTTCGAAAAATGGCGACGGGGCAAGAAACAGAATAACGCTTTGGGGACCTTCTAACAGAGGGTTTGTTGAATAGTCAATTTTCCCTTATTGGTCTCTCGTCAAAAAATCCCTCTCATTTGTCAAAAGGTTTAAAAAACACGTGACATAAACGTATTGAGGTCTAAGCCAATAAATAATATTGCCTATTAAATTTCGTATTAAAAATGTGTATAAATATGACAACATGACCTGCATTCTTAGTTTGAAAAATAAAAATAAACTTTATCGGTTAACCTGTTAGTTGCTAATTTTGATATTTTTACGATAAACTAAACAATGTCAAGGACGATTACTTAAACTTCACCGTTGCCAACTAAACACAGATGAACCATATGATCTAATTTTAACTCTACATCAATTCGTGGCAGCTCATCTTCATATCAAATCAAGTCAGAGAGTGAAAGTCTTCCTCATTACTCAATTTCTTTTGAGCTACAACTGGAAAAGCTTAAGAAATGTGTATTTCTGAGTTACTAAAAGGGCACACACAAATTAACCTTTACTTTTTAAAATGCGTGGCATAACACTTTCGCTATTTTCTACATCGGATACACCAAAAAGCGAGATGTTTTATAGTTGTTTTTTTTTCAAATGCATGAAAATCTTCAAAAATAGAATACATTAAAAAAAATAATACTTCTGTCTTTTAAAAATTTTTAGACAGTTAACAAAACGGTATGTAGATCTATAAATTTTACAAAGTTAAAGATAATAAGTATCATTACCTTTCAGATTTGACGTAAGTTTAATGTTTTATACGTCTTTTAAGCATTACTTTCAAATTTATTTGTGTTCATGCAAAAAACTGTTTGCATAGATAATTTTGAAAACACAAGCGTTTTCACCAAACGCCATATGGGGACCGCTAAAAAAAAAAAAAAAAAAAAAAATATATAAAATTAATCATCCCTAAAAAAAATTATCATTTCTATTCTATTGCATGGAACATTAAATTGAGTATTTCATCAGCTCAGAGACCTGAATTGACATGCCGCCATCTTATCAATTCTTATCTCCCTTACAGACGAATGACAAAAAACAACAACAACTCTTTAGTTACAATAAAGTTTGTCTTGACCGGAACCTCATTACAAGGTTGCATGTTACATGGTGGCGAGGATCGATCCAGGACCGCCCGACGTGCACTTCATCGGCCACCTGCCGCCAGCTATCTGTCTAGTTCTAGAGTTTCGCTTTCAGGTCGAGCATGTAACTGGTGAAGTTAGAGGGAACAAGCTAACGTAATTAGCTGTGCACTAGCAGAGTTGTGCAGCCAGCACAATGGCCGTCCACTTCATTTATTAGTATTTGCCTCGATATGCTCCATAAGTTAGAAAGTATAGTGGGATACTCACAATAGTCAATTAACCCGTTACTGCCTGTCGCGCTGACACACTTACGCTAATTGTTTTCATATATTTCCTAAATGGTTTATCTTATCTTTTCTTATATAATACTGACGTTACTTCAAAAAAGAAGATGATTACGTCCTACGCGTCATGCCTTCAGTAATGCATATTAACCAATGACTTAAATTCTGCCAAGTCACTGGTTTTCCTGGCTAGCTCAGGCAACCCATTCCATACTCTAAAAGCACTAGGGAAGAAGGAGTATTTGTACAAAATTTTCTTAGCATATGGGACGAGGAGTGTGCCTTTATCTTTGTGTCTGAGTATTTATTAAATTTTGTTTTTGTATTTGAAAATTATGGTTCAGTGTTTTATGTATAGTTGCTACTTTACTTTTGAGTCTTCTATCCTGAAGGCTTTCTAAATTTAGTGATTTTACTAAAGGTGTTACTCTAGTCAAATGTGAATATTCGTTTGTTATGAATCTCACTGCTCTATTTTGTGTCTGTTCCAGTTTCTTAATGGTTTTTTTTTTTTTGAGTAGAGGGGTCATAAACAGAGGATGAATATTCCATTAATGGCCAAACCAAAGTTAAAAAACATTTTAATTTTATGTTCTTATTTGATTTATAAAAATTTCTTTAATATACCCTAATGCTTTGTTTGATTTATAGATAGTTACTGGTTTCATAGTAATAAAACAGGTAGCAACTGGTTAATACACATAATGAAGTGTCACCGTAACAAATACTTTATTGATGTGAATACCCATGACATCAAAATATAATGGTTTATTTATTTCAATGTGGAATTCCACCTTCTCACTTCATGACCTAACTAATTACCAATAGTGGCGTAGCTATGGTTGGGGAAGGAGATCCAAATTTGAAAATCCCCCCGGGACGCCCACTTAAGGGTGCCCCCAAATGAGTGTCCACAATTTTGTTTTACATTAAATGTTAAGAAAATGCCATGTTATCTTGCTTTTCATGTTGTTATGTAAATTAGTGACCATCTTGCATGCATTCCTCACATTAGACTTATACATTTAGTAATTACATTATCTCATATCATGATGTCGAATGTCAAACTTCAAGGGGTGAGTAAAGAGGCCACGCTCCCCTTGCTACGCCATTGATACCAGATTCGCTGAAACATATAGACCATATGTATATATAGTGTTACAAATGAACAGTGATAGGTAGAGGTCAACGTATGACCCCGGCGAGATGACACAGCAGCGAGTGTTCTCTGGAATCTACATGTACAAACAAAGACAGGATGTGACGTTTCCGCACGTGTTATTCCAGAAGATACAAGCAGTGTTTGTGCAACTTTTGAGAAGCGATTAGGGACTCTATATAAGCCAGAAAGTTAATGTGAAAGTGAGTCGTGAGTGAGCCGTTACAGTCGATACAGACGATGTAAGACGTGTGCGGCCCTAGTGGAAGCGAAATGTGTACGACTCGATGCAAGTTAACTAGGGTAGAGTTAACTAGAGTGGACTACTGTCGTTAAAGTCTATACAGCGAACTACAGTGGACTTGAGCCGTTACAGTCGATGCAGTCGATGTAAGACGTGTGCGGCTCTTATTCGGTAGACTTGAGTACGACTTGGTTCAGCTTTGGGAGACCTGGAGCGACACTGGGAAGTGTGTCTGCATTTAGACATTCGACATTATGACATGTTATAATGTACTTAATAAATGTAGGCTATAACTCTAAATTCCAATTGGTACATTATATCAGTAAGATTAACAAAAACAAAATAATCATTAAGAAACATTTAATGAACGATACTTTGTTTATTGACGAGATAATACACCAGTGACAAAACTCAATTCAGATCACCTCCTGTCGTGCTTTCTATGCAGTAAAGGCATCTATAACATTATTTAGGTCAATGCTTTCTAGTATTGAGCAAGATTACATATTTAATGTGAAAAAAAAAATAGGACATTTTTCGGGGGGCCCCCACTGGGGGACTTTCGAACACTAAGACCTCCCACCCCTCACCCTAGCTACGCTATTGAGTGTGACTGGGTGCTTTTTTTAAATTGTTTTTATATAAAGAATATATTTTAATGCGAATAATATGCACATATGCTTAAAGCAGGGGTGGGCAACGTTTTTGTATCAAGGGCCGCATTTAAAAAGTTTGGGAATGGCGGGCCGCATATATGTATATATCTTAGAAAGATACGCTCGCTAACTGTGCAGAATATCTTTTAGTCACGTTTCTTTTTTTTTTTTTTTTTTCACATTCCGCGTTGAAAAAGTACAACAAGAGTTTGCAATTTTGGAAACCAATTTTACGATTTTTTAAAAATTGCTGTTGTCTTTTTATATCACAATATTCCCACAAATATACATTTGTACTTAATGTGCAGTATTTTATGTTTACACCCGAGCATAATGTTCCAGAACTGTGAAACTATCTTACTAGTTGTCCCCTGTGACTGCTGTCAAATTACAGTCAGTCAACATTGACCTGTGATTATACTTGTTTAGTTTACACACAAAAATATTTGCTCACCGAACTAGACAATAATATATGTTCGGAAGTTTAATGTCGGAACGAGCGAAACCTGCCCTTGTGGAGCATCACCAGAGAATGCTGACCATGTCCTTCAATGGTGCATACTAAATCAAGAGACCCGAACAAGATTTTCTAAAGACTATTCGGAGAACTGCCTAATCTGGAAACCACTGCGCGATTCATCTCAGATATAAAATTACTGATCTGAACCCTTCGACATGAGAACGAAGAGGAAGAAGAACAGATGAATGTGTACCCAAATAGTGTGAACAGCAGCAAAGTTTTTTTAAGTGTTGAAAATTCAGCTTCTGGCACCCATGGTAGTGGTAGTACTGACTCTAGCTTCTCTTTGCTTGGAGTTATGTCCTCTGAAGCTGAATCAGCTTCTGCGATAAATGGTGAGCTGATGGTATTGAAAACTGGCTCCTGACGCCTTAAAATTTGCTTTTATAAATTGCACAATAAAGGGATCTTAATAAGTGTTGTACTTTTAATTATTTCACTAAAAATAGTTTCACCTTTCAGCAAAGGAAAATGACAAAAACTATTTTCTTTTGCTTACCTGTAGAAATGGGAAAGCCTTGTTTGAAAAGATTTAACATGCATTTACATTTCATATGTAAACAACCAATTGCAATGACAATTATAACAATCACTCTTCATTAGAAACATTGGTAACAAAAAAGGTCCTTCAAGTAAAACAATTTCTTCCTTGAGATTTAATATCTCATTTGCCATGCCCATGCTAGCTAGCGGATACATTGAATTATTTTGTTCATTTTACCCGTGGTTAAAATACATATCTAGCTCTAGTAAATTTGATTACTAGGACTATTTGGCCATTATAATGATGAAAATTTTATGCAGCTTTGTGCAAACTTTCCTGTTTAGAGTTTATGGTTGGAATATTTTTTATTTTAAAAAAATGTTTTTTTCAATCAAAGATCGAGCTCCATCAGTTGTTACACTTGCCATCTTGTTCCAAGCCTACCCAACACTCAGAGATTGTGTCTTGAATCGAGTGTGTTGATGTATAGCCAATAAGCATAATCTTCGTCTACTTAAAAATTTTATAATGAGACAGTTTCAATAATTTATAAAGGTATTATTTTTAATATTTGCATTTTTATTGTATATACTGTGGGCACACCTGATTTCTATAGGTGTCGGCGGGCCGCATGTGGCCCGCGGGCCGTAATTTGCCCACCTCTGGCTTAAAGCATATATTCCTTCACCTCAATCATCTTCGATAATAATGTGAACACACACACACACACACCATTGTAGGCGTAAATGTATTGAGTGTCTTTCACATGCCAACACACTATATCAACACACACACACACACACTGACACTAGACGACACAAAATACTCACATGGGTCAAGCTGGATGTAGAGATAATGAAACAACTAAAACTTAAGATAAAAACACACAAAAAAACGACTAAGTTGACAGCAATTTGTCCCAAGACTCAACGATCTGTTGCACTCGTTCTGTCGGCAAAAGACTTTCAACCAGAATCTGACAACTTTCATTTCTATGAGTGTGTAAGTAGTCGGGACACTCACAGAGACACATCCGCTGGTCTTTTATTATCAACACACGCACGCACACACACACATGTTATTTATTTTGTTGTGTCCCCCCCCCACCCCTCTCTCTCTCTCTCTAAGACCTCTCTCCAAGACCTATGGTCTACATTTGTTACTCTTTTTGTTCAGAGAAAGACAAGACAAAAAGAGATCGTTACAGCAATGGATGAACTGATCCAGTTATATATACAAAAAAAAAACAATGTCATTATATCAGATTGCTTTTTTTTTTTAAACCATCTGTCTTAAGGGAATCTTCTGGTGTGATTTGAGATATCTTTGAATATTTCAACTGATGAGACATGAAAGATTAAAAAAAAAAAAAAAGGTTGAGATATTGATTAGTGTTCTGTATACAAGACAGGGGAGATAATTTGAGTGAGAAGACATTTCTCCCTGACAGATGACACATTCAAAGTAGACATGCAAGCACTCAACGAAAGGAGATAATACTGGACGATGTATTTGTTTACAGTTATAAAATACATAGTAAGACATGGACTTCAGTTATCAAGTTCCACCAGTCCTTTTCTATTTAAACATTAGTACAGACCACTGGCACACTTCCAAGTGTTACACCAGGTCCTCAATACAGTTCACATGTAGCACGAAGGAGGGATCCGAGTGGTCCTAGTCCCAGACAGTTCAGACTCCCATAACCTGCAGGATACTTTAACCGGATCTAATACAGTCACTTCTCCCGGACTGCCATCATTTTTGTACAATAAGTGGTATTAGTAAATGTAACCAGATCCATGGAATCAAGTCCCTATATAATTTTTAGAATTCGTGTCAAGAAATACAGATCACAAATATATCATTAGTTTTATCCAGAGATAAATATTGTTTAACATATATTTTTACTTCATGCAGTGTTACCATATTTTGTTAGTGGAAATACGCCCTTTTATTTCTTAAGGTCCTTAGGATAATCTCCCATGTTTGACCTTTTCAGTATTTGCCAACATTTTTTTCTGTAAAATGTAGGAGTTTGGGTTAGATTTGTCTGAAGTTGAATGAATTAAACAGAATTAAGGGGCTAGGAATTTGAGTTGGGAAACTTAGAGGTTAAGGTAAGAGAATTTAGGGTAAGGGTTAGCCCGGTTTAGGGTTATAGTAGTGTACCGTTTTTATTTCAATAAACGTTAAATCAAAAAAGCTGACAGTATTATGGACAAGAGAGATCATTCTGCTTTATTTCAACAACATGTCGGCCGTTCAAGTATCTGGTGTCCCTTTCTATTACCCAATAAGTTACTAACTTGAAGCCGGGGTCCGGGGTTCGAATCCTGATGAAGACTGGGATTTTTAATTTCGGGATCTTCGGGCGCCTCTGAGTCCACCCAGCTATAATTGGTACCTGACCTTAGTTGGGGAAAAGTAAAGGCGGTAGGTCGTTGTGCTGGCCACATGACACCCTCGTTTACCATAGGCCTCAGAAACAGATGACCTTTACATCATCTGCCCTATAGACCACAAGTTCTGAAAGGGGAACTTTTTTTTTTGAAGAAGTCTTCATATAAACAAGTGTACTGTCCGAAGTATAGAGAATGCGCATCTAGAAAAATGTTCTCTCCGATGTAGGAAGAATGCCCATAAAGAAAAAAATGTACTTTCCGATGTAGAGAGAAAGCCCAACTAGGAAAATGTACTTTCTGATATAGGAAAATGTACTTTCTGATTTATAGAGTATGATCATCTGATATTAATAAAACTCCCGATTCGGAGAGATTTTGAGACAACTTGGAAGGCTGTTTACATAATCTATGTAATTAGTTAAGCATGTGGCCAGGATTTTAAGAATTAGTGTTACAAATAATTTATTAATTATAGACGCCTTTTTCAGCAGAGCGACAAATTTTTGTGGCTTTCACAATTTATTGCGACGCATGTAATTATCAAATTATTCCGACGTGTTTACACCTCATTGTTAACAACAAGCAAAATGTAAAAGATTATCTAAGGTAAATAACATAACACTTACTAATCAATTCATAAATAACTTTTACATTATTTCCCTTTTCGATCAAACAAAATAAATTATTTATGTTTTGTTAGGTACAATAAATAATTGTTTAAAGTTTCAACTTGATCCGAGAATGGGTGTGAGAGAAAAAACGTGTACAATAATCTAAGGGGACAAAATCCAACATATTAAGCCATATATGTGAATACTGTCGTTTTTATTTTCCTTGTTGGTATTAAACCAAAAAATGTATTACCAGTAATTAAAACACTGATTGGTTAATCTATGTTATTTTTCATTTTGTCTACGCCTCTGAACAAATATGCAAAGTTTGAACTCGATCCGAGAAAAAAAAAAACCTGTCTGAACCACCGTTCTGTCTGGGAGAGACCCGAGTCAATGCCTATGTAAAACATAGCTATTTCCGATGCCTTAGGCACCTCGGACGCATGGGCTAGACATGGCCGAAGGCCGAGAGCACAGGGAGCCTCCACCATGTTATACCAAGCTAACCGTGGGGAACTCGCCATTAATATAACGGTCCCTTGAGGAACGGCGCATGGATTATCGACAGGTTCGTAAGGGCTCTCTTTCAACTCCGCTCCGTGCAATGGGTTGACTCTAGCCTACTCGTGGACACCCCCACGAGAGTTTTGTTTTGCTACCCATTTAGCCTAGCCACTTCCTCTAATGGTCGTTTCCACACGAGCGCCACGACGAGGCAGAGTAGCGTGCTCGCGCCCCGTATGACCTCAGGTTCTAATCGTTCGGTCATGTAGAAGCTAATTAATTCAATGGAGACAATTAAACGTTATATTTACTTCAAGCTCAGCAATGTTCATGAAGTTTCCACAACTTAAGTAATAAGTTACTTGGAGTTACTTCAATCAAATTTAAAAGTTCGGATATGAATCAGTTATCAACTATGCTGAAGTATTGAACTGTATCAGATGTATTTGTTATCTGAATTCATTTGATTAGTGTATGAATATCTGGACAACTTTGTGCGTGTTTTAATTATGTTCTTTAATTTTGTAGTTAACACAAGTCATTCGACCAGAGACAAAAATACACCTTCTCAACACAATCGTCATTCCAACTACAACATATGTATGTGAGACATGGAAGTCATCTGTCAAAATTGAGAAAAGACTAAATGTGGCTCAACAAAAATGGCTGAGACGGATTTTGGGAGTCAGTTACACAGATCGGGTCTCAAACAAGGAAATCCTATGCCGAACTGGGAGTCGAAAACTTAGGGACGTTGTGACAGAGCGTCGCATGAGGTTTGCGGGACATGTCCTACAAGAAAATGAACTACGCATACCAAGAGTTGCGATGACATAGAGGCCAATACGAGGAAAGCGCAAACAGGGACGTCCTCGTATTACTTGGCGCCACACCTTTATGGAGGACCTCAGAATTGTGGACACCAGATGGGAGGAGGCTTCAGACATTGCCAATGACAGATCTCTATGGAGACAGCTTGCCGCCCAATGCGCCGAACGGCGCCGGATGACCTAAGCCTAAGTAAGTAACACAATATTTAATGTTCAACATTGCTTAATGAATATAATTCCAAAAATCCCCAGTTTAAAAAAATGTAATTATATCAATAGACTAGCGTCTGGAATCACTAAATAGTTTTAGCACGCAAATATCAGCGCCACTGTAAGTACCGAGGTTTAAGATCAAACTTAACGCAAGAATGTCAAGACTATCGCAAAACAAATAGTTTTCTATAGTGAACAATTGGAGTTTTACATACATGAAGGACAATACAGAAAAAAGCAAGCTTTTTGGTGTATCCGGTGTACATATCTTATCTTATCTTATATAATAGAGACGTTACTTCAAAAAAGAAGATGATTACGTCCTACGCGTCATGCATTTAGCCATGCATATTAACCAATGACTTAAATTCTGCCAAGTCACTGGTTTTTCTGGCTAGCTCAGGCAACCCATTCCATGCTCTAATAGCACTAGGGAAGAAGGAGTATTTGTACAAATTTGTCCTAGCATAGGAGACGAGGAATGTGCCTTTATTTTTGTGTCTTTCAGAGTATTTTATTAAGTTTTGTTTTTGTATTTGAAGATTATGGTTCAGTGTTTTATGTATAATTGCTACTTTACTTTTGAGTCTTCTGTCCTGAAGGTTTTCTAAATTTAGTGATTTTACTAAAGGTGTTACTCTAGTCAAATGTGAATATTCGTTTGTTATGAATCTCACTGCTCTATTTTGTGTTTGTTCCAGTTTCTTAATGTTTTCTTGAGTTGAGGGGTCCCAAACGGTGGATGCATATTCTATTATTGGCCTAACCAAGGTTAAATAACATTTTAGTTTTATGTTCTTATTTGATTTATAGAAATTTCTTTTAATAAACCCTAATGCTTTGTTTGATTTTTTTTATAGTTGCATTAATATGTTTATTCCATGACAGTTTTTCATTTATTATAACACCTAGGTATTTTGCGTTTTTAGTCTGTGTTACTGGTTTGCCATGAATAAGATAAGTGGAATTAATTTGTTTTAGTTTTTTTGTTACTCTTAACAACTGACATTTTTCTGGGTGGAAAGACATGCTCCAATTTGATTCCCATTTCTGTAATTCATCTAATTCTCATAATTACATAATACGGAATTAGTAGTAATTCAATTTTTTTTTAAATCATATAATTATATTTGTGCACTTTTCAGTACTGAAAGTAAAGAATGTAAACCGATTGTCAAGAATCATGGCGAAAACAAAGAGGAGATTACCGTGATTACTTTTAGTGTGAAAATTCCATACCTTTCATTTTTTGCCGCAGAGAATTATCGTTTTTAGGGGAACAAGTTTGTATTGACAGACAAGGGCAACTCACCCGCCGTTGAGAGCGCAGACGGTGAAGATCGACCTTGACCTCCTTCGCCCATGCCACCGGTCGATGTAGTCGTCCCCATCAATGTCGTCATTCCTGAACATGTCGCCGTAGATGGAAGTGTCCGGGGAGTTATAGGCTTCGGACGACGTCTCTGACCATATGTCGTCAAACTCCACCTTGTGCACATCTCCAGGGGGATCGCCAAGGCGGGCGCGGCCGAGCCACTGCTGCCTGGCCATTTCTTTGTCTACTGTGTGTAGGCTGTCCCTGCTTCAGATGTCCACTTAATGACACTGGCTGAAGATCCACACATGCGTCGTCTGAGATCAAGAAACACTCTTAACAAAACAGCGTGTCTGTACCTCCTGGGCTCATGATGTCAACTGTTAGTAAAAACCACCTGCAATGTGGCAGTGAAATACAAATACTAAGTGTATTCACATACATAATCAATTGTAGATCTATCGTAAGTAAAACGGAAACTAAAATGCCTAAAATGAAAAGTATTTCGTTAACGGTATCGAAATTAGAAAAAATCTAA
Source organism: Biomphalaria pfeifferi (assembly GCA_030265305.1). Taxonomy (NCBI): domain Eukaryota; kingdom Metazoa; phylum Mollusca; class Gastropoda; family Planorbidae; genus Biomphalaria; species Biomphalaria pfeifferi. Next base: position 2,352,733 of record JASAOG010000069.1, read on the forward strand.
CTCGAAAGCAAAACATGGCTGCCTGGTCTAAGGTTTGCTCACTGCACTGTCGTCTACAATGGTTTTGGGTTTGAGCCCAGACCGCCAACATACCCGCCGTCATATTTGGACTAGGATGTAGTAATCTTCAAATCTGAAGTAACATTCAATGGAAACTAAACAAGTCGAACTGAAATCAAATAAATAGTTCGCTTATTGAGCGCAATCCTGACGTTTATTGAGAGATGTTCAAACACAATAAAAACGGATGATACAAATTTAAAAGAATTGTGTTTAAAAAAATGGAACAAAAAGTTCAACTGGAAAAAGTTTTTTCATTCTTGTATACATTTTTAAGTTCCTTTTCTTTGGGCATACTTTTTTTTTCTTATTTATTTATTTATTTATTTCTAGTAACCATGACGATATATCTGCTTCTGTTTCGAGACAGTTCCGTTTCCGTTTGCATACAAAAAAACAACTTTCTACTGCCGAGTGGACATCATTAATCAAGTTGTTTTTTTACAATGGTTGTCAGATAATGGTAACAGCATTATGCTCTATTGCAAATTGTCCTGGTTTGTGACAGTTTACCTGGTGATGGTCTTAATAGGAGATTTTCACGAGAAACTAAACAATGTCAAGGACGCCGAACTGAGCGAAACTTGCAAACAAAATACAAAAGAGTTGACCTATTATTTTAAAAGTATCTCAATGCGGGACAGTTATATCTTGGTATCGAATCTCCTTTATTACCGCTTGTTGTATGCCCATTTTTACAAAGCTTATATCAACCCATTCTCTCCGTCTGCGTGTCTCGTAAAAAGTGTGTACACGTTATTTCTCCCACACCCAATCTCGGATTAAGCTGAAATTTCGCACAATTATTTCTTTTACCTGACAACACAAGAATCAATTTGAAAAAAAAATTAATCAATTAGTTAATTGACTATTGGTAATTAATAATTTTGTTTGGTTCTTGAATAATGAAAAGAAATCGTACTTGACAGATGAGGTAGTATAAGTTGAATTAGTCTCCTTGAGGAATCTTGCGCCCTTAATGAAAATATTTTGTGCATTAAAAAAAAACGATCATGTAAACCTTCACCCTATTACCCCCTCCTTCCCTCCCCCTTTCACAACTGGTCCAGACAAGTGATAGGTTCATGGCGCATTGAGAAAGCTAAATAAAAACAATTGGTAAAATATTTCTATCACACAGATTTATATTTATAAGTCAATCATACATATAATTACATGCCAAACTGATTAATACAATTACACTTAATAAAAAACTTAGTTTTTTAAAAAGTATTTTGTATTTTTTTCTTGTTCAATAAATACGTTTTGAAGTCCTAGACTGAAAGTCTAATGCTTCCTCCATATTGAAATTATGTTGTGCTACAAACAAAAGACCTGAGAAAATTTCATTCTGCAATTCTAATAATATGTACAGCAATTATCAATGTTTCTTTATTTTGTACAACGGATACACCAAAAACGCTTGCATTTAATAGTGTTTCCGCCTAGTATGAGCATCTCCAATAGACAATGTTTAACAGACTGTTATATAAATAGTAATAAAAAAAATAAAACGTGCGCTGGTATCCTGCTACATAAATTCAAGCGTGACCTTGAGCTGCACTATGTCACTAGCGACACGAGATCGCATATTTCTACGCGTCGTCCTTTGATACAAGTTTGACGCTCCGTAATGTCACGCGGGAAGCACGATTTAGTCAAGTACGATCCTCGAGTGACATTTATCCAACTGGAGTGACTCGTGTGACCATCCAAGACACCAAGACACAATCACATTTTTTTAAAGTGATTTATATACTGATTGACCTTAAAAGATATAGTTTAAAAAAATAACATATTTAATAATAATAATAATCTTTATTATCCGTATGGAAATTTGTCTTACGCGAAAGCCTTAGCTGACTGCATACTGACTCATCAACTAGTCCAAAATATTTGAAATCTCAGCCAGATATTCTTAAAGAATTTATATTACATTTTAACATCATTTCACAGTAGGCCTGCACACAGACATCTATAGCGTTCTAAATTTGCGACCAAGTCATATTACGACCGGTCATGTTTGTGTTGTGTAAATGTATGGAAACCTTTATGATTATATACATCTAATATATATATTAGGCTGAGTGGTAAAGCTCTTGGCTTCTGAATCGAGATGTCCCGGCTTCAAATCCTGGTGAAGACTCGGATTTTCATATCGGGATCTTCAGGGCGCCTCTGAATCCATCCAACTTTAATGGGTACCTAACCTAAATAAAGACGGTTGGTCGTTGTGCTGGACACATGACGCCCTCGTTAACCGTAAGACACAGAAATAGATGACCATTTAATCATCTGCTCCATAGATCACAGGAACGGAAATATATATATATAGCGTTCTGACCCTAACTTAGCACCAGCAGGATAGCTTAGCACTCCAGACCACGAGAATTTTCTACTTGCGCCATAGCTCTACAAACACATCGAAGCGCGCATATTACTACGCCATACATTACGAGAACATGGTAATCAAAAGCGGTTCTATGTATGTTAAAAGTAGCCTGTGGTCAGGTCTAAAACAGTAGGGTTGATCTGGATGGGGTTTAAAACTATTTAATTGAAAAGAGTGTGCACTAAAATTGTTGTTGTCACACCTTAGACTTAGAGACGGAAAGTAAGACAGACAAACAGACAGATAGATTTATAGATTTCTATTTCTCTCTTCTACTGACTGCTAAACACCAACACAAGATATAAATCGTGATTCGATTAGCCTACACTTTGTACAAGAGCTTATGTCAACACATTCTATCTGTCCGCCTGTCTGTTTGTGTATCTGCTACAAATTTTGACCACGTTATTTCTCCCACTTTGCATTCTCGGATCAAGTTGAAACTTTTCACGATTATACACCGTTCCTAACAAAGCACGAATCAATAAAAAAAAACAACAATAACCAATTAATTAATTAGATACTAGTAATTAATTAATTGTGTTTGAAAAAAAGGGAAAAAAATATAAAGTATTGACTGTAAAAGTCGAGTTCTTTTCCGTAGATTTAACAATTTATTTTTAAACATTTTGTTTTTTATAGTTTTGCTTGTTGTTGTCCATACATTATGATCTTTACAATTTGAGTTTAAGGCATACATCCCGTTTAGATCTCGTCAACTAGACAAGATATTGAAAATCCGACATCACAATATTTTAGACCATTCAAAGTTCTGATGCAACGGCTACTTTTTTTTTTCTGAAAGCGAAAAATCTAATTTTTTAAATCACTTATGCAAGCAGGTTTTTAAAGAGAAAAAGCTAATTAGTATGCATTATAAGTTAAACCTAATTTAAAACGAATAGTAATCTTGTAAACTGCATTTTCTTCAACTTATTCATATTTAGAACCAACGATATACTTCAGTTAGGCAAGGAGAGGCGCGGTACTGAGTGGTTAAGCGCTTGTCTTTCGAACCGGGAGACCCGGGTTCGAATCCTGGTGAAGACTGGGATTTTCAACTTTGGAATCCTTGGGCGCCTCTGAGTCCACCCAGCTCTAATGGGTACCCGACATTAGTTGGGGAAAAGTAAGGGCGGTTGGTCGTTGTGCTGGCTACATTGCACCCTCGTTAACCGTAGGCCGCAAAAACAGATGAGCTTTACATCATCTGCCCCATAGACCACAAGGTCTGAAAGGGGAACTAGTTAGGCCAGGTTCACATCTAACTTTGCATTGACTTGCACCTATCCTTTGATCTGCTGGACCGTTGGGGCACTACACAAGATCTGTCAACCTTCTTTCTCCATTCTTATCTTTCATTTGTCTTTGATATAATTTCTTTCGGATGTTCTTTCTGAAAATATTGAAGCCTGCCTGGGTGGACCACTTTAATTTCAGATTTTGACTTTGTGTTTCTTGTTTTTTTATTATAATACATCTATTCAAGTTACTCCTTCATAGAACCTGGTTAGGTGGACGCTGATCTCAAAAATTGTTCTAATGATTTTTCTAGAAATTTAACAGTTGATGTTTATCGCTGAGAAAAGAATTAGGCCTACTAAATTCTAAATCAGAACTTTATGTCTAGTGTTAGATCTAGATGTCCATATAATGAACATACCAATAAATAATCGCACAAGTTTGCCTTCCTCGCTGGTAGAATCAGAACATGCGTAAGTTTTATCAGTTATCACGGGTATGATACCCGAATAGAAGCAAAAATGTTTTTAATTTTTTTTTATTATTATTATTTTATGATATTTGAAGTTGAATAATGGAGGTATTGTCTTTTAAAAAAATATATATTTCAAAAATGTTTTCCTTGTTTGAAATTACTTTTACAAATGTTTCAATAAAATGGGAAAGAATTGGGTCTGTAATTAAAATAAATAGTCACCGAAAAAAAAAAGCGACAACAGAAAGTTGGAGAACCACTCAAAAAGAAAATGCCTCCAAAAATAAATATATAATTAATTTAAGTACATCGTTCGTCGCTTGCAATGTCTGTTATGCAACAGTCTGGGAATTCCCCTCACTTTATCGTCGCTTTATGCTCCACTAATTTAAAATATGCAACTACGTCCAGCGAATTCTATCTATCGAATGACTCCCAAACAGGCAGACACTCGTATAGAATGCACTTACTTCATTACTTAAATCCAAACGAATTAAAAGCCAGAGACACAGCTTCTATATTTTCAGGGGGGAATGTAAGAAAACCTTTGCCGTGTCGTGATGTCAATGTGTCCCCTGTCTCGCAAGTGGTTCACTTTGAGCAAATTCTAAATGTCACGCCGAAACTACGCAACAAGAATTTAAATACTTTGCAAAGAAAAATCGCATAACTTTGTGGAAGGGACATAACTCAATAGGAATAGGCACAGACGAGAAAGTTTGGAGTAACGGGACATGATTAGTCTTCCTCAACTAAGGTACGTAACTCTTCCTTTATAATCAATTATTATAACGATTTTTTTTTTTTCAATCTATAGCAATTCAAAGTTCTCAAATATTTGCAACCTAAAACTGATGAAAGATCAACAGTACTAAAGTATTTTGGTTCTCATAAGTTTGAAAGTAACTGAAAATTCAAGTCCCGTACTTATTGTATTGTGACCAGTCTGACCAGGGCCCTAAAAGACCTAAATGAGTACATGCGAGAAACATCTTCGGTGACCATGTTCTTCACAATTTAATGGTAAATCTTTACGTTCATAAATTTAACAAGCAAAATATAAACAAGGTTACAAAGACAGTTTGTGTGGAAACAAAAACTCAAAATTGGTCCCCGAAGTGGTCCACCCAGGCAGGTAAAAAGGCAGGTTTCAATATTATCAGAAAGAAATTATATCAAAGACAAATTGACAGAGAAGAATGGAGAAAGAAGGTTAACAGATTTTGTGTGGTGCCCCAGCGATCCAGCAGATCAAAGGATGGGTGAAAGTGAATGTAAAGTTAGATGTGAACCAGGCCTAACTGATGACTTATAATGAGTATCTAACTGATCTAATTGTCTTGTAAAGGGTTAATCTCTTAGTCCTCAAGTAAAATACATTTCCGTTAAAAACAAAAAGTACCCCCCATTGTCCATACTTTTGTAACACAACAGTTCACACCTGTGTAAATATAGTCATTAGTAGAACAGAACTTCAATAACTGAACAATACAAATGTAACAAAAAAAATTTGACAAAAAATCTACAACCATTTGCATGAATGGATTAAAAATATGGTACATAATATATATTGGTTTCCCCTAATTAAGAGCCTCTAGTGTTTCTTACTATAAATAGTGAATAGCTCTAAAAGTGGTGTATTTTTATGAAAAAACGGCTTGCATAGGTGATTTAAAAAATTAGATTTTTCGCTTTTAGAAAAGAAAAAAATAGCCGTTGCATCAGAACTTTGAATGGTCTAAAATATTACGATGTCGGATTTTCAATATCTTTTCTAGTTTACGAGATCTAAACGGGACAGACGGACAGACATTTCACACAAAACTAATAGCGTCTTTTCCCCTATCGGGGGGCCCCTAAAAATACTTCAAAACAAAAATTCTTTGATTGGAAGAATCGCGTAATTACTGCTACTTATCTCAACACTGCAGGATTATCTCTCTTTATCAATATTAAAACAAAATTAATTAATTACCACTAATATGCTGATATGTTTTATTTAAAATTAATTCCTATGTTGTCATCGACAATAAATAATTGAGCAAAGTTTCAACTTGAACGAGAACGGAAAGTGGGAGAAATAACGCGTACAAGTGTGGGAGAAAGAATGTCTACAAGATTTCACACAGACAAGACAGACAGACAAGAGGAAATAGGAAATTTTGTGCATTCAATTACTTATTACATAAAATACAAGTTGAACCAATTTAAAAAAAAGCAGATCAGGGTTTGCTGACAAAAATTTTTTCGGCCTGGACGCCCCTTATATTACAGATACGTTTGTCACGGGCCACTGAAACATGTGTCGTGTACAATGCAATCCAATATCAGCGGCTTCATTGTGCACTCTGGGCAGCAGTCTCGAGGGGCCATAACCCGCAATCGGGGCATCATTGCTGTAAGCGATATCTAGTTATTACTAGCCCATTAATCTTTTTAAAATTGCTTAACAATTCAAGAAAATTTATTTTTTTTAAATAAACAGGATTGCAAAGAAAGTTTGTGTTATCACATAAACTCAAAGGTGGCCTCTATCGAGTTCATCCAAGGACCAGGAATATTTTAGTAATACAATTTCAAAAAAATATTGTTTTTGGGTTAAAAAAGAATGAATCATGCTTGAATGTTGTTGGTCTGTTTTTATATTGACGTATTCCTATCTGGATGGGGCGAGGTGGCTGAGTGGTTAAGCGCTTGGCTTCCGAACCTTTGGTCCTGAGTTCGAATCTCGATGATGACCGGGATTTTGCATTTCGGGATTTTTAGGGCGCCCCTGAGTCCACTTAACTCCAATAGGTACCTGACTTTATTGTGCTGGCCACATGACATCCTTCTCGTTAACCGTTGGCCAAAGAAACTGATGACCTAAACAGCATCTGCCCTATAGACTATAGACCGTATGGTCTGAAAGGAGAACTTTACTTTACTTACTTTTAGTCCTACTCAAATCTTCTACCTACAGTACACAATGACGTCGCGTAGGATCTTATCTTATCTTACAAAATACAGACGTTACTTCAAAATGAAGTTTCTAGGTCAATCTAGTCATGCATGTTAATCATTGACTTAAATTCTGCCAGGTCATTGGTTTTCCTGACTAACTCAGGCAACCCATTCCATGCTCTAATAGCACTAGGGAAGAAAGAGCATTTGTAGAAATTTGTCCTAGCATATCGAATGAGGAATGTGCCTTTACCTCTGTGTCTTTCTGAGTATTTTATTAGGATTTTTTTTTGTATTGGAAGATTATGGTTTAATGTTTTATGTATAATTCCTACTTTACTTTAAGTCTTCTATACTGAAGGATTTATACACTAAATGTGTTACTCTAATCAAATGTGAATATTTGTTTGTTATGAATCTCACTGCTCTATTTTATTTCTGTTCTAGTTTCGTAATGTTTTCTTGACCTGAGGGGTCCCAAACAGAGGATGCATTTTCTATTCTAAAGGAATCTTTTATTTCCGGTTATGCAGTTTGAGACCTAAGTGACGGAAGTCTATATGGCTTACAAGCACCACTGGCCTAGGGCCCTAAGCCTACAAGCTTATGTATGGGAGCATACATTTTTTTTCAAATAAATCGAAAGTAGGCCAAAATAGTCACATTTTATAAGCGTTAGTGAAGTCCGTCACAGACTCGGCTTCTTTTGTCTTTGTCGTTGATGTCAAGTGTTTGTTGAACTTATAACGCCAAAAAAAAAAAAAGGAAACACTATTGGCGTCTTATGTTTTTATTGGCAAATAGATTCAACTCCTTGAAAATAAAAATCACGAATCTCCTTCAGCCTCGAGGCCCTATGCACTCTGCACGCCTCGTAGGTCAGGCTTGATCATAGCAAAGAAAGCAGACTTGTCCACTCAATTTTGTTATATTGTTTTTGTATAACACAACTTTCTTGCTATAGCATGCTCAGTGCGCTATGATCAAATCTCTTGTATGGAGTGTTATCTATGATAAGGTTTCCGCGCTGATTTTAAGCTTTCAGCAAACACAAGTAAGCTCGATTCGAACTCAAGCCCCCTTGCTAGATAGCTGAGCGGTTTATGCAACAGTCAGCCACACACCCCATTCTTAATTCAATAAAGAAAAATGATATACCACTAGGAGAGATTTTTTAAATGTTTAAATTGTTATCAACTTACAATAAATATAGCTCTAGATAAGCTTGCCTGCAGAAAACGTGCCCACAAGCTTAGTCCAAATTGTGAAAGTATTGTCACGTAATGCGATGAAATCAAAATCTGTGTCAGTTGTAACGCAACTTCAGCAAGATCAGCTGCTGTTCTGCTATGAGGTTGAAGAGATGGGTACAGTTTTGACCCCAACATCTGTAGAGCCTCTAAACGAATTGACTAGCAGTCATGCAAGACAAAATTCTGAAACGAAATTGAACGCGACAAAGATGGGGGAAATAATTGACAGACCTGGGCAACAAAAAGAAGTAGAGCACCCCTCTCTCCCTCCTACCCTCCCTCTACCCTCCCCCCCCCCCCCACATACACAAACATAGACACACAATAGAAAGTCTAATGTATAAAAATGGAGGGGTGGGAGGTCAGGGCTGGAATTGGTTCAGTTCACAAGGGTGAACTTTCGGAGCCCATTCAGTTGTCGCTAATCTCTGTTGACCAAGTCACAATGACAACATTACTACAGACGGAAATAAACGTTGTCCGATGTCCAACACTCTGGGATGTTATCAGTGAACCTGCTCTCTTTGTCTTCTAGGAATCACGAGGATACCTGACATAATCAAGCTAGAGTGACACAGGGGTTCTTAACCTGTGGATCGCGACCTCCTTGGGGGTCGATTTACCATTTGCCAGGGGTCGCCTAAGACCATCGAAAATATGGATTAGTATTGTCTACTCTTCTATTGCTGTATGTGTGTGTGTGGGGGGGGGGGGTCGCGGCAGTGTTGGGATTGTAAAAAGGGGTCGCCGAGTTTAAAAGGTTGAGAACCGCTGAGCTAGACTAATAAGAATCACGAGGATACCTGATATAATCAAGCTTGACTAATGGGATATTCTCAGTTTCCGGAAATCTGACAGCTTTGCAACAGAACATAACTTTTTCAATCTATTTAACATTTACTACCTGACCTTGATTTTTTTCAATTGTAATGGAAAACATTAATTAATAGTGATCTGGCTGTTAAACAGAGGTGACAAAAGATGAGGCAACCGTAAACCTCGCACTTCAGCTGGTCATCCACATACAATTTAGTCATTTTTTGTCTAGTTTCGTCAAGTCTGGTATTCAGAAGCTTAGCTTAGGTACCCGTTCTCCGGAACTCAAGACTAATATGGTATCCTGTCCCCAATAAACTCTTTTGACTGTGGCAAAAAACATATCGTGCCATCCTGTGTGTATCAGTAGTTTTACGAAAAGACATTCTAATGTATTGACCACTTTTTACAAGTAACAGTGTCATTAGACTCAATTCAGTCACTTCTTACTAGTAATAGTGTGAAGACATTTAGGGCCTTGGTCGGCAACCTTCGGCTCGCGAGCCACATGCGGCTCTTTGGATGTGAAGCTGCGGCTCTTCAGTTCCATACGCAAATATTATTTATTTTATCGAAACATTTTTTTAAATAGTTCTGAATCTTTTAATGAAAACTAGGCGCCAATTCGATCTCTCAGCCACTTGTACTCGGTTTTCACCACACCCTTCCCAAGTTACATGCGTCGTCACTATTGTCAGTCCGTCTGAAGCTCTCAATTCGTTTTGACGCAAGACGAATTGGCATCTCGACCACGTGCTTTGACTGTGACGTATAGTTTGCTGTTGTAGTACCATATAGTTTTATTGTTATTTATAAATGAGTTAGAAGCGAAGTATCTTCTCAAAGTTAGTAGCAATTTACAAGTAATGCTATTCTGGCAAGCCTTGTGTACCACTAGAAATAGCACAAAAAGGCAAACCATTTACAGATGATGACTATGTCAAAACTGCTTCTTACGTGCATCTGAAGAATTGTTTCATGATGTCAAAAAAAACCCAACAGAAATCTTGAAAACAAAATTCAAAGATTCGTCACTATCCGCTGAAACAGTACAAGACAGTATAGCTAAAATGTGTTCAAATGTAACATATTTGAAGGTGGAAGATATTCAACTTTCTTCTGTCTTGCTATAGATGAGTCTTGCGACATAAAGACAAGGCACAAGTTGCCCAATTTGTCAGCTACGTGTCTTCCCAAGGATTGCTACCACTCTCATGACTTACTAGAGAGGACGATAGAGCGAATGTCGTGCAAAAATACACTGATGACAATAAGATCGATTTAAATAACATTAATTAAATAGCAAGTGACAGAATATGACAGAAAAAAATAAAAGAGCAATAACGATTTGTCGGAGCAAAATAAACCAAGAAATTTTTATTTTCACTGAATAATGCCCAAAATGATTTCAACCGAAATAGATGAGGTCATGAATTTGGTAATCAAGATTGTTAACAACATCTTGTCAAAAGCACTCTTTCACTGAAACGAAATGGAGACTCAGTATTCCGACCTCCTTCTTCCCAACAAGTGCTAAGACTTTCCAAAGGGTAAGGGGATGAAACGTTTTGCTTTGTGCATGAATGAAATAAATACATTTCTAAATTAAAAAGGCATTAATCACACCGAATTAGAGAACGACAAAGAGTTGCAAAAATTTTACTTTATGAATGATATAACAGAGAAATTAAATGAGCTTAATCTAAAACTGCAAGGAAAAGTCAACCCATCCTATGTTTTGGTAGAAGAATTGGTTTGTTTTGAAAAAAAATGTATTCTTTTTGCAGAAGATATTCAGAGCGGTCACTTACTTCATTTTGAATGTCTAAAGCAGTATCGCGATAAAATGAGTGCAACTTTAGACACAAATTACTTCAGCACAGTTATTAAAAACAAATCAAAAGATGAATTTCTTGACAGATTTGAGCAGTTCAAAACCAAAAAACTATTCTAGCATTCCTAGTACATTATCTCAACACAAATAGTAACGAAATCCACATTTATTCATATGGAATTGATACTGGATCTCTAGAAATGCAATTCAAAAGTAAAGCTTTGTGGGGTGGAAAATTTACAGAGTTGAATAGCAAGTTGGAAGAGTTGAACGTCCAGAAATGTATGTAATGCAACAAAAGTGGACAGCTTTAAAAGGAATGCCGCGAGTTGATTCGGCGCATGAGAGAATCTTCCAGATTGCTACTGTGAGGTGAAGAAGTTGGCGTTTGGAGTGCTGACTATCTATGGATCGACATATTCGTACCAGCAAGTGTTATCTTGCATGAATATAATTAAAAGTAATGTAAGAAAACTAAAAATTGAGCATTTAGAGTCGTGTTTGAAACAATAACAATAAGTTACCGTATGAGCCAAATGTATCCAAAATTTCTAAAACCTTGCAAAGCGAAAGCTCCCATTGAATTTGTTTACTTAGTTGTTTGTTATTGTAAGTAAATTTTTAACTTCTTTAGTTATACCGAAATAAAAAGTAATTATCTAATAATGCAATATATATATATTACCTAATTTGTTGTGAGAAACACTACTTATATATGAATTTGTTTTTTTTTTGTTTTTTTTTTTCATTTTAAAAAATCATTGTGTGAGAACTATTTATAGTTGGCAAGAAAAACTTTGTGGCTCTTTAAAAGTTTCGAAATTTTGTAAATTGTAATTTTTGGCTCTTCCGACTCAAAAGGTTGCCTACCCCTGATTGTAAGTCTCCCTAAAAGTACTTTACTTTAGGCCTTTGGTAGTCAAGAGCAATGGTTACTACACCACTGTTTGCATTGACAACTCTGTGCTTGTGCTAGATTACTAATCAAGTTGTAAAAAAACGAGAAAAATATATTTTTAAAAAATTAAACAAAACAAAAATAGGCAAATCCTACTTTACAGTATACAACTTATAGAGCGATTATTTTGCTCTTAATAACCAATGAATGTTGGTGATTTTTTTTTAAAAAGGAACTTTTTTAATCCCAACCCATTTTTCGCAACCTTTACAATACCTCTATTAAAGTCAGAACTTCATGGAACCTTCAGAAACTTGGATCCATGATCCTGGAAGACCGATCTCAAAAAACGGCTCTAATGATTTCCTAGAAATGTAACAGTTAATCTATATCGCTGAGAAAAGAATTGCTAGCTCGTTAAAATTTTTCATAGTAAAAAATAAATAAATGTAAATTTGGCATTTATATCATGGGCGTAGCCGGAAGGAGGGGGGCTCACCCCCCCCCCAATTAAATCCCCCCTCCCCCGAAAAGGGTGGGGGAATTTTATGACTGGTTTTTGTTTTGATTTGTTTATTCTAAGTTAGATTTTAATGTTAAACCATCATTTGCGTCAGCGCAGCCTAAGGGGTTTGGAGGTTAAAACCCCACTTGTCTATAAAATAAAAATAATACAAACGACAGTTACCAAATTTCATACGCGTAACCAAGGAGGATTAAGAGTTTAAAACCCCCTCCGAATTTTTTTTCATGATAAAACCCCATCTTCAATATAAGACTAAAGCATACAACAGTTATCAGATACTATGTGCGTGGCCAAGAGGTGTTTTGTGTTTAAACCCCCCCCCCTCCAGAGGGCTTTATATTAGAACCCCACCAGAGGGTTTTGAATTTAAAACCCCCTTTAGTCTAATTGACTAAATGAAATTTATCTTACAGTATTGAAAGATACGGCTATAAATGTAGTTATTTCCCTTAAATAAGCTTTGTTGTTGTTGTTGTTATATATTTTTTTCTTTTTTTAAACACGTCAAGGGGATGTGTCAGACATTTTGAAAAACACTGGGTCATAATGTTTGGAGTCAAATGTGATGTGACAGTCCACGTGTCACCCTAGGAGCCGCGTGGACTATGCTGTACGTCGTGTGCATTCTATTTGGTTTGTTGTTGTTTTTGTTTTTTTTTATAAAGAAAATAAAGAATGTTTAGTAGCCATAGATTGAAAGTTTCTAGGTAACACTCTATCTAAACAAAGTATTACCATTAACCAAAAGAAAAAAAAGTGCTAATGAAAAGGTTAAGGACACATTTTTGTCACGTGATTAATTTGTTTCTCCGACAGAGATTTCTTATCACATGACGTATACTTGTTCGAACGTTGGGTGAGGGTTAATTGCAATTTAATCATAGGCGCTGCGTGAATCACCGAATAGTTAGGTTTGTTTGTACATGAGTAAATCGTAGTTTTAGTTTGTATCAGTGGCAGCCTATCTTGGTTTTGAACACACTGTACATGTATGCCCAAATGCAAGGCCTCACCTTGGATTCAAGGACGTATGTATAACCTAAGAACTTAAAGCGGCAGACGTCGACATTAACGTCAAGAAAATTCGAAAAATTGGAAGGTGGAAAATCATTTCACAACCGAAACAATAGAGACCGGTGTCATGTTCACACTTTTTTGTTTGTTTCGGCTTTTCATTGGCGATTGTCATGTATAGAGGCAAATCTATGAACAGCAAGGTTGTTGTTGTTGTTGTTGTTGTTGTTTTGTGTGAAGAGTTTGGCATAGGGATAGCGACCACACCTTGTAAAACCTCAATTTCTACAGAACTTTAAACATGCGGCGAAGGCGGCCAAACCCCCGATGACGGTGTTGGACCAAATCCAACAGGACGCCCAATGTCCGATACATACCAAGATTTTCAATACGAAGAAACCGACCCTAATTGGTACATGGAACGTATGAAACATTAACCAATGCGGCAAACTGGCCCAACTTTCAAAAAAGAGTTTGACACCGCCTGGAACTGGGAGTCGACCACTTAATGAGATTGTGACCGAGCGTCGCATGAAATTTACTAGGCATGTCCTTGGCCAGACATGGAGGCCAATACGAGGAAAGCGCAAACAGGGACGTCCTCGTCTAACTTCGCGCCACACTTTCATGGAGGACCTTAGAGCAGTGGACACCAGGTAAGAAGAGGCTTCAGACATTGCCAGTCCGAGAGATTTGTGGAGACAGCTTGCCGCCCAATGCGCCGAACAGCCCGGGAGGATTGAAGTATAAGTACAGTGCGTGTGTGTATTCGGTATACAGAATACGGAAGTATTGATAAGCGGTGTGTTTCAAGCAAACAGACAAATTGTGTGCATTTTTTCGTTGAATTAAATTTTTCAAGTTCTTTCGTTGTAGCAAAAAGTAATTGTTATTATTTAATTGACAACAGTCAAGAATGACACGAACATGTCCTGTGTTTCAAGAACGTTCTGCTATGTTGATCTTAAACAAGACGACACTGTTGCACGCGACAATAAATCCACGTCATTTAGTTGTGTTGTAATACAACGTGTGCAACATACATATCTTTATCTTTCTTATAAATGACAGACGTTCATTCAAAAGAGAGATCATTACGTCCTACCCCGTGATCTATGTAGGAAATAGAATTTTTATGATATACTGTATGACTTCGCTAAACGCAAGGCTCGTAAAGTAGTTCTGTACGTAGTAAAGAATGAATAAAATGCAAAGACGAATTTATTTTCTAATACAAAATCTTAATTTTCACTTATCCGTATCCCTACCCAAACTTGGCCCCACGAGTCAGCTTCGCATAGGGCCCCACGGTGAATACAGAGTAGATTGCCTGTTCTCTCCCACCCCTCTTTTTTTTTTTTTTTTTTTTTTGACCCTAAAGCTACGAGGCGGTAACTCTAGTCCGACTTGCAGAAATAAGAGAGTGATCTTTTCTTTACTTCTTGGTGTTCAAACTGTTGAGCCATGAAGAGAATTATATATATTATATACTATATAGAGAAGATAATACAGACGTTACTTCAAAAAAGAAGATGATTACGTCCTACGCGTCATGCATTCAGCCATGCATATTAACCAATGTCCTAAATACTGCCAAGTCACTGGTTTTCCTGGCTAGCTCAGGCAAACCATTCCATGCTCTAATAGCACTAAGAAAGAAGGAGCATCTGTACAAATTTGACCTAGCATACGGGAGGAGAAATCACATTTTTCTTTGTGTCTTTCTGAATATTTTATTAAATTTTGTTTTTGTATATTGAAGATTATGGTTCACTGTTTTATGTATAATTGCTGCTTAAAATTTAGTTATTTTACTAATGTTGTTACCCTACTGGAATGTTAATATTCGTTGGAATTGTTCTAGTATTCTAAGAATGTGCTGGAGATAAAAAACTTTATGATCTAGATTTAGATAAATACCTGATTTTGTGCGTGTGGTCTCATAATTGTATCCATGACTTGTCAACACTACCACTCACATTTATTGAAGCTACATTTGTTTATATGTGCCTCACGTGATCACACAAAAGAGTTCTGATGTGTGGGATAACAATGCGAAACATTATGACGATCTTTCCGTATCAAAACAATTTTTTTAAGTCATTGGATCAATTGGGTGGTTGTGTTATAGTGTATTATTATTATTAGAAAACCGATATAGATTCTATAAATCTATATTATATATAACTGAGGATTTCCAAAAATGAAATTATTTAACTATTATTAGTAACACTAAACATCGTTGTTGAGAGAAAAATATGGGCAGATCTAAATTACAAGGTGTACAAACAACACTTAATGTCAATGATAACTATGAAATAGATTGAATGGACAATAAAAGATAATGCCTCGCATAGAGAAGCACAATACAATGTAGATATATGAATGTTTCCATTCATGGACATGACGTGATGGATGACATTGCGTTTGTGTGTTTATGTGTGTGTGTGTGTGTGTTTGATCTAGAGATATGTGTATGTGCTTGAATGTGTAGACCCTGAGTTAGATAAGGTGTCACCAAAACGTAAACGAGATAGTAACGATTCTCAAACGTTCTTGGTCGGCAACCAGCAACTCTCCATAATTGGTGTCGGGTGATTCATATCGAATGTACAGCATTTGGTTTTGATGATCTTGATGACTTAAGAAAAGTGCTAACACCGACAAAAGCTGAAGGGGTCAGCCAGGTCAAATAGAGCCAGATTATTTTAACTAATTTCTATCTGTAGTGAGTTGAAAAGTGATTTAAAGCTATTTATCAAGTTATAGAGATCTATCTTTTTTATTGATAAAATTCAAATTTAAACCAATAAAATAACCATATTTATTGATGGAATCTCCAAACAAAATATTTTTTTTTTTTTGTAGGTTAATCATTCGTTGCTATGGATATTATGTTTCAAATAGGAATTTGTTGTTCTATGAAGTAGTGCTTTAAACATAAAATATTAATTAATTAATTTGCCTTAAGTATCATTGTTAAAGTTTTTGCAAAGAGTGCCTTGCAACATGGGAAAGGTTTTGTGGGTCAACCCTGAGGGAAAATAAGGAGCCGGCGACCCTTATTCAATTTGCAGCACACATCACTACACCCTTTCAGAGCCTGTGACGCTGTTGATCCCAAACTGTATATATGCCATTTGCAAAGAATTACTTTAGAAGCTTTTAATTTTATAACTCATGCCACCGAAGTGACCTTGAACTGTATTGCTGCTTAAAGAAATTCTTTTAATAATAGCACATGTAGGTTTGTGCAAAACAGTTTTTAAAACTGCAACGGCTGGTAAAAATCAATCTATAGTGTTTTTTCGTATTTTGCGAAAAAAAAAGTGAAGTTCCTCTTTCAGACCTTTGTGATAATGTTAAGCCAATAAAGGTCATCTTTTTCTTTGGCCAACGGTTAACGAGCATGGTGCCATGTGGGCAGCACAACGACCAACCGTCTTGACTTTTTCTAACTTAAGTCAGGTACCCATTAGAGTTGGATGGACTCAGGGGAGCCCTAAAAATCCTGAAATTCAAAATTCAGCGAGATTCGAACCCAGTACCCCGGGTTCGGAAGCCAAGTGCTTAACCACTACCACCGCGCTCCCTATTTTGCTATA
This sequence comes from Biomphalaria pfeifferi, assembly GCA_030265305.1. Taxonomy (NCBI): domain Eukaryota; kingdom Metazoa; phylum Mollusca; class Gastropoda; family Planorbidae; genus Biomphalaria; species Biomphalaria pfeifferi. The sequence continues at coordinate 2,369,791 of JASAOG010000069.1, forward strand.
AGTAAACAGATATTGAAAGACGTCCACAAAGCATCATCTTCTCTATATGATGTCGAAGAGAGATTTTGTGGGCCTATTCTGAACTTTATCTTTGAATGTTATTAAATGAATAAACAAAATAATGTAATATTTAACAAAAACAAACTTTATTTCAAATTGTTGAACTGCAAAAAATATTATGTGCAATTATATCTACAGAACAGTACGATATTTTGTCATGGTTATTTCTATATCGTGTGGAACATAATATTGTATTGAAATACTAATCCAATTGTATACAACGGAATAAACGGTTATAAACCAAAACACTGTTAGATGGGTGATTTATTAGTTCCTCATGACGCAGACATATGTTGGTCGCAAGTTAAGTCTGCGTAGGTTAAGCGCTTGACTTCCGAACCTGGGTTCGAATCTCGGTGAAGACTGGGATTTTGAATTTTGGGATTTTTAGGGCGCCCCTGAGTCTACCCAACTCTAATGGGAAAGTAAAGGCGGTTGGTCGCTATGATGGCCACATAGCACCCTGCTTGTTAACCGTTGGTCAAGAAAACAGATGACCTTAACATCATCTGCCCCATAGATCGAAAGGTCTGAAAGGGGAAACTTTACTTTTTTTTTTTACTTAGTCTTGTGAAATCCCGAACTCAGCCTTAATCTTGGAAATCAAAGACAATGTCTTATTTTTAGCTTTGACCTTTTCTTTCCACACGAGATTCATAGGCAATCTTAAGGGACCGCAGTGCCGTGTGCAAGAAGACATGAGATTCCCATATGAGCAAATAGAAAATCACGTTCCCGTTCGAACCTGAAATGTTGAGAAGTCAGAAACACTATTATTTAGCCACTATATTTTTGTTAACTAAGATTCATCATAATTACTATTCAATTCAGTCGTATCTAGTTGCTGACTTCCATGGTCTACCGAGTTTCTCAAAACGACCGGGCTTTATGACATGGGAATTTTTTTTTAAGTTGTCTGCGTTAATACCTTTTTGAATAGTTACGTGATAGTTCTTGGTATAGTAAGTACAGTTCCCCTTTTAGACATTGTGATCTATAGGGCAGATGATGTTAAGGTCACAGCCTGTGTTTCTTTTGCCAACGGTTAACGAGCAGGGTGTCATGTGGCCAGCTTAACGACCTATCGCCTTTACTTTTCCCAGCTAAAGTCAGGTACCTATTAGAGTTGGGTGGAATCAGGGGTGCCATAAAAATCCCGAAATTCAAAAATCCCAGTCTTCACCGAGATTCGAACTCAGGACCCTTCTCTTAACCGCTCAGCCACCTCGCCGCCCGTTCTTTGTCAAGTACAGAATGCTTATTGAAAGAAAAAAAAGGGGGTGGGTTGAGAGTAAATTAACATAGTTGGCATAAATGATGTTTTGAGTCAACTGTTACAAGATGGTAAGGAGTTTTGGAAGTATCACTTTAACTGGTTGTCCCTCGCAGAAAAGAAAAAAAAACGATATTCAGGCGGTTTGCAAAGAGTTTGAGAACAGACGTTTCTCTATTAACGATTGTATGTCTTTCACGTGTCGAATGTTTGATTGGAAGATAATTACATCCTAGCTCAAACCTCGGCGGCGGTCATTAGTCGAACCCGGAACCATCGAATGACAGTCCAGAGCGCATACTACAACAGCATAATCAGCAGTGTACCTTTATAGCGTTCCTCCTTCAGGAGATCTGGGTGAATTTTTACCGTATTGTTTTTATAGGCATTTAAAAAAAAAAAAAGATATGAGAACGACCTGAAATCGTACTCAAACTGACATACTAACCACTCTACTGGTAAAGTGCTTATGACTATAGAAGATCATATAGTTACGTATTGTTTGCTTCAAACAAAAGCGGTGATCTACAAAGGGGACTAATTCAGCTTATTCTACCACTTAAGTCAAGTACAATTTCTTTCCCTTTTTCAAGATACAAAAAAAAAATTACCAATACCAATAAGGAGGCTTCAGACATTGCCAGTGACAGATCTTTGTGGAGACAGCTTGCCGCCAAATGCGCCGGGGGATCTAAGTAAGTTAATTAACTGATTTTCACGGCAGTCGTGAGAAATGTGACAGAAAGAGACAACAAAAAAAAAAGATTGAAAAAAAAATACTTAAAAGCTTATACGAAAGTGTAATTGTATCAATTAGTATGGATCAGTCGTGTCATTCAATTTGAAATAGATCTAAACCAACAACAATGAACCTGTACGATTCGAAATATTTTTACCAATTGTTTTGTTTAGCGCTGTTTCATATTTTTAGCTTTCTCAATACGCTATAATCCCATCACTTGTCTGGACCAGTTGGGTAAATTGGGGGGCGGGGGAGGTCTGTACGACGTCGCAACGAGCTAATGGTCTAGACTACTCTAAACTGCCCACAGGTAGTGACGTTGCAGGTCAGTGTTGAGTCCTTCTAGAACGAATGGTCTCAGACCCTTTGGCTGGATGGGTGGGGAAAAGGGGGACAATCTCCAATTTATCTCCAGAAAGAACTTTTTCTACAATATAAAAATTAAGAATTATCTACGAAACATTTCATTCAGCAAATCAGGATTCTAAACAAAATGTAAAGAGTAATGTAAAATAAAACCGGACAATTTTGTTATAATGTCTATAATTTTATTTTTCCACTTCATTCTTAAAGTATTCCTGGACCTTTCTGTGGAATAGTGTAGCGCTCCTTCAAGATGTCTTTCTAAGAGGGGTGCAAACGTAATGTTTTTCATTTATGGAGGCATCACTGGTTAAAGTTTGAAAAACACTGCTCTTAACTTTTTCAAGATAAAACGGGCAAAGTATAAAAAAAAACTTTTAAAAAAGCTTATCTAAAGGGAAGAACTCCATCTTTAAAACTATATCTATCAATCATGTACAAGTTATTTCCCCTATACGATTTCAAACAAAATAATTTTTTACCAATAATTAATTGACTAATTGAGCATTTTTGTTCATTGATTCATGCATTTTTAACTACAATGAATAATTGTTTAAGGTACCAACTTGACCGGAGAATTTGTGAGGGAAAAATAGCTTTGACAATTATTTATGGAGACCAAACCCAACAAATTTAGCTATATTAGTGAATATTAAAGTATATATTTCCCTTGTTGCTTTTTCAACAAAATAATTAATTACCAGTAATTTAATATCTATTTGGTTACTTTTATGTATTGATTCATGTCTTGTCTAAGCCAATGAATAATTGTGTGAAATTTCAACTTGATCGGAAAATGGGCGTGGAAGAAATAATGTGCATACACCTTTTACCCGACAGATAAATTGAGTTTATAGAAGTTTTGTAAAAAAAAACAAAAAACAATGACATTTTTGGTAACAAAAATTTCACAGTACATTGGCCCACATATGTTAACCATTTTGTTTTTAAATGTACAGCGCCATTCACCACATTAATTTCAACCATTGATGTACATTTCAGAGATGGCTGAAATAAGGATAAACAAATGAAACATTCTTTCCCCCCCAACATGAACAATAATAAATGCAGTAACTATAAAACAATGGTAAGTATAAAAGTAGTCAACTTTTTATTATATGAATGTTAAAAGAAACGAAACAATAAAATAACAAACATTTCACTTGCTGCTGAACGACAAGAGAAAGCCAAACAGCAACATCTACAAGTGTCCTCCAAGTCAACAGATGGATAAATAACAAATGGTAATACTGTCAAGTTTTGTTCAGGGTCTTGAAAAACATTTTTTTAATGCATCCTTTATTTATATAAAAGAAAGAATTGAGTCTTTCCATGCAACCCAAGGAGAAATACTTAATGATTTCCCAACTTGGAGAAATAGCCAGTTATATGAATGTTTTCCCGACTATGTTGAAACAATCACATAATAACCTTATTAGCCTGCCAGCCAAAGACATTGAAAAGTTACAATGCATTCATAATAGAGTTGACTTCAAGGAAACAGCAAAATGCTTATGACATTTTGGTTAAAGGGGGACCAATATGGGAGGAATGAGAGTCAAGCCAATGTCAAGGTCAGGTCACATGAGGTCAGGGTGGCAAAAGAACCAATCAGGTGGCAGTGGGACTTACTATTGTCCTAAAAAAATCAAATGTATTGGGGAGGACAACTCTAGCTAGAAATCATTTCAATCATTGGGGCAAAGAAAAAAAAAGTGAAAAACAAACCTTATGTGTTAGGGCAGTGTTTCCCAAACTGTGGTCCACGGAACCCTAGTGTCCCACGAGGTTTGAGTAGGTGTGCCACAAACTACTGGAAAAATTAACAAGTAGGCCACCACGTGAATTAAAATCTGTTAAAATAAGCAAAGTGTTCAGCTAAATACTCAGAACGTGCGAAGTGTTCCGTTAAGAAAAAAGTTTTGGAAACACTGTGTTAGGGAAATGGCAACTGTTGCCAAACTTCCAAGAAAAGATCTAGCTTTGTAATCAGATGGGTGAAGCCAACATTGAAACATTGATTGTTTTCATTCAATAAAAAGAGTTGTATGTCTTGATGATGTTACATTTGGGATAGTTTGAAAAAAAAATTTACTTTTAAATTCACTACCACATAACGGCAATTCTCACCAGCTTGGAATTCCTAACAAATATTATATAAAAAGTATATTTCATTGAGTAAATTTTGTAATATACCATCAATAACACAGAAACCAAAAATATAAAAATAATGAACAGAATTATATTTGATGCATATATACACCTGTATATTGTCAGAACTGTGTCCAGGACTGTGTGAACCTTATGTTAAAATGGGTCACAAAATTGATATAAATATTCATTCAGCCTTGTATGTCATGATCAATTAATGGCACGCTCTAAAATAATGTAGCATTTGATACAGATTTGTATTTACTCAAATAATTTGTCACAACTGATTGCATATACTGATAATTTAACTCTTAAACAATGAATTTGAAAGAAAAAAAAAAAACAGCAACCAAGTTTATAATAACATTTTGTTGAGTACATATTTATATTTTGAAACCGAAAAACAAAAAGACTACTTGAATTAAAAACAGAATCATTAATACAACAATAACAAATGGCGAAGCCCAGTAATTGAACAGTTGAAACACCCCTCATTGTCTCCCCTTAATTGTCTTTTTTTTTTTGCTGAATGTCACTCAGAGGAGAGGCTCTTATTGGGAAAAAAAGGGAGGGAGCTAATTGGGGAAAAAAAGGGAAGAGTTAAGTTTTCTGCTGGCTATTTACATAGAAAATAGATTTTGACTTAGCTTTGGAAATTCCCAAGTAACTTCAAAAAAACAAAAACCCACACCCAACACTGCAGCATTTATCATTCAATGAAGTGGTGGTGTTAGGGAGGGGGTAGAATAGGCCTTCCCCCCCCCCCCTCCATAAACAAGTGCATGAACCAAATGTAGTGCCTACAAATGTTTACCTTTGCCCAGTATGACCAAACACCTGATAATTAACTGTTGTCTGGTTACTTGTTCTTAACCTTTTATTTGAATAGTGTCACTGTTATAACAAGAACAATCAACACTTCAGAAAAAAAATCTAATACAGACACATACTAAAGAAGAAGATATTATTTTTAAAAAAGGTCAAATTACAACCCCAACAAAATGTGAAAAAAAATATTTGGTCATAATGTATAATAGAAAATGTACTATATCTATTCGATGTACTATATCTATTCCCAGATTGAGTAAGAAAGACAACATACTAATACTTAAAAAATTATTTATTCAATACATTTAAAAACAGCTCTAACATGTTTCCTATTTAGACCTTTATCTTTTGCTTTTCCAATTATTTTTCCCTTTTTAATAAAACAGAGGCATGTAGCATTGTAGTCAAGACAACCCAAAGTCAAGTTAAAACAAAGCATACTCCAGTCTTGGTAGCAGACAGGTTTTTATGAGACTATGAAACTAGAGAGAGATGTTTTTTTCTCTTTACATTCTCGATTAAAACACTATATTTATGCCACCAAAATAAACACAAAAAAACTTATGGAATGGCATGATAATTTCACAAATATAGAGAAAAAAAACATTAAAAAATATTTTCTTTGTACACTCAGAAACCAAGGTTTGATAAGCTAGGCTAAAATCACAGGTAAGCTGCAAACCAGTTGAAAGAAACCGATGGCCGAAAGAACATTTTTTCCCAATTCCAGATATTAAAATTTCACCAAACTCTAACATGTCTTAACTGCCATTAGTTTCTCTACCATTTGATCATCTAGCAGTATATCCTCCTCAGAACTTGTGTCAATAAGATGTACAACCAGTACTGGGGGCAGGTCGTTGTGAATATGTTCCTCTCTCACCACAAGAGCGTACAAGACTTTCTTGTAAGTTTGTTTGTAGAACCATTCTTTGGCTTCTTGACTCCAGGTTGGACCAATGGGCTTTACACCTTTGAAAAAAAAGTAAGATTAGGATGAATAAAAAAAAAAATCATTTAAACATTTTTTTCTTTTACAGGGAACAGTCATAACTTAAGTATTTAGTTGAGCTCATGGAAAGAAATTTTATCAAAGAAAAAACTAAAAAGAAGTCAATAACCCCTCACAACCTTGAAGGTTTATTTTAAGCTCAAAATGTTTTTGCCACTGACTCTTTACCCAGGGGCTGATGGGCTATGTGGCCAGTATGATAGCAAGCTTTGGTTACTTTCTGCAACAGATGTTTTACATGTTTCGGATGTTTCTTCAGAGTTGAAGATAGTTTACTTCCTAGTCCAAACCTCCCGCAGGACGACGAGGATGGGAGCGGGCAGGGTTTGAACCCGGGACCATCGATAAATGCGAACGACAGTCCAGCGTGCAAACCACACGACCAGGCAGCCATCCTGTTTAGTGGACTAGCTTTCTAAAATGTAGGACATTTACAATGAATTCAAAGCCAGTGCATGGATTTCACCACTTAACTAGTTTTTTAGTGATGTCCAGCTATTAACCCTTAAAACGTGTGTGGTAGTTTAGCGTCTAAACATCAGAATTGTAATTCCATTGTGTATGCACTCATTGTAAAACAGCTCAGCACTTTGAGGGTTAAAAACTAGATTAAATAATATGTATGCACTTTAATTTTTTTAATTCATGTAGGACTTATTGAAATAATCTATTAAAAATTTTAACATTTGAAATACATCATCCCCAAGATCCAAAAAAAAAAAATGTATAATTTGATTTAAAACAAACAGTACAACATTTTTTTGGTTAGAAAAATTGTGTTTAGCATAAAACTTGAAACAAAATAAAAAAGTTTCTTTAAAAAAAATACAAAAACATCTAATTTCAACTGAAAACTTGACGTTAAGACATCTTTATTAAAAAAAAAAAAACAATAATAAAACAAATTTAATTTTTTTTATACCTTTTGGAGCTATAAAAAAAAAAAATAATATATACATTAAAATCTATAAATGTGAATGAAAATAATCTATGGCTGGATCATAATTTGGTTTCCTTCAAAAACCTGATGTTTATGCAAAGAAAGATAAAGTGCTGATTTCATTCTAAAAAAAAAAACTAGGATAGTGACTGATATTTAATAATGACTCAGCCATAAATGATGCATGGTACTGCCGCAGAAAGAAGCTATTAGGTTAATCTTGAGAATCAAAGATAATGCCTTAGCATCCTAACCAAAAATTGCCATGAATAGTTCTCAATTGTTAAAGTTGATTCCGTTCTGAATTGGTCCAGTCAAGAGCCTGGTCAACAGGTCCAATACTGGTCTGATCCTAATTCAATAATATTTCGTCAACTCTCAACTTTCCCAATGAAGCAAATACAAAGCAGACGAGCATGTAATCTAGTTTTATGTAAATCCAGACATGAAAAAAAGTTGTAAGTAATGTTAAGTAATTAAAATCATAAATGGGAAATGCATTCTTTTTAACTCTTTCTCTCCCAATCAACGATACCAGTGTTGATTTGACCCCAAGAAATTAAATTCATTTTTGGTTTTATAAACTGTAATTTAATTTGTGTGAAAAGAGCATGCAATCCTATTTAATTCTATACCAGATCTAACATTTTCTAATAAAAAACAAAAAAAGTTATTAATGTTTAATCATAATAGGTAGTGAAATAAAAAATGAGCAAAATGAATAATAATTCAATTGGAGCATGGAAATAAATACGGACAGAAAGTGTTAAGTCTCTATCGAGAGAAACATAAGAGAAAAATGCTAATCCTCATTTCAGTAAAGTTAGGAGAAAAATACTCTTCAAAGGAAAAAAAAACAACAATATGGTGGATCTCTCTTTGCCTGCCTTTAGGATGATGACTTTAGCAATGAGGTCAAGAAAGTTATAGAAGAAATTTTATATCTATTTACTTAGTAACAAAGGTCAAAAGAATTTTTAGATATAAGGAAAAAAGTTTTGTTAAAAACATTAAATGACCATGTTCACAGGCAAGTTGAGTTATGACACTTTACCTCCTAAAGACATTCTGTTGGCCAAAAAAGGCATGGCAGCAAATCGCTCTGGCAGGATAAACAGTTGGTCTGAAGGGACAACCTCATGCTGACAAGTGTCTGGTAAGTATGTTTTACACTGTAAGACAAAAAGTGGAAAGTTGTTTCCTATTCATAAGATATTCACTTTTGAATTACCTTCAATTTAAAAAAACAAATAATACCAAAATGGCTCAGTAAAAATCAAACAAGCATACAACTTCAGTCAAATAACTCAGCAACCACTTCAGTGATGGTGTTTCATATTTCTTTAACTTGTTTATAATTTTTTTAAATATGTAGGTGGTAGCTGGGGTTGCATAGCCACAGGAAATACTACATTCCTCATTAATCTTCTGACTTGAAGACATGTCTTTTTACTATTATAATAAAAAAAAAAAATCTAAAGCATGTATTACATTGGTTAAATTATTAGAGTGACAATTTTCTGAGTAATGTTCGCTTACTTCCCCCAATAGCACCTATTTCCAGTTTGAAAAAATTAACCTCTATTTCCTAAACGAGAGAGAACTCAGAAAAAAAAATCTATTAAAAAAAGTTTAAAAACTAAATAATTATGCAAAATAACTTTAAAACTATTGAAATATGTGTAGTCTAAAAAAATAAATTGTTTCATCAAAACAAAAGGTAAGAGCTATACACTATAAAAGAGTCACCACCAGCTTGACTTCTCATTCTGTACAAGATGAGCTCTTCTTATATGAAAGTTTTAAACACTGCTGCTAGCATCACAACTCATTCTACCACAGTAGGTGCTATTGGGTTAAAATGTTTCTAGAGCTAGCAAACTTTAATTCCACCATCTTGAAGTATCCATCCACGTTAGCAATGCACTAAAATGCAAATGGCAATGTCAAAGAATCCACTGGGACTTCAAAAGTGATCTGCTATGCATCTCAATAGCAATATTACAGCGTGATAAGCAAACTTAATGTTGATTGAACATTAATTAATAACCAACTTCAGTTTTAAGTCAATTAAAAAAAACAACAACACAGCTTTACCATACACCAAAGGAAATGTATTCTATATTCTAGAACACAAGTAGGTATTCCCTAACATCCACGTTACAAAATATAAATGTTTTGTCTTACCCCCTGCTGGCCAATCCTCTGCCTGAACAAAGCTCTGTGAAACCCATCCTCCATTTTGACAGCGTAGAGATGATTTTCTTCCAGTCTGTCTGGTCTGACCTGAACATAGAGCAACTTTAATGCAGCTTACTGGCACAAGGACTGCACAAACTTATCTATTTCAGTTCACCTCAACACCATTATATGCTAGGCAGTCCCATATTTACAGACGTAGATTCAGTTCATGACAAAAAAATGGTGCATTAGCCACAACTCTGGCAACAGCTAAGCTGAAACTAGTTCCTGGATATATTTTGTTACATGTTACATATCAACAAGGCAGCAAGTGAACTGAGACTAGTTCCAGTGAATACATTTTGTTACTTACCATATATCAGCAAGACAACAAGTGAACTGAAGGTGGAATGTAGAAGGTTATAATTCATTGGCTTAAAGGATGTTGAAGGTTGTAATTCATTGGTTTAAAGGATGTTGAAGGTTGTAATTCATTGGTTTAAAGGATGTGGTATGTTTTAATTCATTTGTTTAAAGGATGTGGTAGGTTGTTTTGATTAACTCTGATGGTACATCAGAAAAAGGAGAAAAATAACACAAGTGCTGAAAGAATATTGACATTGGGCAAGGGGCTAGCACTATTAGCATGTTGAATAATCTTTTAGTTCACAGCATACACAGTGCCAGCATACAGTAAAACATGTTACTCACTGAAGATTCTGACAATACTTGATTCACTTCCACTAGCATTTTCTCAAATTCAAATGCAGGTTCTGCAGGGATACCCTAGAATGAAATAGCACGCTCATCAAATAATGCAAATTTTATTTATAAAACTTTATAATAATAATAATAATTTAATTTATTTAGTGCTGTTTATAAGCTCATAGTAGTTTCAAGGTGCTTTGACAACATGCAAGAAATAAAAAAAAACAGAGTTCTAAAGTTAAACTAATCTTAATAAGTTTTGATCAGGTTATTCTTAATGTTCATGAATATAGTTACCGAGCAAAACTCAGGCTATGTACAAAAAAGAAAATAAAACTGCAAGCTTTGAGTGGTAAAATCTGGCTCAACTGGAAGAAATAATTTTACAAAATGCAGGGCTCTCTCTGCTTAAAATATAGCTGAAAGGGACCAAGATATTATCTGAACAGATAAGCTTTGGGGATGTAGGACAACAGAAAAAAATCTTAAATCTCATGATACTTTGCTAAAAATATATTTAACACGTACTATGCCTCTATCTTAGCTTTGTCCATTTTGGCAGATTTTGGGTATGAGGCATTCTGGGAAATGAGAACATTCAACATCAAGAATGTCTACAAACAGAAAACCAGTATGATACATTTCAACAATAACTTAGGAGCTTTGAATTCAGTTAGACAATGGTGTTTACTTTCCTCTACCCTGTAAAGTTTTCTCAAATGACATATGTTGGAGATATCCTAAGCCAATGAAGCATCTAGACTTAAAATGCTTGCTAAAATTTAGTCCTAGAAGGCTGATGCACTTCTGGTCATGTCTGAATCCAGGGGGATATAATGCATCTTATAGAATTAGTAGCTTATATGTTAAATAAATAGGCTTACCACAAAATGTGATGGGGATTCCACACTGATGATAATTATTGCAGATGATGTCATTAATGGGTAAGTCCAAAATTTATAAACTGTTTGTTTAACTGTGACTTTCTCTTGTGCAATCTTGTATGCTTCAGAGTTCCATGTGTACAGTCTCTTCACTGGGAGGGTTCCACTTTGCGGTCGCCCCAACGGTGAGCTTATCACAGGTTCCTCCTTTTCTTCATGCTGGAGAGCATCACTGTTGACTTTATCTGCTTCCTCCTCTTCTTCCTCCTCTTCATTTTCATCTTCGTCCATCTCTTCAAATGATTTGTAGGAAGTTCCAAATAAAGTATTGAAGACATCAAGGGCATCCTGACCTTCTTCTACGTCATTGATAGCATCCAGTATGACTTCATTGATTAGAACATCCTCATCATCTTGCTCAGTGTTGTAGATATTAATGTGTAGATGTCTGAAGATTATACAAAGAAAAACCAATCAGGATTACGATTATAATAATGATTTTTAGGCACATTGGCACACTTAAGGCCATATCATGCCCATTAGTCCCTCCTGCTTTGCAGGAAGTGGAGAGATCCACAAAAGCTAGGGCACCTTACCTGAAAATAAAGGCAGCTATCCAGAAAGCTGATTGGGTCAGCCCCCCACATGGCTATTCACAAGGCTAATATAAAAAATATTGCTAGGAAAGCTAAAACACATATATAAAAATGGACTGATCACAACAGAAAACAACCTATGCCTGGAAAGGGACATTTATAGTTATAAATTAGGCCTAAAATTGTGCAGCTTTTACTATGTTTTTTAGAACATATGGTCTGGGTCATATCTTGCTAAACATTTGTAAATTAAATTTTTATTTGCCCAATTCTTAATTGTGCTCAAGACAGCTGTTATTTCTTTATATTGTTTCTATTGCTTATGTTTTGAGATCAAGAAGATAAGGAATTTGTTTATAATACAGAAAATATTTGGTGCTGGGGAGAAGGGACTAAACTATTCCTTAACTATGAAACAGTCACAACATTCTTCCCTGCCATAAGAACATCTCTTGGGCAAAGTTATTTTTTCTTTTTAATGTCCCCCATGAGGCAGAGCAAATCTATTGCATTCTACTTGTTAGTTGTGTGTATTGTCAGACTTTCTAAGTTATTTTCACACATTATAGCAAAAGAAATTCTAATTGTGATATAGACTTACTCTTTCCAGCTGCCAAATCCTGGTAACTCCTTCAGTAGCTCTGCAACATCCTCACAAGGCTCTTTGTAAATATCTTTGTAGATCTGTTTGACTTTATCCACTTCAACTTTGTCTAAACAACTTATGATCTGAGAGAAAACAAGCATCTATATTGGTAGGAGGAACATCAAAAAAAATCTATGGCTATGTGACCAACTTTCAAAGCACTAACAATATAGATCCTTTGGTTAGGGATTTATCAACCTTTTCTCAAAATGTTATAATGGATAAACTATTGCATCTATTAAGCAAATAATTTTTTGGCTATCAAATGTGTATATTTAGTTTCACAAGTTAATCAGGATATTACAGATCATGTGACTTAACAGGCTTTTCAATTACAAATAATTAGCACCCTGAGAAATCTAGCTTTCTAACCACAAATTTTGAAGCCTCTTGTTAATAATAGTGAGGAAATTAAGAAAGAGTCTTTGCAAAGATGTCAAAATCCCAGGTGATGTTTCTTTTTGACTCTTTAAATATTGGGAGAGGGGGAAACAATACAAAGATTGACAGGTCAATAATCTTGAATCAACAAAGTTGTTCCTCAGCAGACTATAAACTATTGAAATCTTAAATATTATCAGGATGATCCACTGACCATACTTATCTTTGCTTACTGAAGAGTTCTTATGTAACACAATGTTCAGTTCTATATAGTCTTATCAATTGTTTTTTTTTTAAGAATTATTACTTGTCCCTAATCATCCAGTAACAAATACAAACTAAATTACAAACTCTAAAACATTAGATCAACATACCTACAAACAAAAATAGCTTTTTAAACAATTATTTGTGTTGTCCTTCTTTCACAACTTAAAATAGGATGCAAAGTAGGACCCACAATGTTCAGAAAACAAAAAGCTTTTCTTAACCATTAATATAGAGATGTCATTCCATTCTTCAGGGAATGTAATATTCAAATAAAGAGATCTGTTTGCTCCTATCTGAGTCTCTCAAAATAACTTAATAAATAATTGTGCTAGGTCTGAGAGTTATTGATAATATTTGTTTTGGTGATTATTATAGATTGGTTGGTGACTGTTTATTGCCCCTGCTTGGGTCACAAGCCTTTGTTCCAAAAGGGTGACAGGTCTTCGAAGTATAGGTGGTTTTCTCTGTCCAATGGCTTTAAAAAACTTGTTTCATTAGCCTAGCCAATGTTAAAGTAATAATAAATGGCTCTAAATCAACACCGATAACAGTAAACTCAGGCATACCTCAAGGAACAGTCTTAGGTCCACTACTATTTTTAATTTACATAAATGATTTACCAAATTGCATTACTTCAGGAACAAAAGTCAGATTATTTGCAGAGGATTGTATAATATATAGAACAATAAAAACAACACAAGACTCAGATATTTTACAAAGAGAATTATATGAATTACAGAAATGGGAATCAAATTGAAGCATGTCTTTCCACCCAGAAAAATGTCAGTTGTTAAGAGTAACAAAAAAACTAAAACAAATTAATTCCACTTATCTTATTCATGGCAAACCAAAACACAGACTAAAAACGCAAAATACCTAGGTGTTATAATAAATTAAAAACTGTCATGGAATCCACATATTGATGAAACTATAAAAAAATCAAAGAAAGCTTTAGGGTTTATTAAAAGAAATTTCTATAAATCAAAAAGGAACATAAAACTAAAATGTTATTTAACCTTGGTTAGGCCAATAATAGAATATGCATCCTCCATTTGGGACCCCTCAACTCAAGAAAACATTAAGAAACTGGAACATACACAAAATAGAGCAGTGAGATTCATAACAAATGAATAGTCACATTTGACTGAGTAATACCCTTAGTAAAATCACTAAATTTAGAAAACCTTCAGGACAAAAGACTCAAAAGTAAAGTAGCAATTATACATAAAACACTGAACCATAATCTTCAAATAAAAAAACAAAATTTAATAAAATACTCTGAAAGACACAAAGATAAAGGCACATTCCTCGTCCCATATGCTAGGACAAATTTGTACAAATACTCCTTCTTCCTTAGTACTATTAGAGCATGGAATGGGTTGCCTGAGCTAGCCAGGAAAACCAGTGACTTGGCAGAATTTAAGTCATTGGTTTATATGCATGACTAAATGCATGACACGTAGGAAGTAATCATCTTCTTTTTTGAAGTAACGTCTGTATTATATAAGATAAGACAAGAAAGATATAGTGATCTTAGCCAAATGTTTCATAAATCCCTGATCTCTCTCTTATTACAAGGTTTATTCTCAAACAAGCAAAATATATTTTTAAAAAATACTTTAAAAAAAAAAAAAAAGTTTATTTAAAGGGGAAGAACTCTGCATATAAAACTATATCTATCAATAATTTACAAGTCATTTCCCTTATTCGATATCAAGCAAAATAATTAATTACCAATTTACTGATTTGGGTATATTTTTTATTGATTCATGTTTTGTTAGACACAATAAATAATTTTTCAAAGTATCAACTTGATTGGAGCATGCATGAGGGAAAAATAGTGTTAACAATTTAAGGGGACTAAACCCAACAAATTTAGCCATTTATTTGAATACAGATGGATTAGTTTCCCTTGCTGGTATCAAATGAAATAATGATATACCAGTAATTAATTGACTAATTGGTTACTTTTTATTTTATTGATTCATGTCTTGTCTTAGCCAATGAATATTTGTGCGAATTATCCAGTTGATCCAAGAATGGTTGTGGGAGAAATAGCGTGTACACACTTTTTATCACACAGACAGATGGACAGAGTGAGTTGATATAAGCTTAGTAAAAAGTTGTAATACCATACATCACTTACCTTTCTCACTCTCAACAAATAAGTATCTTCCCTTCTTGACTCCATTATCAACTTGTCAGTCACAACTGCTACAAAGGAGTGGCTGTCATCTAGGAATAACAGTTTCTGCAAACATCTCTTTGCAAAATGTTTCAGTTCTGAAGGAAGAGAGTCCAGTCCCTCCAGACTTGCCACCACTGCCTGAGAGGAACACAAGTACAAAGAAGCAACTAATGCCTGAGAGGAACACAAGTACAAAGAAGCAACTAATGCCTAAGGCTCTCTTTTTACAAATGTTTTAAAATGTGTGAAAAACAAAGATACCAAATCACACTCCTCCTACCTGATATGGAAGTGAAGTGTTCAGTTTGGAATCTATTTCTCTCAGATCACACTTTTCAAGGGTCATAAAGTCTCCATGGTCAGGGAAAAAACAATAATATTGATCCTTCTGTAATAAAAATAAAGTTTTGATTTATTTCAAATTACTTCCTGAAGAGAGTCTTTAGTTGCATATTTAGCTGTTGATTTCATAACTAGATTCTTAAATCTTGAGAAGAGAAAATGTTTGTGGAAAGATCAATCAACAAATAAACAGAACAAAGCTAGATGATTGTAGACAAGGTAAAAGGGAAGATAATTTCTTTTTTTTTTTATGTGCTGACCACTGGGCAGTTGTTCACCTGTTTAAGGTAGAATGTGACCAACTAGATGTCCTCTTACATTTCTTAACTCAAGTAATATAGTCTTTAAAATATGTTAGTACTGGACTTTTTTCTCTCAATTTTATCAGCCCATAACAAATTTTTGTAAGACGTTATAAAAAAAAACTTCAAATGGTGGACATCAAAAATAAATAATCTATCTCAAAGTATAAATTTTTTATTTAAAATTCTAAGATATTTATTTGGATGAAAAGAAATAATAGCAGACTAAAAGCATCAATCCAAATCATTTCTAATAACATACAACAACTATTTATATAAATAAGAAGAAAAGGTGTTTGTATATGCATGTGTTGAAGCCCTTTATGTTGCTTCAAAAGATGAATGACTGCTACACTATTCAGGCTAATGACCAATACACTATTAAGGCTAATGACTGCTACACTATTAAGGCTAATGACCACTAGACTATTCAGGCTAATGACCACTACACTATTAAGGCTAATGATCACTACACTATTCAGGCTAATGACCAATAGACTATTCAGGCTAATGACCACTACACTATTCAGGCTAATGACCACTACACTATTAAGGCTAATGACCACTACACTATTCAGGCTAATGACCACTACACTATTAAGGCTAATGATTACTACACTATTCAGGCTAATGACTACTACACTATTTAGGCTTATGACCACTACACTATTCAGGCGATGTCCTTCCCACTGTTCTTGTTGTTAACTCTTCTCTAAACAGACAATTCTAAAACTACTTTTAAATATTTGTAAGTTATGAAATAAAAGCATTATCTATAAGATCTTTCTGTTACCTACTAATCAGTTTATCAAAGAAAAATCAGACTTCATGAAAACTTAGTAAGGGAACTCAAAAACAAGTAACTTTGATAGTTACTAAACAAACCTACTTCTTTACGTATAACTCGCACTCTGTGGTATCTCTTGCATTCCTCACACTCAACATCTTCCTCCTCCTCTTCTTCAAATTCATCAGGGTCAGTGTCAACAGCGGCAGCATACACATTGGATAACTTCACTTCAGCAGGGACGGGCCAGCTGTCAAACTGATCAGCAATCTCATTTTCTAGTTCATCAAGTTTGTCCTGTTGGTTCAATTAATGGCATTGATAGAAATCGATCAATTCTCAATTAACAAGACAGGCAGATTTTAATAATTACTTAACTGTTCATATATATGACATTATAATAGTTTCAAACCTCTGACTTACTGAGAAGTTATCATCTACAAATCTTAAAATGACACAGCACTCAGACAGGACATCACAAATGTAGATTGCAATCTCTGCATCTTTTTCAGGTATAGCAAGGGAATCTGTGGAAGGAATATATTCTGAACATTACAATTTTGTTACTGTTGAAGATCCTCCTAAAAATATATCTGTTATTGAAATATTTTTTAAAATCCTTTAAACAAACTTAGACCACTATCTTTAAACTAGATGCAGTGGCTGTCTATTTTATCTTTATACCCTTTCTATCACAAAGTAAGGGGAAAAGTTATGAATCTAGCTGCATAATTCCTTGGTAAACTGGTGAAATCTTTTCCACCTGCTATAAAAACCTTTAGTTATTTAGGTAAAGTAATTTTCAGTAATCATCGCTACTTAAGTTTCCCCCTTTAAGATTTAAGAAAGTTGTTTCTGTTACCAAAGGCTAATGAGGATGTTATAAATCCAACTGCTTTACTTTCCCCAACAGCTTTCAAGTACTAATTACAGCAAGGTTGGACTTAAGATGCTCTGAAATCCTGATTTTACACATTCCGGAATCATGACTTACTTGGGTCAGGGGTAAAGTGCACTTTGCCTTTTGATTTGGACGCAGAGCTAGACACAGAAGAGCTGGAAACTACTGAGCAGGCAGGACTCTGTTGTACAGCAGGTGTAGATATTGTAGTGCTAGGTGGCAGCAAGGCTTCTTCTGTTTTACTAGCTGGGCTGACTGGGGCTGGATGTGTAGAAGATGGAGGGGAGGCTACCATATCGCTTGGAGGGCTAGGGGATTTCTGCACATTTGGCATTATTGTAATATTTTCATTGATACAAAATCCAGACATATGGTATAAATGACAATTGCAAACATCATCTGAAAAAAAGAAAAACCAAAAAACCAATATAAAAAAAAAACATTTATTTCTCATATATATAAATACATAATTATTTATAAACTGTAATAGAAATGTAAGATGTTTCAGAGTAACAAATACTGTATAGTATTCAAATTCAAAATACTTTAATTAAACTTAGTACAAAGTAATTAACTTAATGTTTAAAAAGAAACTGAAAGCCCTGCTTCAATCAATTAATACACATTTTAGAAATATGCCTTAACATGTTGACTTTTGTTTCAATGCATTTCTTATCACTTTCCTTATAAGCATCAATATACGTCTAGTATTCCCATACTTATGGCCTAAGGTCAGGAAGTCAACAATGATTCCTTTAGGAAGCAAAATGCCCTATTACCCAACCAAGCAACTATTCTAGGCTACAGAAACTTTATGAACCCTATGTCTTAAACATTTTTCAAACATATGTGTCACGCCTGGTTTTTGTTATAGGCCTGATGACGCGATTGTCGTGTTGTAGGTACCTTTTCTGATACTACTTTAATGTTCTTCGTGTTCTTAGTTAAATACTTTCACCTGCGCACTAGATTTCGCTGGTGCTTGAGAACACTGACATACTGGACACTCCGACCACAACATTCAGAATTATTAATAGACTCCAGGTAAGCAGACATGGTTTTATTGACATAATATATGAAATATTCACAAATGGTATTGGCGACTTCAGCCATCATAAATTATACATACAGTTTCTCACTTAATTAATCCAATGAAATAAGAACAGCATACACCATAGTAATAGCTTAATACATGTATATTACATTCGAGGAAATAACAACACTCCTCTCTCTACAAGAGTCCAAGATCAACTGTCCTGTTCACCTCGTGGTCAGCTCCCGACCAGACAAAATCTATTCACATAATATATAAAATATAATTCACAAAGGTATTGGCGACTTCAGCCATAAAAGTTATTTTACATCCAATTATTAATATAATATAACACAACTAATGTGTATCACTTGACACACTAGGTGAATTTATTCAGGTAGTTCCCAATAAAGTTTACATACATCTATACAAGTCTATTTGTGTTCAGTATTCATTATATCACTCTAAGTTTTGTCACCATTACACAAGGTTACAGTGACATTGTCTATAATTGTTATTAATAGCACATATGTGGTGGTTAAAGTAGAATAGTATAAAAATGATAGCATTCAAGTGTGTACCACTTGGGAAAAAAAAATCAACAATATTTACATTTGTGAGTTGTTTTTAAAAAAAATTCAAGTCAACAGTTCAAGTAGTTCACTGTTGTTTACAGTATGCTTGTTTTCATTACTGTGTATGTTTATAAATCATATAAACTATTAGCACCTCTAGTCATTATCAAATTCTATGTTATTGTCAAAATAAATATATAATGTACAATTAATTAAGTAACGATAGTACAATAGCATCAATAAAAGGAAAAAATGTCATCATGACCCAATAAAATGGTACCAGTAAGTGTAACAAAAATATGTCATGACCTAGTTACATAATAGCAAGAAAAATGTCAGGTTGACCTGATTGAAAAATGTCAAGTTGTTTCTAATTACATTGTGAAGTTACTCAGTTAAAATACTTTGATATGTACAATATCATTGTCCTCATTTGTCTCTGTTTCATGCTCTACCTGTCTTGACGAAAAATCAGCTAATACATTTTCATGACCAGGTATACTTTGTAGGTCAAACTTGTAATCAGATAAAATTAGTGACCATCTATTTATTCTGTTATTCTTTAGTTCTTTTCTCTTCAGTGCTACTAATGGTTTATGATCACATTTAATTGTAAAGAATCTTCCTAGTAAATAGTGTTTTAGTTTGACTATGCTCCATACTATAGCTAATAGTTCTTTTTCTATTATTGAATATTTTCTTTCTGCCTTAGATAATGTTCTACTTATATGAACTATAGGTTTCAGATATGACTCTTTCTGTTGCAGTAGGCATGCTCCTATACCATTATTAGATGCATCAGTGTATAGTAGGAGTTGTGAAATAGGATCAATACTCCCTAATTCTAATTTCTCATTAAACTTATCCTTTAGTCTAGTTAGTGCCTCTCTGCTGCTATCATCTAAGCTGATTAGATTTGAATGTTTCTTCTTGGTAAATTCTACTAAGGGCTGAATTAGTTGGGCATAGTTGGGTATAAATTTTCTATAAAAGTTGCATAGGCCTAATAGTGCTCTGACATCCTTTTTTGTTTTAGGTTCCTTAATGTTTCTTATTTTACTGATGTTTGCTTTGGTTGCAGTTATTCTATTGTTAGTAATGTTGTAGCCTAAAAATTGAATTTCTTCCTTTACAAGATTTAATTTGTTGGGAGCAATTGTCATATTATGTTGTTTTAGATGAGCAAATATTTTTTCAAGTGTGTCTAGATGTTCCTTTTCTTAGTAAAAACACAAATGTCATCAACATATGAAATTACATTATCTATGCCTGATAATAGTTTACTCATGCATTTTTGAAAAGTGGCTATGCTGTTAACTAACCCAAATGGCATGACATTCCACACATATATCCATTCAAACCCGGGTAAAATACATTTGAAAGCTGTGTATTGTTTAGACTTTTCTTCCAATTTTATTTGCCAGAATCCTCTATTTAGATCCATGGTGGTAAACAGTGAGGCTCTGCTTAGCATATCAATTATATTGTCTGTATCAGGTAAAGGTTCAGGATCTATAATAGTACAATTGTTTAGCTCTCTATAGTCGCAACAGATTCTCACACTATTGTCTTTTTTCTTGACAATAACCATAGGTGATGCATAGGAACATACATCTGATTTTTCTATCTTGTTTTCAATAAGTAATTTTTTCTTTTACTAACTCCTCATAGGCCTTTGGAATGTTATATGCCTTTGTTTTAGATGGTAGTGTCTTATTTAAGTTTATTGAATGCTGAATTAGATCAGTGCAGCCTATTTTCAATGTAATGACATCATTGTATTTTCCTATCAAATTATTTATATTGATCCTATCACTACTTGAGTCTTGGGTAGTAGCATGAATAGTTAGTGTTTGCAGCATATTCTTGTATAGTTCCTATTGAATCTGTATCCCTATCAATTACTTCTATGTCATCAGCTTTTCTTTTGGGAAATTTTACTAATTTGTCTATGCTCAGTTTACATTCTTTGCCATTTTTGTCTACTTTGTACACTTTGTTGTTTACTTTGTCCACTATCTTATATGGACCTTCATTTTTGTCTTTGCTATACTTATTTTTATTTATCTTTACATATACTTGGTCTCCTATGTTTAATGTCCTTAATTTTCTGTTCTTATTTTTTACATCTCTATGTCTCTAAGTTTTTATCCATGTTTATGTCAGCTAATTTTATTCCCTGTCTTAAATTTTGTTTTGTTTGTGTTATCCATGGATGGTATTCTTCATAGTTCTCTAGGTCTAACATTATTATCAGCCCATAGTTCTAGTGGACCTTTAGGTTTCCTATCAAAAACTAATTCGTATGGACTGAATTTTGTTGTTTCATGAGTAGTAGTGTTGTAAGCAAAGATAGCATAGTTTAAAGTCTGATCCCAAGTATTCATTGCTTCTGTTTCTAATTTATAAATTTTTTGCTTGATTGTCTTGTTCCATCTTTCAATGACACCATTGGCTTGTGGCGAATAAATTGTACTATGTACCAGTTTTATATTGGTCATTTCTGCGAAGGCTTTATTTAAGTTAGATTTAAAGTTGGATGCATTATCTGACAGAATTTTGTTTGGGAACCCCAACTTTAGAAATATTGTTCTTAGTGAGGTACATAGATCTTCTGCCTTGATATCCTTATCCTGGCTATTTTATCCCAGAAGAAGTGGGCTTTATCTGATTTTTGTAAAGGTGACTTATGTATGACTTTTTGTTTAGTACATTCTGGACAAGAATCTATATAATCTTTTATTTGAGCCTTCATCTTGGGCCAAAAGAATTTTTCTGAAATTTTGGCATGTGTTTTCTTTTCGCCAAACTGGCCTGCTGTTGGGTCATCATGGGCCATTTTAAGTATTTTGGGTTGTAGACTTTCTGGAATTATTATTTGAATTCTTGTGCTATCTTTGTTTCTATTACATCTGATGGCTAGGTTGTTGGGTAAAAGATGATGGTTATTTAAATTTATTTTGTTATAGTTTTTACTTAATAAATCTTGTATTATAGGGTCACTGTTTTGCATTTTGATTAATTCCTGCCTGGTGGTTCCTAACTCATTGAATAAAATATTTGGCAATTCAATTTCTGGCACTATTTTTTTGTGTGATCTAGTTTGTACAGCTGATATATGATGTTGGTCTATATACCAATTTTTCGTCTATTCTTTATCCAGGAATCTAGCTCAGTTATTGTTAAGTTTTTAACACCATGTGAATTCCCTAATATAAGGTCTTGGGCAGGGATATCCATTACAACTACTTTTATCTCACCTGTAACCCAGGGAGATTCAATCCAGACCTTGGCAGTTTTACATATGTCAAATTTTTGTACATTGGCATAGATCACCTTAACAGTTTCCTTTAGATATTGTTCTGGTTTGACTAGATTGGATCTTACTATTGATGTTGTTGCACCAGAATCTCTCATTGCTTTAATTTCTACCGAATTTACATTAGAAGGAAAAACATTAACTCTAGATATGTCTGCTTGTAAGTAAGCAACATTCTCTTCTCTTTGGACATTGTTGTTATTGTTATTGCCTCTATTTCTATTTCTATTTTGATAGTTAGTGTTGTACCTAGACTGATGGTTACATGTGTCTCTCCTTGATTGTCTATTAGTATTATAGTTATTGTAATGGAAGTTGTTATTCCTAAGGCTCCTTCTTTCTCTGGGGCTTGCACTCTGGTTTGATCTGTAGTTTCTATATTGATTGTTATACCGTATTTTTCGCCGTATAAGACGCTCCGGCATATAAGACGCACCCAATTTTAAAGGAGGAAAATCTAGAAAAAAAAGATTCTGAACCAAATACTGTACTAAAATATTTGGTATATGAGGTAGGGAGGGCGGTATCTTCTCCCCGGGATTCGGGGGCGGAGCAATCCTTCTGCCCATCAATCACGGGCATCCAATCAGCGGGGCGGGGCAGAGTACGGACATCAGTAAGCATTGGCTGGAGGAGGCGGAACCAGGAGGCAGACATGCGGACATTTCAGGGCAGCATGGATTGATCGGGTGCCCGGGAGATATGCAGAGAAGCGGCGAAATTGTGCCCACACTGCCCAGCAAGGAGTGAGACTGCTCCGGGAGACATGAGGAGACGCAGCCTGCGCTGATGGATGGAGGTACCGGCAGTAAGCTCAGCATGATGCCCGTGCAGCACTTGGTTAGACTGTCGGGAGAGGGGCATGGCGCGCTATAGGAGGGAGAGGGAAGCCCGAACACACACAGCCTGGCCGTGCAGGGAGGGTCACAGAAGTCACCACAGCCCGCAGTACGTGCCCCAAATCCAGCCCGCAGCACACACTGCATAAGGAAAGGACTGCGAGTAAGCGCCACACAAAGTTGGGGGCAGTTTTAATGCATGTAAAATGTGTATTTGCTGTATAAGACGCACCAACTTTTCCCCCCCAGTTTTGGAGAAGAAAAAGTGCGTCTTATACGGCGAAAAATACGGTAGTTACTAGGATAGTTGTAATTATTTTGATTGTAGTTGCTAGGGTTGTGGTAATTAGTGTAACTTCTTTATCTGAAGTTGCTAGTATTAGTTTGTCTGCATTGGCTTTTAACATGGCCCTTCTTGCCACAATTAAAGCAAGTTTTTGAGTTAGAAAATCTGAATTTGTCATTGCTATTACTGTTGTTAGATGTATTAACTGTTGCGGCCAATTGATGGAGCTCTCTTTTATCCATAGTATGACCAGGATGGCTATCCTTAAAAAGGTTTAGATTAGTAATAAGATCAGTTTCAGTTTTTACTTTCTTTTCTTTAAGAAAAGTGAACACTAAGTCTGTTACATTAGACAGTACGTTATCAATTAGAATCATGTCTAAAATTTGATTTGGATCTTTTATGTCACATTTAGCTAGTTCTAACCATTTAAGCATTTTGGCTTTCATGTCAAAGATAATCCTGTTGAAGTCTCCATCCTTGTTTAGTTTAATTTTTTTTTAAGTTTTCTATAATAGTCTTCGCTTTTCCCAAAATGTTCCAAAAGTCTAGTTTTAACAGCTATGTAGTCTTTTTTTTGTTCAGGTGTTAGTGTGCTTATTATGTTTAGGGGTTCTCCTGATAGATGGCTAGAAGATGTTTTGCCATATCCTCATTGTTTAAATTGTAAGTAGATGAAATATGTTCAAACTGAACTAGGTAATTTTCCAATGTTTCCTCCTTAATGTTAAACTTATGAAATTTGGATATAAATGGATTGTTACTAGTTTGCTGGGTAATAATGTTGGGGTTAATTTTAGCTGCTTCCAATTTGGCTAGCTCTTGTTTAGTTTCTAGTTCTTTCATATCTTTTTGATGAGCTCTTTCCGCAGCTCTTTCTTCCCTATCTTTATCTTTTTCAGCCCTATCTCTAATTTGTTTCTTTTCTTCCTTATCTTCTTTTTCTTTTTGTTTCTTTTCTTCCCTTTCCTCCCTTTCTTTCTTTTCTGCTTTTTCTAATTCTTTTTCTATAAATTGTCTCTTTTTATCACCTTCTAGTTCCATCACTTTCACAAGTTCTAGAATTTTATCATATGCTGCCATGGTTATTGGTATTGTTAATGTATCAATTTATGTCCAATGAGTAGTTAAAGAAGTAAATCAATCAAAGTATATAGTTGCAAAAAAATGAGATATGTTACAGATATTACACTGGGAGAATGTGTGTGAGTTATGTTGCAATATATTTTTACAAAATAAATATAAGTTCAATGAACTTTCCTAATAGTCATATATTCACATTCAATCAATTGTATATGTATCAAATCAATATTAATCACAAATCCAATAGCTCAAGTGTATTTAAATGTAGCATTACTTTGAGCTTAAATATTTCTCAATATGAACTATGTATGGCTATTATTTATGCCAGTTATAATAGAAAAAAAAAATTTAATTAATAGGAAGTAAAAAATATATGTACAAATGTATAAAAAAGGACAAACACAGAAACAATATGAATGACGTCACAGTCTGCTATAAAAAGAGATCAATAAAAAGAAGAAATGAGACAGGAGAGTTACAGATATGTAGATACAAGACTTTAGACCAACAACAATATAATTACAAACAGACTATTCTGACAAAATACACAAACAAGACTAAATCAGCTAATAAATAATTTCTGACATGATCTAGTACCTCCCTACCAACAAGGATGACCTCAAACGCGTTGAATCTTATTGAAGGTAAAAGAACAGATAGGATGTTCCTTAATAGATCCTATTATTATGATAAGTCATAAAATAGTCCCTCTCCAGCCACCCTTGAAAACACTTAGAAAAAATGAAAATCAATTTAATATGGCTCCAAGACTGCCAAGAGTTATCAATCACTAACTCTAATTAATAATCAACTTCAATTACTGCTATATCAAAGCAAAATCAATGTACTTTATAATCATATGTATATATATATTCAATTTGTTAATTATAACTTACAGACTCTTCTCTTGTAGACTAGTGTAGATTAATCCTCTACTCTCTTGTAGCTTGTCAAATGCAAATACAGCTTGAGTAGTTCAATAATAATCCATGAATAAGGTAATAATCCAATTGAAAATGCACATCAATATGAGCTTCAAAGTGGTAGTAGTAAAATAATCCAGTCATATGCCATAGGATGGCTCAAATGCTCCGATTTGCAATTATACAAGTTCTGCCAAGTAATCCAAAATAATCCACAAAATAATCCACAGTGGTTAGGAAGTTCACAAAAAGGTAAGCCAAGATAATCACTTACTAGGGGATTCTGTTAGTTCCAATTAATATAATCCAATCCTTGGAAAGATAGAACTTGCACAGGTACTTGTATATTAGGCTATATATATATAATTCCTCAGTAGCCCAATCAATAACATCAAATCAGGATATCCATCAGTATGCTGAAAAAAAATATTGACCATAAGTAAAAGAGTGTCTCAATTGAGAGCAATCATTCTACAAGACTTGAATGGTAGTGACCATGTCAATGTCTGAGTGTGCCAATGATGAATAATGGCGAGCACTCGATGATGAAGCGGTGTATCTGTCATCAAACGATGTCTTGAATGGTGTGGCTCTTTTGTTCACATAGGTAGCTCTTGGACCAGGGTTGACTTCTGCTTTTGGTTTCACACAGGGTTGATGGTGTAGGTGATAAATCTCAACATGCAGATGTGGAATAGCTTTGGCAAAGCTATTTACGTTACTTGAATGGCTCAATCTGCCGTAACTGGTGTTGATGTCTAACTAGTTTTTGATCGAGTTAATGACCTAGTTAGAGATGACCTGAATTTCAACATGTGTTGGAATCTTGTCTAGATGGAGGGAAGGCAAGTGTGTTCTATGGCGTCCTGCGTTTTGACCCAGAATGTCAGTCGTTTAGCTTTACTAGATCTAGTGATGATGTATTATGGCTTGCTTTATTACAGGTTGGACTGTAATGTCTTGTAAATACCTTAATTGCCTTGTAGATCTTGTGGGCAAGCTGGATTTAGTCCATGCTTAGTTTGACGCCATCTTGAGATGTTTCGGTGTTAGATGTAATCTTGCACCAAATGAGAAATGTAGGTTCACTGTCTTTAAGACACCTTTACTGGCCACCATATGTCATGGCCTGGTTTTCGTTATAGGCCTGATGACGCGAATGTCGTGTTGTAGGTACCTCTTCTGGTACTACTTTAATGTTCTTCGTGTTCTTAGTTAAATACTTTCACTCGCGCACTAGATTTGCTGGTGTGTGAGAACACTGACATACTGGACTCTCCGACCACAACATTCAGATTTATTAATAGACTATAGGTTAGCAGACATGGTTTTATTGACATAATATATGAAATATAATTCACAAAAGGTATTGGCGACTTCAGCCATCATAAATTATACATACAGTTTCTCACTTAATTAATCCAATGAAATAAGAACAGCATACACCATAGTAATAGCTTAATACATGTATATTACATTCGAGGAGATAACAAC
Organism: Biomphalaria pfeifferi; assembly: GCA_030265305.1. Taxonomy (NCBI): domain Eukaryota; kingdom Metazoa; phylum Mollusca; class Gastropoda; family Planorbidae; genus Biomphalaria; species Biomphalaria pfeifferi. Next base: position 2,396,895 of record JASAOG010000069.1, read on the forward strand.
ACTCCTCTCTCTACAAGAGTCCAAGATCAACTGTCCTGTTCACCTCGTGGTCAGTTCCCGACCAGACAAAATCTTGTGCTAACTGCACGGAATAGTTAAGTGACTTCTAGTCACCAAATGTTGCAAGGGTTCTAAAACTGATATATGACAATATGACAATGGCTCACAGAAGTCAGCAGAGATTTTAATGTATTGGATTGAATTATAATGTAGATAGTATTTTACTTTTCAAACTTAAATGTTTGTTAGAAAATATTTGAAAATATGCCACATAGACTGGCATTTTATTCAATCTCATTTTTCTTAGAAAAATACAGGCAAGACCTTATCTCAGGTACAAGTGCATAACATTTTACACAGGCATTTAATTTTAGATTTGATTTCATTAGAAAGATAAAAAGACTTTGTCACTGAGCTAAGGCTAAGCAAAGCACTACTGAAGGCAGATTATGAATGCAAAATGAATTATGATATACCAAACCCATAGTATAGCAATGATATATGATAGAAGTAATTTGGACATAGACTTTTAAAAGACAGCAAATGCCACAATTAGACCTTTATTAAAATCTTTAAGATGCAGCAACATCAATATAATAAAGGCCATTACAATTTCATTTTTCGGCAATATAGCCAATTGCTCTCACACATCAGATAACATGAATAAAGTGTGCACAACTATACAAGTGTTACAGATGGAGCTATTTCAAATCAACCTCCAGTTGTGTATCACAATGTTCACATACCTGTTAGTGATATGACTGTCATAGTAACAGATGAATCTTGCAAGGATTGAAGCTGCTGTTCAGCATCTGGCACCCATCCTACAGCCTAGAATATTCAGATTAGTATGTCAGTGATAAGGAGTATAATAAAATGCCAGTTAAAAGAATCATTAAAAATATGTTATTGATTTTTTTTAACTTCAATGCCAAAGCAATTTATTTAGTTTAGAAATGTTAATTCACTTCAGTAGTTATGCTAATTAACAAAAAAAAAAAAAAAAGCCAAAGCAACCTAAGATCTCTAATTTTATTAAAACACAGTCTGAACATTTTGTTAAAAGGGGAGTAGCTCAAATATATTTTTCAATGACTAACCTTCATCAATTATCATAACCACAGACCTATATATATATATATATATATATATATATTATATCTAGACTGGACTTGGCGATCTTGTAACACAAAAAATATGTCGTGAAAAACTAATAAAAAGCTGAAATAAGGCGTTGTTCTGTAAAATGGTTATAAGAATAAAGTGTTTTTTTCAACCCTAACCTATGTAATATATAATTTAATGTTTAGATCTAGAATTAGTAATTGAACATCGAAAATAAGAGCATTCTCGTCTCATAATTATTATTTTGCAATTTTTAGATACATAATTTAAAAAGATCTAAGTAATCAATCTATTTAAATGTAAATAAGATAATTAAAATCAACAGATGTGAGTTATTTTGATCTAGGATTTTCAAAACATTATCTCAATGGAAACTAACAGGAAATGGCTTTATTTCATTATTTGCATGAATATAAAGTTCTGTGATTAATAGCCCATTCTAATTAAAATTAGAGAAAATGGTATTGCATTATTTTTAAACTTTGAAAACTAAAGATTATTACTTTTCTAAGACAAAAAAGATTTTCCTAGATTCACAGTGACTTCCCTTACAGCTTGAAAAAGAGTTGCGTAACAATCTGTCTGTCATTTGATCATTATCAGATAAGAATTTGTTTCCATTTTCCAGTCTAGATATAATATATATATAGGCCTGTGATAATAACACATTCTAGAACATCCAAAACAATTGTTCTTCATTATCATTAAATATAGAGATGGACAAGTCACAGGACCAATTTGACCAAAACGTGACCCCTTCAGACTCATAATTCCAATAAGAGATTGTGTTTTTGTTAGAATGCAACAACAACAACAACAATAACAAAAAATAAAACAGGATACTTTTAAATGAAATTGTACAAATCATGCAAGATTAATTTTAGATAAAAATTGTCACATAGATAAATATAACAAAAGACCAATTCTTACTAAGGGATCAATAGTGAAGTGATAAGTACAAAGTAATACATCAATACAGAAGTGATAAGTGCAAAGTGGTATAACATTAATAACAATGCAAGTAGAGTTTGCCCTGTTAAATGGAAGGAGTGGTTAAGTTTTGTCATGTGCAAATCCTTTAATTTGACCACATTGTTGTTATTTTAAGACCCAATTTAGATCACAGGTGGGTGAAAACATCACCTTCCACTCAAGCCTTTACAGTAAAGTAAACTTTTTTTTAAAATAATTTTTTAATTGTTATTATTAGAACAGTTATAACCATTCTGAATCTTACAGACAAATTTCTCAATGACTTCATACTAAAAAAAGAACAAAATAAGTCTTTACTTTTATAGTGCTGTACTCATCTGGCTTAGCACTAGAGATTGTTTTGCTTTACATGTTTCAGATGTTCCTTCAGAGTTGAAGATAATTACTTCCTAGTCCAAACCTCCCACAGGACGACAGGGGATGGCAGCGGGCAGTTTTTTAATCCGGGACCATCAATAAATCTGAACGAGAGTCCAGTGCGCAAACCGCACGACCAGGCAGCCATCCATTTTACAAGATTTACAAAGTACAGAGCTCACTTACATCTTGATGTTTTCGTAATGCACACTTGATGGCCAGAGCTGGCGTGTTGACGATTAAGTCTTCTGTGGGCAAACATCTCAGATCCTCCAGGGTCACCTCCTCAGAGTTTCCATAGTCTATATAGCTGACTACTATGACCTAAAAGAAGACACAGAAAATATGCTGAACTAGCAGCCACTAGAGACACTTCCAAGAAAATATAAACTCAACTTCTAGAAACACGCATATAGGTACAAAGAGAAAATTAATCAACACAACAAAGATAAAATTAATAAGCTTAACAAAAAGAAAATTAATTAACCCAACAAAGAGAAAATGAATTAGCTCAACAAAATAGACATGCAAGCATAATGACAACAGATACAAAGCAGACAAAATAATAAAACTCTTCACATATGAGTAAAAAGAAATTGTAAATAAAAATTTAAAAAATTACTCTATCTTCATTATTTCATCTGTTTCTAGATAGTTAATGAAATAGAAGTACATAAAGCATGACAATTGTTTAATAGAGAAGAAAAATACAGAACAGGCAGATATATAAACTTACATTCTCATCAATTTTCTTGACCTGGGCTCTGTACCAGCCCTCCAAGTACTGACCAATGACAAAACTGTTAACAGCCAATGACTTCACATCTGGTACATCTGCTTTCTTTTAAGAAATGACATTTAAGATTATTGATGATGACAAAATTAATAGTAGTCAAGCTAAATATTCATGTGGATAGAAACCAACATTATGCACATTTTAGTCAACATTTACTACAGCTAAACTACTAGTGAGGTTTTTCAAATCAATTGCCACCCAGGGATAAGAGGTGGGTAAAAAAATGTATTTACATGCACTAGTTTATCCATCTGCAGAAGATTGCAAAATATAAAGCCTGATAATAAGTAAGACATTTATTTTAAAGCACTGCTTTCATATTTCCTATCAATCCTTATCTTAGTCTTCCTTTGCTCTTGAAGTCGGATTACCTGATTTTAATGTTTTCAAAGCTTGTTTATAACTGGCATTATTACATGGTGCCCAAATAAGTTTTGAGTTTTGTCAAGTGAATTACTTATTAAATGATTAATTCTTGCAAGTGCTGTGTAACCCTCAGCAAGAAACTTGGTATATAATATTTATTTTAATATCCTTACAATAATAAACTTTTTCTTCTTGTCCTGGATTGGATTTTGTGTGTTGTCTGTTTGATACTATTTAACTATTCTAGACGCGAGTCCGAACAAATCTAAGGGACACAAAAATTAAATATACTTAATAAAACTTGTGAATACTTCAACTGATGTTTATTTACAGATAGGGATAATCATCTTGTCTATCTATCCTTCTTTTCAATAGGCAGTCTATTCAATATCCATCTTTCTACTAAAAACAATGCACAATATATTTATTTACAAAGCTTACATAATCTCTAAACTAAAATAGGTCACTGATAAGATGTCATTATAACAGCAAGGCTAGGTCTGATTCTGGTATAAAATGACACTTATAATAAGACAAGGTATGATACTGATATAAGATGTCCTTTGTAACAAGGCTTGATACTGATATATGATTTGAAACAAGGAATGGTATGATACTGATATTAGATGTTATTTTTAACAAGGCAAACCTGATACTGGTATAATATGTCATTCCTAAGAAGACTTTGAAGTAAGCTAGGTATATGATTTCAGCTTGAAACATAATGGCTGCCTGGCAGATGAGCTGAATGTTTGTAATTTTAATTTTGGTGGAGATACAATTTAATTTAGGATTTAGGATTCTATTTTCTTCAATATCTAAATCTAAAATTATACCATATTTGCAGAGAAAGAAAGTACTATAAAATTGTATCCATTCTCCTTTTTCACTAATGTTTAAAATGCATAACTTGCTAAAAAAATATGTTTTTGAAATGTAATAACCCCATTTAAGGGTTAGGTATATGATGATGTGTGTGTTACATGTGTGTTATAGTATAATCAGAAATCTTGATTATCTTCGGCATCTCTCTTTGATCAAACCAGGGTATCTCTTCCCACAACATTGGCAAACTAAGGTGTGTCAGGATTAGTTAATATGGCGGTCACATTTATTATCTTGCCAAATGTTTGTTTCATCTCAGGCAGCGACTGAACAATTTAATAATTAATTTTGCTATTTCCTGTCCATCTTTGTCTAACACCATCACATAGATATCAAAGTTCAGGAGTGTCAATTTGGATTGTAGGCCTCAATTACTTCCTGTCTCTCCCAAGAACACCCATTCTTTTCCATGACAAAAATCAGCAGTTGTTTTTTCTTAAATGGTGTGTAAATCTGACAAGTAGGAAAGTATCTTTGTGTGCTTTAGAAATGCACTTTTGGAATTTAAATAAATGGTATATTTTGAAATTATTCATTTTAGCTAATTTATTATAATTCTTGCAAAATGTCTGCATATTTGTATTTTAATATATCCAAAGCTTTTCTTACAAAATGATTGTAAACATTTTTCCACACTGTTTTGTCTGCGTTATTTTATCAGCGCTATTTTGTTGGGGATCCCAGATAAGGGTATATATATAAACTTTTAAGCTCTAGATAGGAACATTTGGATAGAAGTCTATAGTAATCCTAACCCTAACAAGCAAGTAACGTAAAATATATCTATCCTGCTTATTACCTTGCATGCTGATTTAAGCCTTAAATCTTGTTTGTTTTCTCAAATTATTTTTTAAACATTTAAAAAAAAAAAACTTACTGAATAAATGGTGTTTAGCATTTCTTCCAATGCTTGCATAGTATCTTCTGTATTGATATCACGGAAATAGAACTCATCAGGAGAGTAGACAAAAACTATAGTACCTTTAACCACATCTCTGGAGATGGTAACATCAAACAATATTGAGGTGTAGAAAAAAAAACCTAGGAATACGATTCATACCCTCGGTTAATATATCTATATCCTTTAGAGTAACTCTAGGTCTAGATTAAATGTAGAGATGAAAAACACACACAAAATTTAACAATTAATCAAAATACATTTAACACATTGCATTGTGTTGCTACGCAAAAAAATAAGAAAATTAGAATAACACACACACACACAAAAACTATTCACATAACAAAAGAAAAAAAAAAGACAATAATCAACTTAAAACTCTAAAAAAAAACACACAAAAAAACTCATAAAATGCAATTTTAAACATTTAAAATGAACACACAAGAAAAAACAAAAAATACTTTTTTTTAAAAAAAAAAAAGCTTATATGAAGTGTAATAGTATCAATGTGGGAAGCGTGGTCGAGAGGCTAAGTGAGCTTGAACTTGGCTTGTCTTGGCTACGTAGAAGGGGGCTCGAGGTTCGACACCTGACCCGAGCAGAGTTGCGTTTACTGAGCGCCTAAAGGCAGCACGGAAAACCAACTCTAGATACCCCCTCCCCCCCACTGGTCCACAAATGAGATTGGACCAAAGCGCTCTGAGCATGCTATAAGCATGAAAGTAGCGCTATATAAAAGCTATAATAATAATAATAATTAGTTTGGATCAGTCATGTATTTAATTTGTAATAGATCTAGACCTATATAATAATATTAATAATATTTTTACCAATTGTTTTTGTTTAGCGCTATATCATGCTTTTAGCTTTCTCAATGCATTATGATCTTTTCATACCAGACCAGTTTGGAAAATTGGGAGAGAGGGGGATAAAGAAAGGGATATCTAGTAGTTTACCGTCATTGGTTTTAAAAAGCATTCCCCAAAAAAAAGAAATGACTTGAATATGAACTCCTGGCTCGTGCCTTCTTGCGTTAACATGCTAACCACTCTGCAAGTAAGGTACTTATGACTTATGTTGTTTGTATCAATTAAGAACAACAACTTATAAGGGGACAGGTACAAACGTTTTACCAGACAGTCAGGCAGACAGAGTGAATTGATATAGGATTAGTAAAAAAAAACAACATTTAAATTAAATCTCACCCAACTTTAGGCAAATGACAAGGCGGCACTCTGGTATAATCCATTGGCATGACTTCTGTACTAGCACTACAAGCTTTGGTTTTGTTTAAGGCATCAGGCACTGTGTAAACTATGAATCTGTTGGGTGATCTTCAATGAAAGTAAGAGAAATTGAACTGAGATAAAAAAAAAAAAACAGTTAATGATTTTTTTTATGTATATTAAACCAAAAATTAAAGACAATGTGATAATAAGTTAAATAATTTCTTATGTGATTTCAAAAACCAGTACTTTGTTGGAACAAAAATTTAGATTTTCAAGTAATTAGGTCACAAGTCATGTGAATGTTGCTTGGTATAGTTCTAAGCAGTAATTTCTTATTAAAAATTGAAAACTCTGTAGTCCCTTTATCAATATTTGCATAAAAAGCATTTTAAGCTTACATCTAAGTTTTCAAGGGAAATAAATTCTGATATATAAGATGTAACAACATTTTTTTTAACATTATTTACTTAGCAATGGATAAATGTTTTGCTTAATTTCCTACTGACATTGTATTTATTTGAAAATAATTCATGCTTGACAGACTAAAGATATTGGTAACAGGAAGTAAACGTATGTAGGTACCCCATTGCTCCATCATAAAGAAATATTAATTACTTTTGAAGCCTCCCTTAACCTTGTTAATCTAAGAAATGTAAAGTACAGTACACCATTTATAAGTTTCCCCCTATATAAAAAACAAAAGGTATTTTGAAGAAAAAAGAAAATTTATTTGACACTGATAAGTACTAACGGATCTTCCACTGAAAAGAAATCTGGAAAATTTAGTAGAAATGACTTCAAGTCAACAGGCAGTTCCTCATTGTAAATTTCTACATAGAGTGAAGGGAGATACTTCAGAAATACACCAAACTCTTTATCTTTTAACATCTGCAAATCATAAATACAAATTCATCATTAACACTGTCAAATATTTAAATTGCTATAAACTATCATTTTTACCAACTCTAATTCATGACTCCTCCCTGTAAGCTATCATGTTAATCAAACCAGAGCCCCACAGCTTCGTTTTCATTTTAAAATATTTGATCAATTTTTTTTTTCTGCATACTATGCTAATGTTTCCTCAACAACAATGACATAACTTTACTAAAGTTTCTTTTTGAGTACTTCTAACCAATCTAAAAAAATACTTGTAAACATTATCTTAGCTAATACAGTATTGGCAAACATGTCAAAGATTTTGATGGAAAGAGAATGCTCCTAAAGCATCTTATATGAAAGAAACAGCAAGAATGCAACTGACTTTCAGTTAGTATTTTCACTTTCTCACTTCAAAATGAGGTGAGAAGAGCGCAAGTCAACTCAGTCATATATTCCATCAATCATGAGTCAAACATCAAAACACAAGAATCTAAGAGAAGCTAACCGTTTGTGCAATGTCTGACAAGAGCAGGATTCATATACCTACTGAAAATGTTATACCTAATTATCAACCAGTACTGCTCACCCTTTGTGCAATGTCTGACAAGAGCAGTATTCATATACCTACTGAAAATGTTATACCTAATTATCAACCAGTACTGCAAGCATACAATATATACAGTCTTGCAGGCACCAAAATACATAGAATTAACAGAGTAGACTGCAGCATATTTCATGAGGTCTCAGATTTTCTATTAATTAAGTTAAATTTGATGCGTTACCATCATATTACAATAAAAGAATGAAATAGTACCATCTAAAATGTTTTATCACTTCTACATTTAAATTTTTTATTCATATTGTTTTTACTGACATTGAGTAGTTGAACGTTGAATTTTATGGGATAGCTTTTCAGTATATTTTGAGACCAAAAGAAAATCCACTGCCAAGGACAGGCATAGAAATCGATAGGGAAATCTAAAATCGACCACAGGTGGAAAATGGTTATGTCTGCATTGGGCAAAATATGTAGATCGCAGCTGGGGCTAAGGTACCTAAGGAAATATGGCTTCCCTCATTAATCTTCAAACTCAAAGACAAACTTTCTTATTATTATTATACATAGCAGTCTAGTCTACATATCTAACCTCAATCAGAAAACATCACTAGTGGATTTATTCTAGATTGATATATTAAAATATATCTAGAGTCTAGATCTATATTTTTTTTAATTTTAAAACGTTCTATAACTAGTATTGTAGATCTATGTCTAGATCTAAAAGCTAAAAGACTTAGATCTAGTACTTACATATTTAATCTTGAAGTTACAATTAAAAGTGTCTAAGATCTAGATCTAGACCTAGAAAAATGATCTGTAGTCTATAATTATTATTATCAAACACTAACTACAAAGCTGAACTTGCTATCTAATTTAACTAAACTTGTTTTTATATGAACTAATCTACACCTGGCTAGGCCCCAGGCTATGATATATCTAGACTGTAGATGTGAAGATATTACCATATCAGTCCATACCTAAAATTGTTTCTTTTTTTTTTTTAATTAAATCTTTTTTATTTAGCCAGTTTTCACATTTCCTTTCTTTCCATGACATCATATTTATTGTGCACAATTCTAATTCCACACACATACTCTCTTCTCCCAAACTAAATACTATTAAAGGTGCTTTTTTTTCATCTGGAAATATTCTTGTCAGTGATTATCAAGGCCTAATGAAGTAAAAGGCATGGCACTTAGCCAGTCAACAGTAACATAACAATTTTGTTTTTTAACAATTCCTCCTTTATATACAGCTGACTAACCTTTGTAATAGTGATTTCTTCGCTCTTCATAACTAATGAATTTTTATTAAAATGGAACATTTTTTACCGCATTTACTTTTCCACACACTCCCCAAAAAATTCCTGGTATGTATAAATCTACTCAGAATACATAAATTCTAATAATAGATCCAGACGGAGAAGACTGATGAACAAAATGTTTCTGAATGTCTAATTATTTATTAAACTCTTTAATGAATACACATAGGAATACCCTAGGAATACCCTAGGAATACCCGCTGAAGTGTGTTCAAGATATAAATTGAATAGACCTCCAAACCAAATTTATCTTATCTTATCTTATATGATACAGACGTTACTTCAAAAAAGATGATTACGTCCTACGCCTCATGCATTTAGTCATGCATATTAACCAATGACCTAAATTCTGCCAAGTCACTGGTTTTCCTGCCTAGCTTTAATTTTAGAAGATTATATTTTTAAAAAATTAAAGTGTCAATAAGCTAGTTATTCTTTTTCCCAAAGATATGCACAAACTGTCAAATTTCTAGAAAAATCGTTAAAACCGTTCTTGAGCACAATGTCCAGGCAGGTTTTTGATGCTTACAGTTTCTTCCCAAGAAGAATTCACAAGCTCATAAGAGATATAAAAAAGGTTTCGAATTTGTTCACCCTGCAACTTCCAATGTAATTAAAATAAGGACATAAAATCTTCCATAAATATGGCTTGGAACTTGGAAATGGTAGACTACAAGTATAAAGTACCAAGTCTATTTTTGTTGTATTATTTCTTAGCTTGGGTGACACAAAAAGAACGGAAAAGGCATGGAAGTAGGCAAGGTTTGAATCTGGGACTATTGCGACAACAGTTTAAAGTGGATACCACACAACCAGGCAGAAACTTTCCAAGTTAAACTCATTTACATTTAAATAAGCTTCTGCCATTCCAACAGAAGGTGTGTAATCTTCTGCCATTCCAACAGAAGGTGTGTAATCTTTTGCCATTCCAACAGAAGGTGTGTTATCTTCTGCCATTCCAACAGAAGGTGTGTAATCTTCTGCCATTCCAACAGAAGGTGTGTAATCTTCTGCCATTCCAACAGAAGGTGTGTAATCTTCTGCCATTCCAACAGAAGGTGTGTAATCTTCTGCCATTCCAACAGAAGGTATGTAATCTTCTGCCATTCCAACAGGAGGTGTGTAATATTCTGCCATTCCAACAGCAGGTGTGTAATCACACTAACATTACAAAACAAATGGACTAAGAACAAGTGTGAATAGCTTTTAAAAGTCCGGTGAAATAAATGCATTCTTTTCTATTCTAATGCTCCAAGCTGAGTGACACTTTATCTTGTTTTTTACATAACAAGAAAGCACTTACAAGTACTTACCATGTATAACTTATGGACAATATCCATGTTTTCTTGTTCTGTCAGGCTGCTGACAGGTGTCTGGATCACAGGATTAGAAGGCTGTGGGCTATTGGATTGTATGTGATCAGAATGAGACTGAACAATGACAGGTGATAGAACCACACTTTTCGAAGGCTGGATTTCAGAATGCTTCACCTGTTTGTCAGGAGATTGTGGCTCCACACAAGGCACTGGTACTAGAAATAAAACAATGTTTTGAGATTTAGTTAATTAATGACCATATTTTTCACAACTTCATCAGACAGAGTGAACATGATACTTGAAATATGAGCTATATTTGAGATTTGCATCTAAAGTGGGATAAGTAGAAATAGCTAGCTATTTTTATGTTTCTGGTGCACAGAATGACTCACTGTCAAAAGTCATCCTTCAAGGTACACGAAGAAAGGGTCATTCTAAGAAAAACTGGCTGGACAACATAAAAAAATGGACCACCTCTTTTGATATCCTGCTAAGAGGAGCTGATAATTGGTAAAATTGGAGAGATTTGTTTATAACAACTGTCACAGCACCTCTATGATGAAATTCAAGGGACAGATGGTGATGATGATGAACAAAATATAGGAAGTGTTGTTTAGCTAGATATTTAAAAAGTTTGTTGGGTTTTTTTTAGCACTTTTTAGCAATACATATGTTACTGCTAAAGCTAGAAATCTGTTAATGTGCAGGATACCTATCTTTTCTCCATTAATGTGAGGAATTTGCATTTTACCTAGGTAATGTGCACATTAATTGCATGCGTACCATTAAAGTTGAGAAAAGGTTTAGTTTAGGGTTAGGGATTAGATGATAAGATTTAGGGTAGGTATAGCATTAGAGTTTTAATGTAGGGTTAGGGATTAAGATTAGGGTTATGGTTATGAGTATCAGGGTAATTTGCACATTTTCACTTCAATGAGTGACTAATATGTAATGTGTAATTTATCTAGATATTTTGCATATTATCTAGGTTAGGTGAAAAAAGAAAAAGTTTTCTGCACATTAACTAATATCCTAGTTAATCTGCAAAATGTTTAGATCACATGCACATTAATTGGATTTCCGCACCATAAATGTAACATATAAACAAATTTCTAAGCTGTTTCACTTGTGGAGCACAGTGATTTTTATTGTCTAGTTTGCAACAGTGATCTTTCAATATTGCCTCCTTGCATTGCTTTTTTTATCTACTTATTTCAAAACCTCTTCTAATCTTCATATTGCTTTCTCTTCATTTTCTAAATTACTGTAATTTATTGCTTAAATAATGTAGATCAAAATGTAGAAAAAGAGGAGATTACTGTGTTTAAAATTTAAAATCCCCAATGCTGTTGACCCAAGTTAGTTGTAGATCTACCCCATAAAAAATGTGTCATAGCAGTAGTTTTTTGTTTTTTTAATTTTTGGATTAAAACTTCAGTTTAACTATCCAAAACTGCACAAAAATCAAAGCATAAAAAAGCTATACAATTCCTTTTAAATTGAATAGCGTAAAATATGCTGAGAAACATTGAATAAGAGCAGAACAGAGACATTTACAGTGATGATAATTGTTAACATTGCCATTAAGTTTTCATAATTGAAAAGTACTGATGTGGTCTATTGTTTTAAATATTCAGGCCCTTCAATTAGTTCACAGTATAATTATTTTTCTTGTTTTTTCTGAAATAAAATTGTTGAAGTGTTTTTTTACAAAGCTTATACCAGCTTACTCTGTGTGCATGGTAAAAGTTGGAACATGTTTTTTCTTAAACTTCCCATTCTCAGATCAAGTTAACACTTTGCACAATTATTTATTGAGCCTGACATGACATGACATTGTTGCTGATTAATTATTTTTTTGATATCGAAATAACGAATAAATGCCACTTAATGAGAGATGAGGATGTATATATGGATTTAATCCCCTTATTACATTTTGACATATTTTTTCTCCCACTTCCCATTCTCGGATCAAATTGAAATTTTGCATAATTATTCATTCTTCTTCTAACCAGCTTTTTGCTGCTGAGCTGTGAGCTTTTTTACACAAACAGAGCCAAGGAAAAATAGTGTGCTGTTCTCTTCAGTTGTTCAGCACTGCGGTACAGGGTGTTGGTTATGCGTAGCTGAAATGGTAGTAGGGTCTGCCTAAAGTGGATTAGGAGGAGGCATTCAAAGAGGATGTGGATGAGGATGTAGCAGAAAAGGAGCTAAACCTGGTAATTTTTAGATAAATGGCAGTAATTAGTGGTTCTTTCCCTTAGACTCTTTTTTCTATTGCTTGTTCATTTCTTATGGTGTTAAAATTTGGTGTAAAAGCTGAGCTAACATAATCAACATTACACAAATGATAGTTTTTCATGAGTGCATCAGGCTACATTCTTTGTCCTTACTACTCAGCATTCAAGTAGAAAAGAAAGCAGCTCTGTAACTGTAAGAATTGGAAAACAAGACAGTTACTTACATGTTATATTGTTTTGGGTGCAGAAAGCTTTAGCAGCCATCCATTCAGCATGCTGTCTTGTATGTAATATAACTGAGAATAAAAACAAAAATTTATATCAAGGCAAAATTTTATATCCTACAAGCTGCATTTTGTCAAGTGAAAATTCTGTTCAATAAAATGGTTAAGTAGGTTATGTTTTAGATGTCCAGCAAAGCTTCGGCTTGAGGCCAAGAATCATATTAGTTTTGAGAAAGACCTTTATAAAAGACTATCCAAATGCGAATTTTTAACAGTAATATAATTCATCTTTGATTTATATTCATTTTGAGCATGACACCGCCAAAACAAGGAAATAGAAATATGTATTTGAAATCATTTTCAGGTCCACCCAGCTAGACAGGGTAAACGCAGTTCTATAAAAACAGGTGAGCTTTAATTGCCCTCTATATGCAGCTAAAAGAAAAACTTTAATCTCATGGTACAAAATATGTACTTGACCTATAAAGAACTTAACATTCTTGAAGATACTTACTAGAGGTTTGACAAAATTTAAGAATGGTCAACTTAATTTAATAAGACCTTCTCTCCAATGCTTAGGAAGTCAGTCAAGTGAAAAGCTAACTGCTTACAGGTTGAAATTCTAGAAAGATCTCTTGTAGTAACTCTTTATGATATGGCATAGGCCTTAGCATTAGATGTTCTATTTGGTCACGACCACACTGTTGTATGCTTACAAATCCTGAACACTAAGTGCACAACTAGAACTTTCTTTGCGATGGACCTGAGATGCAATACAAGGATACTAACATACATAAATAAGTAGATTTGGATCAGGATCACAATGGCAAAAGAGTTCCACCATGACCTGCTGACCATTGTCAAAAAACGTAAACTAGAACAGTACCAGGGTAAAGAAGAAAAGGCAGACAGAAAAATCAATGGGAAGACAACATGAAAGAATGCACATGCCTGTCATTGAAAGAGATTCTATTCAAAGCTAATAACAGAGGAGAAAGACGGTCAACAGATCGTGTGTGTTGCCCCAATGGTTCAAAAAAATAAAGGAATAGGGGAAGGTGGCATAGCCTGTATTCCTTGAGTTATGGTAAGTGTTAGGAAGAAATGTTCAAGTAATATAGAGCTTTTGAAATCCCTCCTACATTATACGTTCAGTCTTCTATATCAACAGTAGGATACAGAACCAATCTTCTATATAAACAGAAGGGTACAGAACCAGACTTCTTTATCAATAGAAGGGTACAGAACCAGTCTTTTATATCAACAGAAGGGTACAGAACCAGTCTTCTATATCAACAGAAGGATACAGAACCAGTCTTCTATATCAACAGAAGGGTACAGAACCAGTCTTCTATATCAACAAAAGGGTACAGAACCAGTCTTCTTTATCAACAGAAGGGTACAGAACCACTCTTGTATATCAACAAAAGGGTACAGAACCAGTCTTCTATATCAACAGAAGGGTACAGAATGATAGTAGATATCTTCTTCATACCCCAAAAAAACACAAACCTTTTTAAAATGTCAACTTTGGTGACATTATGATGCAACACAAGAAAACTTACCTAAAGGGTAATACATTAGTCCATTATACCGTAGCCGCCCATAGAAACCATTCTGTTTGCTAACCTTGCCTTCAACAATTTCAATGGGGGGAGGTTCCTCGCCCCGACTGGCAAAGTAGTCCTTGAAAGCCAGCAAGTACTCCTCGCCATTTTCTGGCACCTCCCAGTTCTGAGATTCTATTGTATGCACAACTGCTGTCAAATACATAAATGAGTTCCTGTTTCATTTCTGCTTTCTTTTCAACATGCGCAAAGAAATTACTGTCATTAAAAATGATGATGTGTTCACAATCACTTTATTTCCACAATAGATGAATTAACTTTAAAACTGCACAAAATAACAATGTCTAGTACTGAAACAAGATTTTTTAGTAAATCCACAGGGATGAAAGTAGAATGAATACACATTACCTTTTTCTTCAATGTAGCCCTGTGAAGCATTTTTAGTTTTGATATTATGTACTACACTGGAAGTCTTCTGAAATACCAAGACTGTGGAATGAATACAAATCTGATTGATAACACTGGTAATTACTTTGGAACAAGATTGATAGCACTTCAAAACACTGGTAATTACTTTGAACCAAGATTGATAACACTTCATAACACTTGTAATTACTTTGAATCAAGATTGGTAACACTTCATAACATTGGTAATTACTGTGAACCAAGTGAGTTGAGTACATTACAACAGGAAAATAAAAGTCTAGCCCTTAAAAAAAGAATACTGCACTTTTAGTATGTACCTTTATCTGCATTATTGCCTTGAGATCGATCTGCATTTGCTTTCACTGTGGATTCAATTTAGTAGTTTTTTTAAGTATAGTAATATTTCCCATATTATTATGAGCTAAACACACATTCACGAAGCAAATTTTGTTAATTGTTTAGAACATCACATTTGCTTTATAACGAAAACATAATTTTACAAGCTAAGAATGTTTCACTTGTTGAGACTCGTAAAAAAAATAAAAAAATTAGAGATTTGTGAACTAGAGAAAACTACTGTGGCCAAGGCAGTAATAACCCACAACTACTTTCCCACCTTTGGATGTTTGGTACATGAAAGCACAGCTGCGTGAGCTCCAAATTATGAGTCCCAAACTAATTATAGTCACTAGCTTGTCCCACTGATGTCAGGTAACCCTTGAAAACTAGAAATGTGTGCCAAGCCCCCCCCCCCCCCCTTACTTTCTTCTTGAAACTGGCAGGTAGAGTTGAGCCTTCGGCTCTTGGAACTCCAGGCCAGCAAAAGTGAACAAGAGCTCCCTTTCACCGGCCTGAATGAGAACAGTGTACACTGTTCTGTCTGGCGGGGTTTCAGATTCACAGCTAGAGAAAGAATGCACAGGGATGCCTGCCATTTTCCTTTTCTATACCAGGCTAACTGTGCAGGACACACCCATTTATGTAACCGCCCCTTCAGGAATGGCACCTGGATTGTGACAAGGTTGTGGGAGCTTTTTTACAACTCCTTACAGGGCAATGAAGATGCTCTCGCACCCCCTTAGACACCCCCATGATAGTCCTGTAAAAAGACCACCGTTTGTCCCACAGTTTAAATTATAACAATCAAATAGATTTACAAGTTTTGACATACTGCATCTTAGTCTCACTATTTAAAAATATTAACAAAATAGAGTTACAGGTTCTGACTTACTGAATCTTGGTGGCAATTCCTTTTTATACTGGCTATATTGAAACTAGAAAATTTTTAAAAAAAGTTATATTGGCATTTAAATGTATTTCAGTAAGAACTGCTCAGTGGCCAAAAAGATTAGAACCATTGTACCATATTTCACTAGCAATGGTTATATTCAAATTCATATTCTTTAAAAATATTTTTAAAAAAATAAAAACTGGCTCTTTAAAAAAAAAAAAAGGTGCTATTTCTTCAGTTATATCAAATGTTGAATATTTCAAAAAGAACAATACAGTTCCATAATATAACAAGGTTTGATTGTAATTCTGTATCCCATGTCAAAAGTAAAGAATAGGATTGAATGAAAACTAATCTAGATACAATTGTTATATGATGCTTGGCACAAAACTGTACAATACAGTCCAAGTTCATGTAATACTCTGGTCCATTAATGACATACATATATATACAGTCGAATCCAGTTAATTAGACCATATCAGGACACAATCACATTGGTCCTTATAACTGAATTTGTTTCTGTAATTTAGGATTTGGTCCAAATAAGAGGCTTGTGCAAATAACCAAATTAGACTTCAATATATTCCCATAATCTTAAAACTTGGATTCATTAGTGATATAAAATGTAAATCTTATATTTCCATACACTGTCACACCAGGTTCATTAAATATTCTAAAAGAGAAATCCATAACCTTCAATTTCTTTTCTTCATTATTTCTCACTGGTTCAGTTGAACTGACCTGCGGGTAGTTCTGACAGTTGTCGTTCTTATTATTCTGTTCAAGCTTAATTTTTTTTTCTTTTAAATACTCCCTCAGATCACTTGGCTTGGGATCAGGTTTATCAGCCATAATGACACGGGAACCTCCTGGACTAATATTGATCTGTAAATTCTTCATTGGGGAGCGCTGTGGTATAATCGGAACATTCTCTGTTTCTTCCAACCTATTTGATTCACTGTATGTTGGAGAATAGGTTGACCTTAAAGTCACAACTGTTCCTTTCTGTGAATTGTGGCCAAATGGAATCTAAGTAATAAAATATTCATTTATCTTTGGTTATTTTATCTATCATATCATATGAAGCAAAATATGAAACTGTAGATTTATATATTGAAATTTAATGCAATATTCAAGTCCTTTAATTAGAGACCCAAAACCAAAGCAAAAAACTCACTTTTTTAAAAATTGCATAACATTTTCCGAGTTTTAGGTGTTTTTCACCCTACCATATATAAATATCCAATTACAGTAAAAATGGTACTGTTATTTTAAGCCCTTTAATAATATACATATAACGTTTTTCCTTTTGGTTAAAAAATAAGATTAATAATCCCTAGCACATAACATCACTGCACCGAATAATCGTGCTAGCGGCTGTGATCGTTTTATTCCTTGTTTGTTTATTCGTAAAATGGGGCGTATGTCAATAAATGAATATTTTTTTTAAACATGTGCATTTTATAGAAAATGAACGAGCTTTACAATGGTACCAATAACTAATTGATTAACATTGTTTTTATATAAATAAATTTTTTAAATCCAAAAAGAGTTTGAATTGCAATACGATAAAGACAAGTATTCGTTTAGTTAATGTACCATTGCAAACCTTGTCCATTTTTCTTTAAGAGTGAGTAAATTTTATTTAAAAAACAAGCATTAAATGCTATCCATTTTAAACCGAACAAGAGGTATAAAATAGCGATTTCGCCTGTGTGTAGGTTGTTATAGAAAAATGCTTCTTATTAAATTTACCACGTATAATTTGTAAGAAAAATGTCTGAGATAGTTTAATAAGATGTTAAACATTAGATATTTAATATTTTTTTCATGTTCTAATATTCTAATTTTTTTTTTAATAATTGATATCGCTATATTAATATTTCTAAGGGGTCATGTCTTCAAAAGTAAACCCAATTTTTTTAAAAAGGTATTATGTAAAAGTGATTGATACAAATTAAAGAGAAGGATTTACAGTTCATAAAAAACTAACGTTTCAACATGTTTAATTAATAATTATAAGTTTAAAAAAGGTATAGAAAGTCATCACATATTGGCTTTATTCGTTGCTAATATCAATAAAATGTGGCATCGAGTGGATCTATTGAAATCTAGAGTAGATATGGTCTATTAACTAGATCTAAATCTATAATATAGATCTATACACAAAATAGTTAAAATATAAGACTAAATTATATCTATTGACACTTTATACTAATTATTAATGCTTTACATGGCAGTATTTTCCAATAATAAATACAACAACCTAATTATTAAATTATCTTTCAAAAAGTAATGTAAGCTGCATAAACTATTTTAAAATACATTTACTATATTTTTTAAAGAAAACAAAGTTATGAAACTTTGACTTTTAAAAGCTTCAAGCTACATAAAAGTCTATAAGGTTGATCATGTTGAAGGACAAAATTGACTAAGCTGGATTTATTGAGAGTTAAAATCAAAATGAAATCTTAAATTGTGAAGAAGTAGCTAACTAAAAATGAATCTATAAATTTTGATCAACTTGTCATTGAGATACTTGCTCTGTTGCAAGATTATAAATACTAATGTTTCTCTGTATCTGTTAGGCAAACTTCTTACAGCTTGATGGCTGAGAATGTAATAATAGCATATTAACTTTGGAGTATATTAATATTTTTATATTATATTTATTAAAATATACTTTAAAGGAGCTACTATTGGTCAGTAATTTATGAAATTTAGAAAAAAAAATCAAACTTCATGGTATATTTCAAACTAATGCAGCAATATCAGTATAAATTTGCTACTTTCAATGTTGATAGTATATCCAGAGATAATGAAATTTATGACAAATATATGTGAGTTATGTTTGTATGTTATAAATCAGTAGCCTGAGGAATTACAGTTTATATTTTACACTTTTATACAGGCTTCTTTGTTTAGACAGTGAATGTGTCAAAAATAAGTGTTTAGAAGATTCAAGTTGAGCTTTAAAAGAAATAACCGATCATTCAATTTGCAGATGGCTGCCTGGTCGTGCGGTTTGCGGGCTGGACTGTCGTTCGGATTTATCGATGGTCTCGGGTTCAAACCCTGCCAGCCCCCATCCACCGTCGTCCTGTGGGAGGTTTGGACTAGGAAGTAAACTATCTTCAACTCTGAAGGAACATCCGAAACATGTAAACCATTTTACAAAAACAAACATTTGCAGAGATAAAAAAGCCTTGTTTAAACATTTTTCTGCACACAAAGAGAGTTCTAATTTTCAGTTTATCAAATCAGCTTATAGAGTTTAAAGATTAAAAAGAAATAATAAAATAGCATTGAGCTAAATGGCTTTGTAGATCATTATGTCTAAAAATCTAAGTAAATCTATGGATTGTATGCCTTTTTTACTATTATTAGTTTGCAATACACTTACAGAGGTCCCTATAAATAAAAATATCTTATTCAATATTATAATGGAAGAGGTAAGAGTTATCTAAATTAGGGTAACAAATGTGTTTTTATTGCTATATATATGTCATATTTTTAGCTCATTAACGTTTAACTTATTTAGAGTTTTAGTACAAAATTGCATATTTTTTATACGTACAGCAAAATGTTGAAATAAAATATTATTTTTAGTACTTCATTCTTGTAGATCAATAAATCCCCAGCATTATACACATATTACATGCATGTAGCAGTTATTTTTTCGTTACGAACTTTTGAAAATGCACATTTTGTGTTTTTTACCTCCCTTTTTGAAACATGCTAAAAATGATAAAATGCAACATTCGGCACAAGTAAATAAATTCAAAAATGTTTTTGACAAGTTTGAAAAAAATTGAGCGTGTTCTCTGTATGCACATTAATGTTTTTACTAAGTTTCATCTCTGGAAGTCTTATATTCTCTCTTTAACTGTCCTTCAAAAACACGGGTTTGAAAGGCCAAAAAAGAAACTGAAAAAAAAAGTTTTTAAAAATGTGTAACTTTCTTAATATTTGAGCTTCGTACATAATTTTGGTACCCTCGGTCTTATAATCAAGATTTCTATCCAAATAAAGAAAAAAAATAAGCTTCGTGACCATTTTGAAAAATCGGTTTTGGGTCCCTACTTTAATGTTATAAAATATATCAATAGATTTCCATATAATGTGAAGAAAGAAACAAGTGTAACTTTTTAACTTAACCACTGTGATTTACCTGGTCATTTTGAGAATGCTGCTTTAGGTCTCCAGAAAAGCCATAGGACTGATTGCCTCCAAAGCCTGGTCCCCTAGCTGGCTCAGGACCATTGCCTCTAGCTGAAAAGTGACCAGCTGCTCTGGCAGACATGTGGCTTGCTCCCCGGGCCAACATGTGACCTGTTCCTCGATAATAAGCATGCCCTGTTCCTCTGGTTGTAAAGTGTCCTGCTCCTCTGGCTGACATGTATCCTCCCCTGAAATGGCCCCGTCCACGTCCGCCTCTACCTCTGCCTCGCCCTCTGCCTCCTCTTCCCCTTCCTACTTTGATCGGTTTGGTTTTCTGGCGCATAACCATTTTTTTAATATGTGCTGTTGATTCATCAGAAAGAGCATGATACACTTCTCCAGTGCTGCAAAGTAAAAAGAAAGAATTACATTATTTTAGGTCGAGATAAAAATAAGAGCCTTCAAAAAGCAGTTGTTTGAAATCTCTTATTGAGCTATCATCTCTCTCACCACAATTTACATGAACTAGTTAAAAGCATATGAGTATAAAAAAAAAATTGCTTGCAGCCTGGCTATCAAAAAGCAGAATGTTGCCAACTTACATTCTTATCTTATAAAATACAGAAGTTAATTCAAAAAAGAACATTATTATGTCCAATGTGTGTGCCTAGGGCAAGACATGTTAATCAATTCAAAATAATACATAGTATAAAAAATATTGTAAAAAAACAATGCTTATATTAAAATGTACTAAAAAGTAAAACTTATTAATAAATAAGTAATCAAAGCATAGATTGTAAATTTGATTTCATACTAAACACACCCAATGTGATTTATTATTTACTATCTACTTTTAACTGCATTTTAATGTGAGCATTGCTTATTTATATGAACTATTAATATTATGGTCCTCTTCTGCTCAAACTTTAGCAATTATCTCCAAATACCATGAAACGCAACTATGTTTAATTCAATATTATTTTTTTGTAGAAAGAAAAATCATATATATGTGAAAAAGGTATGACAATGCTAATTACCAAAATCCAATACAAAGTTTTCTTTAAAATTAATTAATATACATGTAAATTTCTATGTACTGGGGGTAATCTTTATATTAACATACAATCTTTATATAATCTTTACATTAACATTTAATTATTTATTTTACTCTAGCTGTCATTCAACACTAATCACCTAACTTTCTAAACAACGCTTATCTTCCCTTAGCTTACTACACTCAAAGTTACCAATAAACAACAGGGCTTACCTGTCTAGCCTTGCAACATCTGGCATTGCATGCATCAGGTCAATGACACTTTGAAAGTTGAATTTTCTATAATCCAACCTTTTACCGATGATATCCTCATAATGACCTGTTCACATGCACAAAAGTAAAAAAATAAAAAATTACAATTTATTATTTAATTGTATGTAAGATGAGATTGTGGGTTGCAGGATGAATATTTAAAGTGAGGCAGATTTGTTCTGCATTACTGGCCAATCTGGGTGTGTGTGTGAGTGTGTGTTATCACACCCTCACTAAAAGGGAAGGAGCATCTTTTTGTAGAGAAAATATGCAATTTGAATATTAGTTAATATTCATGACTAAATATTAAATTATATTATATCTATTGATATTTTAATTATTTTTAAAAATTGCTTTTGTATTGAACAAAATAAATAGCTTTAGTTGGATTATTTAAAATATTTGAATATATATTTTTAACATTTGTAATGTATTTGTAATGTGCAACAGTCAGAAAATATATATACATATAGAAGATAGATAGACAATCTCAGATATAGTCTCACTAACTTGCACCAAGTGTCAGAATAGCCTTTATGTATATAACACAAACAAATATAAAAAATAATAAATAAAATAAATAAATTATGGCTTTTATATAGCGCTACTTTCATGCTTATAGCATGCTCAGAGCGCTTTCGTCCAATCTCATTTGTGGACCAGTGGGGGGGGGGGGGGGGGGGGGGGAGAGGGGGTATTTAGGAGAAGTTTTGCGGTGCTGTCTTTAGGTGCTCAGTAAACACAACTCTGCCCGAGTCGGGTGTTGAACCTCAAGCCCCCTTCATAGGTAGCCAAGCCAAGCTAAGTTTAAGCGCACTTAGCCTCTCGACTACGCTTCCACCAACAAGACCAATGTAAAAAAAATTATGCAAGAAAAATTCAGAATTTAACTAGATATCACAATCATCAATTAGTGGATGTCAGATGTCTAGGAAGATGCAATGATAGATGTCACGTTGAAGATTATCTTAGTCTACATCACACTAACAATGATCGTGATTGCCGAGGATCTTGAAATCTTCTTTTAATAAGATGATCGTATAGAAGTAGCTAGATCTAGTTGATAATACGATCATTCAAAATGTTGCCAGTTGATCATCTAGAAGTTGTCTATCGCTAAGTCGATCTAAGTATATTACTGTATTCAATGAAGAAACTTCTCTTCGTCTAAAACAATTACTTTAATTCAGAACTTGAAAAAGCTATTCACAAATAATTACAATGGTTCAACGTACTTGAATAAAATGATAGATCTACACAATAATATAATTGAGTTCTAATACAAAGCTTTAGTGGATGTTTCCACTTCCAAGTTCCATACAATGACTGCCTAATAAAACCAGAACCTTCCCGGGCTCAAGCCATGTCACGTGTCCCACGTAGCTCATTGAAACCAATAAATGCAGCCCAAGTTACACTAATTAACATATCTCCGCGTGAGAAATTTCCCGAGGTTGCTGACGAGCTAAATATAGACACTGTGTACGTGACATATTACCCCCCGCTTTCTTAAGCATTTGTATGGTAATATAAATGCATATGAAATAATACAAGATAAATGTTAACTGTATATGTGTAGCTCATTTGGGTAATAATACTCATGTGAAAATGTGTACATATCCGAAAAATAAAAAAATTGGTTGAGATGCTACAAGATATTTGTAGTTACATAGTAAGTTGTATTATGTAATCACATTTTTGGTCATGGTTCATAAAAAATATGTATAATGTCTTTAAACATTAACAAGTTACTGTACACCACTTGATGTCACATTCGAAATGAAATAAGACTATAATAAAATATGATAAAGATGGGCATCTTTTCTTCGAAGGTACTTTGGATAAACATATTACAAACTTGATTTGATAATAAAATATCTGTGAAGGGAAAATGTAATGACGAAACTAAGTAATTAACTATATACATCTGGACAGTGTGTCAGCAAATACATTCAAGTGACCTGGTATTGTCTTGACATCAAACTGGTAGTCCATGAGTTGTAGACTCCAACGTGTTAATCGTCCGTTTGCCATCTTCTTTGAGTTCAGAAAAGCTAGTGGTGCATGGTCTGTCAGTAGTGTGAAGTGTGCGCCCAATAAATATTTGGTGAATTTGGAAATAGCCCAGACAATGGCCAGACATTCACGTTCAATAGTGGAGTATCTAGTTTCGGCTGGTGAGAGTTTCCTGCTGATAAAAATACAGGATGTAAAGTCCCTTGGTAATCCTGCATTAAACATGCTCCAATGGCTGATGAAGATGCATCGGTGGCGAGATGAAAGGGTTTTTCTCGGTTTGGGAGTTTGAGTATACTGTCTCTGGAAAAAATTGCTTTGATATTCTCAATTGTGGCATGTAGTTCCGTAGACCATGGAATTTTGATAGGTTGATCCTTCTTGGTGAGGTTGGTCAATGTTGATGTGAGTGCTGTGTAATTAGGAATAAATGTTCTGTAAAAATTACAGAGTCCCAGAATGCTTCTGACTTGCTTCTTAGTTGTGGGGACTTTGATGTCTAAAATGCGTTTGATGATATCTTCTTGTGGTCTAAGTGAGTTGTAGCTAACTCTATGACCTAGGAAAGATACTTCAGTCATGGCTAATTCTACCTTGCTGGGTTTTATCGTGAAGCCGTATTGTTGTATTATGTTGAAGACTTCATGTAATCCTTTCATGTGTTCATTCCATGTTTTATGGAATATGCAAATGTCATCTATGTAAGATACTGTGTCTTTTCGTTGGTTCAGTATTCTTTGTATAGCTCTGTTAAAGGTGCTGCTGGCGTTGACCAATCCGAATGGCATGTAGTTGAACTGAAATAGTCCGAAAGCTATTGTGAAGGCTGTAAATGGTTTTGATTCTTCCTTCATAGGAATCTGGTAATAACCTCTAGATAAATCTAGTTTGGTGAAAAATTTTGCCTCTGAAAATTGTGTCATAAGATCTTCAGGGTTAGGCATGGGATATGAATCGAGGCGAGTTATTTTGTTTAATTGTCTGAAGTCGACACACATTCTTGGAGTTGAAGCTTGTTTACGTTTTACAAGTACAATTGGTGCAGCATATGGTGAATTAGAATGTTCTATGATGCCTTGTTCTAACAGTTGATTAATTTCTTGTTGAAGGAAATCTCTGTAGTGTATTGGTAAAGGATAAGGTCTTGATTTTGTAGGCCTGGCATCTGTAAGTATGATTTCATGTTCGACAATAGAAGTTTTTCCTGGAACATCTGTGAATATTTCTGAATGTTCTTTGAGAATGTTTGTCAATTTTTGTCTTCTCTGAGGTGATAATTTATCAATTTTGATATCATGCCAAAATTCAGTTTGCTTCGTTGGTGTATCTGGCATTATGAAATCATTGCAATCATCCATATCATTTTCTTCTTCTTCAGGTATGACTGCTAAACATGACATAACTCTTTCTGTTTGTTCTGTACTTGTATCATCATCTGTTTCAGTATTGTACTTTTGTAGCATGTTGATATGATATATTTTCTTCTTGTTATAAATGTCAATTTCATAATCAACATCTGTGATTTTTTTGAGTATTGGGAATGGACCTTGCCATTTGATAAATAGCTTGTTGTTCTTATCTGGTAACAATAAACATACTTTGTCTCCTGGTTCAAATTGTCTGAGTTTTCTGGTTTTGTTGACTCTAGCTTGAGTATTTTTGTTAGCTTTATCTGTGGCATCTTTAGCTTGCTCACATGCTGATATGACAAAGTTTCTGATATCTATGACATGCTGGAATGCTGTTTTGGACTCTAGTGAATTTGAATCTGATTGTATGAGAGATTCTTTGAGTATTGACATGGGTCCTCTTGGGTTGGCGCCATATATCATCTCAAAAGGAGAGAAACCTGTAGTTTCTTGTTGACATTGTCTATAAGCGAATAGTGTTGCAGGTAAGAGTACATCCCAGTTTTGTGGATTGTCGTGAGCGATTTTCGATAAGATTTTCTTCAGAGTACCATTAAATCGTTCACATAGACCGTTGCTTTGAGGGTGGTAAGGCGTTGTGAACTTCATCTTGACTTTGTACATGTTCATAAAGGCTTTGGTTATATCTGCTGTGAATTGTGTGCCTCTATCAGAAAGGATGACTTCTGGGAAACCTTTTCTGGAAAATATTTCTGACAAAGCTCTGGTAATGTCAAGTGCTGATATATTGACTAAAGGAATTGCCTCTGACCATCTGCTACATGTATCAACCAGAGTTAAGATGTACTTGTGATTTCTGTCTGAAGCTACTGGCATAGGACCTATCAGATCAACTGACACTTTTTGAAAAGGCTTGTTTGTCAGTTCCATTGCTTGAATTGGTGCCTGTATTCTGTTGATTTTAGGACCTTTCATTTGGCAAACATGGCAAGAGCTGACATATTTCTTGACATCTTTGGTGATGCTTGGCCAATAGAATTCTTGAAGGATTCTTTTCTTCGTTCTGGTTACACCCATATGACCTGCATGTGGAAGATTATGTCCTGTTGCCAATATCTCTCTTCTGTATCTTTGAGGTACAAGTACTTGTATTGTTTCGTTCTTATTGTGACTGTTCTTCATAAGAATGCCATTCTGAAAATATGGTTCATCTGTGAATTTTGATTGTTTGTTTGCTTGCGCCTTCTTATAAAGTCTTTGCAATGATGAATCGATCTTCTGTTCATGTTTG
Organism: Biomphalaria pfeifferi; assembly: GCA_030265305.1. Taxonomy (NCBI): domain Eukaryota; kingdom Metazoa; phylum Mollusca; class Gastropoda; family Planorbidae; genus Biomphalaria; species Biomphalaria pfeifferi. The sequence goes on from JASAOG010000069.1 coordinate 2,423,455, forward strand.
AATTCATCATGTTGGAATTGTGGCATTACATCGTCATTTTCAGGTAATGATCTGATCACTGTAACTGTTTCGTTTTGAATGGTCTGTACTTGAGTCTTAGGTATTGATTCATTTTGGCTTGCTCGTTCGGATGAAAATTGTTCTTTGGGTTTGGTCATTGATCTGGTTACCACTGCATAACAATCTTGATTTCGTTCAATGTTGTTTGCCCACTCTAAAAGTTCTTGTGGTGTGCAGTCTCTGACTCCTTCAATGTTACCGATGATTAAGTCAACTGGTAAGTCGCAGACAACTAAGGCTTCGGTTGGACCGCTAAAGAATGGCGTCTTAATGTGTATTATGGCTTCTTGTAGACTGCTGACAGTGCCATTGAATGCTGTGGCTTGAACTGCTTTGCCTGTTAGTTGGTTTGACTTGACAAAACGTTTCTTGATTAATATAGATGTGCTTCCGGTGTCACGTAGCACCTGTACTTTTTGATTTCCTACCCAACCTGGATAGAATTTAAGACCATTTGTTTTCGCTATGACAGTCATGGTTGAATGTTCATCTCTATCATTTCTGTTAGACAATGACTGCCTAATAAAACCAGAACCTTCCCGGGCTCAAGCCATGTCACGTGTCCCACGTAGCTCATTGAAACCAATAAATGCAGCCCAAGTTACACTAATTAACATATCTCCGCGTGAGAAATTTCCCGAGGTTGCTGACGAGCTAAATATAGACACTGTGTACGTGACACTAGACAACTAATTGAACTTTATGAAATGAGTTTATTTTATGGGTTTGCATGGATTTAACACTGTTTCCAGTACAAACCAGAACTGAACAATATAACAAAATAAGTACTTAAGTTCATGCAGTATAACATAGGTTGGGCATCACATGATTATCATAACTTCAACCAATTTTAAAGGGGAGTGGGAGGGGAGACTGACGGATAAAGCGCTTAGCTTCTGAATTGAGGGTCTCATGTTCAAATTTTGGTGAAGACTGTGATTTTGAATTTCAGGATTTTTAGGACACCCAAGTCCACCCAACTCTTTATGAGTACCTGTTATTAGTTGGCAAAAGTAAAGGAGGTTGCATTATCTGTTTTATAGATCTATTTATCTAAGTCATAGTCAGATTATAGTGCTGAAATCATGTGATGATCTCCCATTCGTTAACTGAGTAGTTCCAAGATCTTTAGGGTGCCTTTTACTGAACCCAGCTCTAATGGGTACCTGGTTGGTCATTGTGCAGGTTACATGACACCCTTGTTAACAGTGGACCACAAAAACAGATGACCTTGACAACTTCTTCCCTATAAGATCACAAGGTCTAAAAAGGGGAACTAGAAAAAAACAATGTCAGAGTAATACTATCATAAGCTGTCTCTGTGTATGACTCACACTATTTCATTTTCAACTCTTTCATCATTTCCCCCATGTGTTTATTTTTTTTACCACAGAACTGGTTTATATAGCTCTGCAAAAAGTACATCCCTATTGCAGCAGAACATTAAGATACTTTGGAAAGAAAACTGCATGTTGCCTCTTCACCAGCTAACAAAATCAACCCCAGCTCAAAAAATATCTGACAATATCTAACAAAATTCAACAAATACAATGCTAATGACTGCAGAACGTTCGAAACCTGACAGTGTTATATCACAAAGTACTTAACTGTCAAATTAGAGTCTTAAATTTGAATCCTAAAGAAAGGAAGGACATTCCTAAGTCTATCAATCTCTAATAGGTAAAGGTACCCCTTTCAGACCTATGGATCTATAGGATCTAATGATTACTGCACATTTGTGAGTATTTGTGCAGTCTAATGGAGTTGAATTGAGTCTCTTTTAACCATGGTAATAAAAAGATGACCTACCCGCTGGGTCTACAAGATAACTTTCTTTTGTTTAGAATAAGTTTCCGTTAAAAATAATCAGATTAAATAGCATAAACCAAATATTTTAAAAAGAAATCTAAAAAACAGCATACTTTCTATTTCATGGGTCGGTATGCCATGTTTAGAACTCAGCAAGAGGGAACGCAATTCCATGCGTAACTCTTCCATTCTTTTCCTTTTAAATTGAGGACCTGAGCTGATTTTCAATAATTTTTTACTATATTTCTGAAAAAAAAAAAAAATTTTATGAAATTATGTCAGCAAATAAAGCTAGAAATTGGATTCTAAGGCCTGATCCAAATTTTAAAGTAATTTAATATAAAATGTATACTTGAAAAATAAATAACAATGATAAGATTATAATTATTTGATTATATTTTAGTAAATTTATTTACCAAAGCAATACATTCTGTTTGTAGTAAACAACGAATTGTATCTAACTACCCATAGAATTTATACTGCTATGACACTAGTTTCATTTTCAAAATGTAGACTTACAATGATGGAATAACCGTGCAGATCTTTCCAAGATTAATAATTCATAAATCATGGTGCTGATGCGCCAATTCAATCTATTTTATTTAAATAAAGTAAAAAAATGTTAAAAACTGATGGAAAAGCATTTTTACAAATTAGGATAAGCCTACTTTATAATTTAATAGACCTACTTAGAACCTTGTTTATTTATCTACATTTCTTTATTATTATATTACTCAATTAAGTTTACAAGGAAGTCATGTCAACTTATGTTTAAGATGAAGTGAAGCATGTAGCATTTTTAAGACTTAGATCTTGAAGTTGATTATATAAATAAATCTAGTTTTAAGAAAGTAATTGGCCTTCTATGACTACTGTGGCATATGCCATGATATGGGTACATACATCTAATTCTAAAATATTCTAAAACTAGAATATAACCTTTTTTATCTTTACCACTCAGTGTAACTTGTAAGTGAGAAGACAGAATTGAATACTTAAGTTTTTAGGATCTCTAGATTCCTAGATCTAATCTAGTCTATTCATAAACTAGACAAGATTTGATTTTAGAACAGATATCTAATTCTAGTCTATTAATACTTATATATTTATCAAAATATATGTAATAGATCTAAATCTAATTAAATATTTGCAATTTCAATCAACTTTGCAGATTTCTGTGAGAAGCTTTGTGTGTGACAATGATATCAACAATTTATAGACTTCTAGATTTAGTTCTAAAATCTAGATCTAATTAATCTAATTCCAGATAGAGAATTTCCTGGAATATAAAAATCTAAACTAAAACTAGACTCTACCTTGACTTGTAACTAGATTTCTATTAATAGATAGTCTATATAAGTCTAGATCTATTATAAGTTATAGTCTAATCTATATATAGATTTTTTGTTTCTTCTTAACTCAGTAAGTTGAGTAAGCTTAAACTTAAACTGAATAGCCCGACTTTGCCGAATAGGAGTCTAGATTCTAGTACAGACTTTTTTTTACAGAATAACATTAACTCATTAACTTGGTCTTGATTAACAGACACTGTGACTGTCACTGTGAGTGTGTGAGACAGAATCATGAGAATCTCAGAAGTCAGAAGCGTTTAAATTGTTTTGCAATGAATTTAGATTTATTTTGTTGCAATCCAATTGTTGCTCAACATTGAATCTAGTCTAGATTATCTAAATTTAAAATGCGAAATGGACATTTTCGTTTCATGTTGAAAATAACCACCTTAGTCGCATTAGAAGATAAATTTTGGTTGTTTTTTTTGTTGTTTTTTTTGTAAATTGACTCTTGTGTGAAAAGAAAGCATAAACAGCTTAACTTGCCAAGTTGAGTAGGCCTACTATATAATAAATGATGAAAAGTTTGTTGTTGTTTTGTTTTGTTTTTTGTTTATATAAAACACTGTAAGACATGGGCGTAGCCGGGGGGGGGGGTTCGGGGTTCAACCCCACCAAAAAATGACATTTTCTAACTTCTTTGTTTTATTTTTTTCTTATTGAAGGGAGCTTTTAATGTTAAATCATCACTTGCTCCAGCGTTGCCAAAAAAAAAAGGGAGGGGGGTGCGTTTAAAAAACTGCTTCAATTTAAAAAAAAAAAAAAGAAAGCAAACTAGTCACCAAAATCCATTAGCGTAGCAAAGGTGGGTTTTGAATTTGAAACTCCATCCTGGGGGTTTCGAGTTTTAAAAACCTCTATATGAGGCTCTGAAGTTAAAACCCTATCTTCAATAATAATCTAAAAAAAAAACTACATTCACCAAATTCCATGACCCTAGCCAAGGGAGTTTTTAGTTATAAATCCTCCCTAGACATTTCCACAAGACATTCTGTATGGTGATCTAACGGGAGGCAGGGGAGCCGCTGGTCGTCCACATTAAAGTATACTGATGAATGCAAACGCGACACGAAGCTCTTCAAAATTGACACTAACAATTGGGAGGAAAGTGGCACTGGATAGATCCACGTGGAGAGCGAGCATAAAGGAAGGGTCCCCGGATTGCAGATGCCATACACAACAGTAGTACAAAGAGGGGTGAAAGTACAACGGCGCCTGGTGATCAAAGATGCCCAACCTGTTACCGCAGCTGTGTATCAAGGATTGGCCTCTGTAGTCACACAAGAAGTTGCAAAGAGCACAGATCGTTTCTAGAGACGTAAAATGCCACAGAGAAAGAGAGATTTCGAGTTTTTAGTCTGTATAACTGCTTTGTCATGATTAAGACATTAGTTGTTTTTTTTTTTTTGCTGTTTAGTTGCTCTTACTAATTTGATTTTTTGTTTGTTTGAAAGACATGCTCCAATTTGATTCATAGTTCTGTTATACTTCTAATTCACTTTGTAAAATTTCAGTATCTTGTTTGTACTGTTCTATATAGGCCCTATTATATGGCTCCGAGACCTGGGTGCTCTATAGAAGACATCTAAGGCTTCTTGTACGTAATAATCAAAGGTGCCTACGCTCCTTAATGGGCATACGTTGACAGGGCTACCTTACAAATAACCATGTTCTGCAGAAGGCTGATGTGGACAGTATAGAAACACACTTTTTTTTTTGACAATTGCGCTGGGTGGGGAACTTAATCCCAATGATCGACGACCGCATGCCAAAAGATATCATTTTTGGCGAATTAGAGGAGAACGGAGTTAAAGAGGCGCCTCCCGTAAGCGCTATCAAGATTAACTCAGGCACCAATTTTGCCCTCACTGGCATAGAGAAAAATGGCTGGTAATAGATGGCCTCTGGAAGAGACTCAGAGCTCAATGGAGGCCGCAAGACACACATTTGAGGCCCAGAGAAAAGCACTTTTTTGTAAAAGATTGGTGCCGTAAAAGTAAAGAAAATAAATAGACCCTCGATAAACAACGGCTTTGTTCGACATTAATGGTTTCCTAGCAGTCGTAAGGATCTATCAATTAATGCACCTTCACCTATCCCTTAGTCTGTTGGACCGTTGGGGCACCACACAAGATTTGTCAACCGTCTTTCTCCATTCCTGTCTTTTGCCTCGGATAGAACCTCTTTCAATGGCTGGCATTCTTTTATGTTGCATTCCCATCGCTTTCTCTGTTTTCTCTTTTTCCCAGTACTGTTCCGTGAAGGAAAGTCTTTGCAAGCACCGAAGACCTTTTCAAATGGCCTGAGTTTTAGTTTCCGTTTTTTTTTTAAAGTTAGCAGGTCATCGTGAGGTCCAATCGCTGTAGTAGCCTCCTATCTCGTTTGTGACGCGGTCTTTAAATATACACTTTAAATTTTTAGTGCACTAAATAGCGGAATTAATATTTGACCTGGATTTACCTAGAAGGCAGAAGAACAACAGGACATTGAACTGTAGACATCTCAGGAAATGTATATTTGAAGGTCAGAAAAAAAAGGTGTTTGACAACTGGGATTCACCCAGGATCCTGCTTAAGTGAGATGGGTCTAGATTCTCGATAAAATTGTATGAGATTAAAAACTAAGTTCTTTCAGCCTGTTACCATGCCAAACAGCATAGAGCGGTTGCCCACCTTATCCTTTTTTTTTTTCAGGTCAGGACTGAATTTTTCATGATATGTCATCAATAGCACCATAGTTCGTTTGACGCTTTTTGCATGACCAAAGCTGTCCCGCCACATGATGTCTTTCTTGACATGAAGACAATCCTGCAACGATGAATTTCATTTACAGGTCTGACGACTTTATTTCAGGAGCCAGTTAGTGACACTTTGCCACTAAGTTGTACATACCGGGGTACATCAAGTGCATTGGTTAGAATGTTATTTTATTGTACTTAGCACCTTGGAATATGTAAGAACAAACAAACAAGTCTTTTTTTTTACATACCCAAATTGACATATTTTAAAACTCATTTTTAACAGCCACTATTAAGTTTGTCCGTCTGTCAAATCTAAGAGCTATTAAAAGTCTGATATGATTTAGTGAATATACAATGTCCTCCATTGTGCTCCCCAAAAAGTGCTTTTAAAATTAATAGTGCTGACTAGTTGAGAAAGCAACTGCTGTTCTTGTTTGAACAGGAAGCCACAACAGGTTTGTTTCTATAGCTAGAAATGAAAAATGACCACACACTGGCATAAAAGACAAAAAACAAAAAATGTATCAGTAAAAAAAAACACAACATTTTAATTAGTCAAATGTTTTCAATTTCAAAATGATTTCTCAAAAGTATATATAAAATGTGATGAATCAGCAATACAACACACACTGCATACATAGCTTTGAAAAAAAAAAAGCAACACAAACATGTTTTGATAAGGAGACTCTGTTTCTAATAATATTTGTTTTTAACTAGATTAACTATGCTTTATTTTTAAGGAGGTTGTTGATTTTGTATATTTTTTTGCGTGAGAAGAAAAACTAATAAATTTTGAGTGTATGCATTAAAGATTTCCAACATGACTCTAAATATTTTTGATAAAAAGAACTATTATAAGAAAATGGGCTGTTTGAAATTCTGTGCAATAAATTAATGAGAATGTCCTTTTAACTAATGAATAATCAAAGTATTTTAAATACTATGGCATCAATCATCCAGTTCACCCGATCTGCATGCATCTTGATATGATGGGCCTCCTTGTTTCTCTGCAACCAGCTTAATCATGTCATCTATACGCAGGATGGTGATGGCTGCTTCAGTGGCAAACTTCAAGGATTTGATCTTTGAAATAGCAGGTTCTAAGACACCAGCTTTCTTATTGTCCCTAACCACTCCTTCATACAAGTCAAGGCCAACCCTGGGACAAGAAAATATATTGAATAACTTAGACCATTGCAAACTAATTGAACTATACTCAATTCTACATAATATGTTTTATCTAGGTGATCAAATCTATAGATATTTAGTGGTATCTAAAATACATTTCAAAATACAACATAAATAAAAAATGGCTTGCAACAAAGAAAGTAAAAAAATTTTTTTATTAAAAATTAATAAAAAATGCAAAAAAATAGTGATTTAAGGAAGAAAAAAAAAGAAAAGATTTTATACCTTGAATATAGAATTTGCTTTGACCCTTTATGTAATTTAGAGGAATTTGTTTATATAAGGTATTTAGAGACACAATGCACGAAGACTGGAAATTAAAAACAGTGACTATGTAAAACTTACCATCTCAATTCATTGTGTTCAGCCCTAGTCTGTGATGTGTTGTGGAAAGCCCTCAGCTTAGCAACAAGATCAGTTGAATCCTGAGCAGCATTCACAGCTAATTGTTTAGGAATAACTAGAAGGGATTGGGCAAACTCTGCTATTGCCAACTGTTCTCTGCTGGCCTGGGAAAACAATACAATACTTGCTCACAACTATTCCTTTCTTATTTCCAATATATATATATATTTGATTCATTAAATATTATTCCAAAATTAAAGCATGTTTAGCATTTAATAAATATATTTTTAAAAATCCTATTATTCTACATCCAAAGATTAGCATATGGCTTTTTATGGTATTAAGGTTGCTGCTATTTTTTTTATTTAAGCATATTTGCATTCTAATTATGTGTATGATTTTTTTTTGTATGGGACAATTTTCTAGCAACATTATTAATCACAAAATTACATATATTTTTCTTTTATTAACAGTAAACATTTTCAACCCTTCCGATGGCTTTTTTTCTAATCTGTTTTGTTCTATTTTGTGTGCAAACTATTGACTTGCTAAACTCAAGAATGGGGAATATTTACAGTTAATTTTTTTATTTTTTTGCCAAAAGTTTAAACATGTCTACAAGTCTAGTTGTATAGTGAAATAGCATTGTTTCTTTTCATTTTTACTACCCATCATGTAGGTCACATTTAGTTTCCAATAGAGCTATAAGGACTAATCATCATTCTCAAATCTAAAACCAGACCAAACCGAGTACTTGAAATGATCAAATGCCTTAACAAAGCTCAAGAGTATTGTTATCTTCAGTATACAGTACTTAATAGCTTGTTGAGCACAAAAATAAACAAAATTGCTAAGATAAAACTTGTTTTAAAATAACTTACCAAAGATGTTGCAAAATTCTCTAAATATATAGATAAGGCTGCTTCAACAGCTCCTCCGCCAGCAACAACTTTCTTAGACTCTAATACTCGCCTCACCACACACAAAGCATCGTGGATAGATCGCTCCATCTCATCCACCATATAATCATTAGCACCACGAAGAATAATGGAAGATGCTGTTCTGGCTTTTGGCCTATAATGAAAGAATATCTAACTAACTATACATGAGAGTCAAAGCATATTTCCACACAAAAGAAAAAATTATCTGATTCAATACAATAAAGACTTGTGTCTATTATATACATGTATAACAAAGGACAAAAGTGAGAGACAAAAAATTGAGAGCTAATAATTTACCCAAAGCAACTTCTGAAATAAAACAATTTCTCTGATAATCAATATTGTTTTAATGTGACACAGCAATTTTAAAAGTCAGTCTATCTGACCAAAACAAAATTAGGCTATGCCATAGGTCAATGTGCCCTTAAGTATATACTAACACAACCAAAGGCAGCTGGCCAGCAAGTTGTAAAGGGGCAGATGACTGAATGACTTGAGTACTCACCCTTTGATTATAATGAGTTCATCATCACAGATTCTCTCTTGTGAGACTTCATCAGCCTGGCCCAAATAAGATGCCTCAAAAGTCTCCTCCCCTTCCATGTTAGCCAGAGTAAGCAGCAATTGTGCTGCAATGAACATGAAAGAGAAAAAAATAGAGTTGTTTTATTACTGAGACTCTTAACTGAATATAATTTTCTACTAAAATGTTTTAGTGGTAAGAAAATTCCACAGAAGTGCTTGAAGATTTTTCAAAATTTCTTCTTTTAACAATGCACAGGATTTTTTTTCTCTCGAAAGATGTCAGATATTTCTTTAAAAACTTAAAATACACAGAAAAATAAGTGTTTTTCCCCCCCAATGTAAACTCAAATTTTACTACAACAGATTAGCAAAAGCCATAGGAATATTAATAGGCATGACAGTGAAAAGGCTGTCAAACTGTAAGTCATAAGGGCTTTCTTGTGTCCATTTGTGATAGAGTGCTGACTTTGAATGACAAATGTGCATTAACTATTTAACTATGAGATGGACACCATACAGGAGCTAAAGAATGAGGGGGAAGTCAAAGGAAACATGGAGAAAAGGGTTGAAAGAAGTGGCATAACATTTCTATGGAAGAAGTTATGAATGAATAAAATGGCATTGACGATGCACAAGCACCTATGGAAGCTGATAAATGAGCTCATACAAACTTAATTATTTAAATACAATAATACCCTAATGGCCATTGTACATCTGTAATTCTCTAATAGAACTGTACTTGCTCAGCTATAACTGTTGGAAAAAATATCTAAACATTCTAGTCAACATACCACCAGTAGCTTTGGCTATTCTCTTCAGATCTGTCTTCTTACACCTCCTGACAGCCATGGCTCCTGCCTGTACAAAATACTTGAGACACAAATCATCTATCCCTCCAGTTGTTAAGATCACATTGGCTCCTGCATTTAGGATTTTCTGAATCTTTTCTTTAGTGATGTCTGATTCTCTAAAATAAAAACCAATCAAATTAGTGATTATATGTACATATGTGTGTAACTTTCGTTAGGCACTTGAAACCATGTCAACATCATCAAAATCAGATAACCCATGCAGGACAGGCTGCACAAGTCAACCTAACATTGTGTGACATTGATTAATTTTCCCCACTTAGTTTACCCAGCTGAGACTCAAGCTGCAGCCAGGAGCAAGAGAGGGGTTGACATTTAGATTTTTTTCTTTTTTAATAAGGCATTAAACAAATCATTAGTACTTATTTTAAAATCAAATACAGTCACAAACACAATTAAAAAATATATATATAAATTAATAAAAGTTATAAGGTAAACAAGCATTATAAAGTAACATGCAGGCTGTTGATAGCTACTTGTGTTCAAAAAATCCAATAATTGTAAAGTAATATAAATTTTGTGTTGTGAAGAAAATAAAAATGCAATAATCTATCCCTAACTCAAAATCCAGAAGCCTAAAACACTATGAACACAAGTCTAAAGCATAAAATAACACACATTCTGTAAACCAGAAGCAGTCATATTATTTATATAAATCTAGATGCCTATAACACTTCTATAAACATATGTCTAAAGCAACACACATTCTTTAAACCAGAAGCAGTCGGAGACTTAGTCCAGGTTTTATATTTGAAAATAAAAGCTTGGTGCTGCACACCCATTACTTGAACCTGGGATTTAATTTATTTATTAGGTGCATATAAGCATAAGTATAAGCACCAAATTTCCCATGACATGTTAACCTTGTTTTTTTTTTAAAGGTTAAAAAAAACATTTCTATAACCAAAAAACTACACTAAAGTTGATGACAATAAAGACCTATGTAAAAAAAAAGATAAATGTGGGCATTTCAGATGTAATGGCATTAAATGCCATCAAGGAAATGTCATTGATGACCAGATATATTTTCACCCTGAGTATATACTTATCACAGCTACTGGTCAGCTGGAAAGCAAGTTGACAGGGATGTTTACATGTGTGTGTATACAGTGATATGTATTTTTTAAATAAATCTGGTATGCAATTAGGTTCTTACCTCTTTCTCATCAATTCTAGCTGCTCAGGGTCCTCAACCAATAGTTGGACACCAAGTTTCATCTTTGTTTTCTGCAGGCTGAAGTCCAAGCATGCAATTTTGGCATTTGTAATTGTCTTAGGCATTGCTGAAAGAAAAAAAAATTAAAAATTGGTGACAAAATACAAAAACAATCATTTTTGTGTGTCAAAAAACTATTTTATTTATCTTATATAATACAGACGTTACTTCAAAAAAGAAGATGATTACGTCCTACGCATCATGCATTTAGTCATGCATATTAACCAATGACTTAAATTCTGCCAAGTCACTGGTTTTCCTGGCTAGCTCAGACAACCCATTCCATGCTCTAATAGCACTAGGGAAGAAGGGGTATTTGTACAAATTTGTCCTAGCATATGGGACGAGGAATGTGCCTTTATCTTTGTGTCTTTCAGAGTATTTTATAAAATTTTGTTTTTGTATTTGAAGATTATGGTTCAGTGTTTAATGTATAATTGCTACTTTACTTTTGAGTCTTCTGTCCTGAAGGCTTTCTAAATTTAGTGATTTTACTATAGGTGTATTATTTTTCATAATACTATTCTTTGTTGTCATGAAAAATAGTACATCTACCTTAAACAATATGTTAAATTTTTGCCACAATTTTATTAAATATAAAATAAATAAACTAAATCAAAGTATACCACTTAACAATATAAATGTGACAACTATTCCAACATCAGATTAAATCTGACAAAAACATTATATTGTGCCATAGATCAATGTGCCCTAAAGTATATACTAACACAGCTACAAGCAGCTGGCCAGCAAGTTGTAAAGGGACAATCCGAACTAGTGTGGCAGCACAATTTACATTTAATATGTACAATGCTTTTCCCAGGCCTATGGTGTCAGCATCAAAGTGGTACAAATCCAAAGACTTTAAACTTTAAAAAAAAAAAAAAAAATTAGTTTCAAAACTTATTTAAAGTAATTTCTGTTAAGAACCAAAGTTATATTTCTGCTTACCTTGGGATGCAACTGTGCAGTTCAATGCATAACCACTAACGAGGATGCTCTCTCTGGAACTCTTGCCATGTGCCTTGAGAACATTAACTGCTTTGATAGGATAGTTATAGCCCCCTTTACCATCTGGAGTCTTTATAGCATTAGCAGCATCCACCACCATGTTGGAGAAGAAATCAGCATCACTATCAAATATGGTCAAGAAAATAAAACCCAGCATAAATTGACACATTTTAGCATATATATTTCAAGATATTAAGACACTGAATATTTTTATTGCACATAACATGTTATGGTAAAGGATACGGTCCAATAATTTTACTTGACATGCTTGTTTTGGCAGCATTCACGATGGAATCTCTTCCGAGATCATCTACAGAGATAGTTAAGTGATCTTGAATATACTTAACAGCTTCTCTGAAAAAAACGGTAAGCAAAGAATGAGACAATTTTAACAGCATGACTTAAAAAGCTAAAAACTTCACACATTTTTTTTTTAAATTAAAGCTACTAATTTTTTTTAGAAAGTTATGCATCAGTTTAAACAAATAAAAAAAAAAAAAAAAACTTTTCTATCAAGGGCCACTAAATAAATGATGGAGCTTGATTCTATTGTTTGGAAACGAATAGTATCTTACTTGCATGCAAGTCTGTAACCACTTATTATAGAGGTTGGGTGAATTTTACACTTGACAAGCTCATCTGCATTCTTCAAAAGTTCAGCTGCAATAATAACCTGGAAAAAAAAAATAATGTGAAAAATTTAAAGAAAATCAACTCAACACTTTTAAAAGCGACTTTTTTTTTTTGCTCAATATCAAATGGCATTACTACCACTAAATCCCTTATTATTTTGATAACATGGTTAGCTTGTGATATTTTGTAAAAATTTCTCACCACACTAGTGGTACCATCTCCAACTTCCTGATCTTGTAAATCTGCCAACTCCACCAAAACTTTAGCTGCAGGGTGTTCTACTTCTAGCAGCTTGAGAATAGTGGCACCATCATTGGTGATGGTCACATCCTAAAGGAAATATTTTACACTAATGAGGAACTTATTTTTTCAAACACTAAAACAAAAAAACTTCTTGAATGTAAATACTGAGAACTATTTTGTAAAAGTTTAAGTAGTTTCACTTTATCATAAAATATGATGGCCTGAACAAAATCCAAAATGAGGAGATAAACTGAAGTTAAAACTGAGTTTAGCTGCTACCAGTCTTTAGAAAAGGAATTTTATGAAATTAAAGAAACCATTTAAATGATATACAAGTTTATAATTTGCTTATATAATGCAGACATTACATCAAAAAAGAAGATGATTATATGCTTTACAGAATAGGGCTCTAAATTTCAGAAAAGGGCCTACTTACACCAATGTCATCCACCAACATTTTGTCAAGACCAACAGGACCCAAGCTACTTTTTACAATGTTTGCAATAGACATAGCAGCAAGAACTGTTGAGATTTCAAACAAAACTAAGATTCAATATAAAACATCTAGCTTCTTTCATCAATTGAAAGAAAATCTTTTATCTAAATACCATTTGCTAAAGAATAATTACTAATTAAGTGGGTTGGTTTGTTTTAATTGAAAAAAATATGGGGCAGTAACAAATAACTAGTAATGGAAAAAAGTGTGTTGTTGTTTTTTTGTATAATCTTTTATCAAACAACTCTCCAAATTTTGATCAATATGTATATTCTGCTTTTTTAAAATTGGTTATGGCAGAATTACAATATTTGTATTGCACATGCTTCCTTTATTTACATTTCCAACACAGTTTTATAAAACTTAAATTTATGAGTTCTACTTAGTAAACTGATATGAAAATAAACTTTTTAACTCTCTGAAAAGAAAAGAAGTCGGCCAGAGCTTGAGCTATTTTTAAGCCTGATGAAGCATTAGCTAATTTAGGACCTACATATAGGCCCCTTTATAGATGAGGAATCGTGTAAACATATAGTCTATATGATGTACACTGGTAAGAGATGAATAAATGGGGAGGTTATGTCAGTTATCAAACAAAATAGCATCAGTATATAAAAATGTAAAAATACTAGCACAGGATAGCACTTTTTGATTCTTACTTGTCTTGTAGATAGCTATGTGTTGTGGCTTATTTAATGCTTAATAAGGATTTTTTTTTAAAATTGAAAAGAATTAATTTTTGCTAAAAAAATAAAAAAAAAAATACTTGTCAGGCCATGTATGGCCTAATATTCCATATATATTCAAATAGTTTTTGTGTAATGAAAATATGCGCACGAGTTTAAAAGCACATTTGAAAAAAAATTGTTTCAGACAATTTTAATCCAATTTTTTAAATATTTTATTTTCTGCCATCACTATGCCGCCATTTTGTCCACACCGCTCTGACCTTCCTTGTAGCTCAAGACCTGATAATTTGTTTATTTCCTTCAATATTTACATTCTAAACAAGTAAAGCTCATAAAAGGAAATCAGCTTTGTGAGCTAGAAATTTACTACTAATTTAATAAGTAGATCTATTGTCTACGAAAATAAACTTCAACTTTGAATTATGTTTTAGCACGTTCTTTTAAAACCAATCGGAAGTTGTGTCACCAAAATTGAACGGCTTTCGCTTTTTAAAAAATTGTTTTTTCAATCATTTACTCTGCATTTGAGAGAGAGAAGCATCTAAAAAAAACAAAAAAAAACGATCTCAGTCCAAACTAGCGATAATACAATACTTTTTTTAAATATTATCAACTACTCAGGTAATTATTGTACTTTTATTAGTTGGTCAAGACATCCGACTATTGAACAACCTGACATCGGCAATAATGCAGGCATGCTAAACAAGCATGGAGAGCTATAGTTTTTAACTTATATTTTATAATCTAGATTTACTAGATCTATAATAATAGAGATTAGACCTGGCCCAAGTCTAGATCTAGCGAGTATATATGGTACTAACATAGTTATATAAATGTAGCGTTAGGTCTAACTCTAAATCTAGATCCAGAGATGGATAGACCTAAACGTCAACTGGTGTTTTTAACCCTTGTAAATCTTTTTACTAACGCTAACACCAAGACAACCAAGATTGTTATAAAAGACTGGATTGTAGATATCTCTGTGGCATTTTACGTCTCGAGAGACGATCTTTCCCCTTTGCAACTTCTTGTGTGACTAAAAAGGCCAATCCTTGATACACAGCTGCGATAGCAGGTTGGGCATATATAATCACCAGGCGCCATTGCATTTTCACCCTTCTTTCTGCTACTGTTGTGTATGACATCTGCAATCTTTGACCCTTCCTTTATGCTCTCTCTCCATGAGGATCTGTCCAGTGCCACCTCTTCCCAGTTGCCAGTGTCGATTTTGAAGAGCTTCATGTTGCGTTTGCATACATCCGTATAACGTAAAAGTGGGCGACCAGCGGCTCTCCTGCCTTCTATTAGATCGCCATACAGGATGTCCTGTGGAAGTCGACCTTCTGGCATTCTACGAACGTGGCCAAGCCAGCCAATGCGTCTGCTGCTGATAACAGAGCGGATGTCCTGGCACCCTGCTCTTTGTAGCACTTCCTCATTAGTTATCTTATCTTGCCACCTTATTTTAAAGATCCGCCTTAGGCATCGGAGGTGGAAAACATTCAGCTTTTTTTCTTGCCATGAGTAGGTTGACCATGTTTCACTTCCGTACAGCAGGGTTCTCAACACACAGGTCGTAGATATAGAATCTAGAAAATCTAAATGATAGTAAATGTTAACAAGAATATAAATAATTAAATTATGGTACTGCTAGATTAGATCTAAAATGCTGACTTATCAATTGGTAAAAAATCGAGTGCTGTATTCCTTCCATTGTTTAGATCTAGACAGTAGATTTAGATCTAGGGCTACCAAAATTACGCAGATACTTGAGATACTGACATTTCTGTTTAAAAAAGCATCGTACAACTAGATTCTATCTATTAGAATAGTGAATAGTACTTGTTATGTTTGTAATTTATACATCTAGTCTAGAAGACTAGTGTAGATCTAGATTTTTACTAATCAAGTTCTAGGCCTAGACTAGATCCAGTCTAAGAAATTAATTAAAGGCACTACAATTTAAGACTAAAGAACTAAATCTAATATAGATAAATATACTTATGGACATAGAATAAAAGAAAAGAAAGTTGTGTTTATTCTTTTTTCTTTATTTCTGTCAACAACACTGCATCCAAATCATACTGATATAGATTTAGACTTAGTAAACAGATAACATGCATCTTTGACACCCTAGCCCTAGTCTAGATCTAAGACTAAATCTTTATAATTAATTCTATCTTCTTGATAATTCATTTAATAGTGACTATAGATTTTAATGTGGTCTTTGTAAGGTGGACAATATGTCAAAAAGTTTTGAAAAATAAATAAGGAAAAGATTTTGATTTTTTTTTCTGGAAAAGGGGGGGGGGGGGGTCTTTGTCTTTATTATAGTCATAAATATTAACAAATGTAAATTTTTGTTTCAAATCTTCTATAAATATACTTTATTTAGTGACACAATTTCTGTTAATATTTTTTGTGGATTTGTAAAATTCATGGATTAATAGGGGCAAGTGTGATTAACCTATTCTTTAGATTATTTTTATTGTAAATAATGGACCTCATTCACCAATTGTAAACAAACAACATTTAGCCACGTGATTCTCTATCTCTTCTATACAAATTACTTACTACACACAGGCTATCATGTGATACATTTTTTTCATTGTTTTACCAATATTATTATATATATATTTTTTTTTTTTTCAAATGTTCTATAAAATAAATATACTTTGACTTTATTTTGTGACACATTTTTCTTTGATAATCATAATATTGTGAATTTGTGAAATTTATGGATTATTGGACACATTTTCTATGATTGATGGATTTTTCATTTTTAGGGGTAAGAGTAAGTACTATAACTATAACTAAGACTAAGTGTGTTTCATGTTAAATAATTGTCTCATGCTTCTGATTTTATTTTTAATTTTTTTTTTTTACTATTCTTGGGCATCATTAATGATGTATAAAATGTCAATGAAAACCAGTTTGAAAATGATTTTAAAAAAACGG
Source organism: Biomphalaria pfeifferi (assembly GCA_030265305.1). Lineage (NCBI taxonomy): Eukaryota > Metazoa > Mollusca > Gastropoda > Planorbidae > Biomphalaria > Biomphalaria pfeifferi. The sequence goes on from JASAOG010000069.1 coordinate 2,440,530, forward strand.
TCCTAAAAGTAGATTAGAATGTTGAGATTGACTTGACTGAGCTCAATTCAATATCATTATCAATCTTATCTGTCATACTCATACCTAATCCAGTCTACATTTAACATTAGTCATTACCGATTAGATCTAGTACTCAACTAGACTTAGTTAGATTGTTACTAACTAGAAGATCTAACACTAACTATCTAATCTAGATTAGAAAATTTATCTATATCTAGAATAGATGTGGTAATTCTGCAGGAGTTCAAGGGGCAGCCATCTTTGTTACTATTTTGTTATTGTTTATGTTCCAAAGAAATCCCAAGATAGTGTCTTAAAAAATACCAAGAATTAACATTACTTCTGTGTTTTCAAAGCAATGCTATTTTTTCTTTTAATTTTGACTTGGTGTCAATACAATACGTTTCTTATTGTTCTGTCTTCTTTTTAATTGTTAAATATTGTCTATATCTATTCTGATATTATAGAGAATCTAAATTTAACTAGTTACTAGGCCTACAATAAATATCAGCAGTTTGGCAAGATCCTGTTTCAGTTCCTTTATTTACCGTTGCTATCACGGCAACAGGCGGCCACTTTTTGCCAGATGGACTTCGTTACTGATGCAAAAATAAAACAAAAAATAAAATTGAGGAAGTTTTTTTTGCTGCCAACTAAAAAATATAATTTTGATAAATAAATATAGATGGGTTAGTAAGTGTAGACCTATTTTATTTCATCAAAACATATATTTTCATTTTAATATATCGAGAATCTATAGCATTTCTATACATTTGTATGTGTTTTATAGCTCAAGTTTGTTAATAATAAAATGTTTATGTTCTGTCTTTCTCTGGCAATTATTTAATAAACTTTAAAAAAATCATCTCATGTTTCTTTTTTCCAATTGGCTAATGGTTCAATTAATATTGTGTGTGTGTGTGTCACCGATGATTTTCCCTATTATCCTATACATGGACTTTTTTGTTTACATTCTTTTACAATTAATATGGGTATTTGAAAATAAAATATTTTAAAATTTTACTTACCGATTATCCATTAGCCTATCGTGATTAATGCCGGCCTCCCTACTTTCTCATTCTGGACTTGGGACCTGAGATGAACTCCAATTGGTGACAAGGCAGGGAGACCTAGGTCTCCCGTAGTGCCCTCGTAAGGAACTCTGCTGTTTGGCGTAGTGCCTCATAGCTTCCATACAAACATAGTGAACCACTGGATATGTCTTCCCGCAGCTCGCTGAGCTGCGAACACTCTTGCAAGATGTGCGCCACCGTCTCTTCTGATTCCCCGCAGTGTCAGCAACAGGCATCAAAATTAAGCCGGAACCGGGCGAAGTACGCACCTATGGGGCAGTGTCCCGTATGCCACTGCGCTATTGTTGTTTGTTCCGACCTTTTTAGCCTCCACCACGGGTCCTCTCGATTTGGGTGACGCATGTGCTGCCAGACTCCCCTGGCAGTTTTGGAATCATCCCAGGATTTCAACCATTTTTCATGTACCCACTCTCGTATAACTGTGGTAGCCTGTTGGAAGGTACTTGGTGACTCGAAAGTGGGCACGGCCAGCGCTCCATCTCGTGCTAGAGCATCAGCCACAGCATTGCCCCTCACGCCGCAGTGCAAGGGCACCCACTGCATAAAGATGACAGCTCCAATAAATAGGCGGATGTTATTTGTGGCGCCTAATGCCTCTTCCACCAATTTGGACTTTCCCCCTAAGCCAGCCATGGCTTGGAGGCAGGACTGGGAATCGGTAACTATTACAACAGTTGTCGCAACGGTTATCTTTTCGCGCAGTTTTTGGAGCAGGTAATTGAGTGTATTGGTTAATTCGTTAATTCTGCATCAAAGCTACATGTGGCGAGGCTTGTCTGGTTCGTGTTCTGGGTAACAGATATAGGCCCCATACCCAGCTCTTACGGAGTCCTCCATGACCGACTCGTCTGTGTAACAGCAGATGGAATCGGCCGGGTAGGTCTTTAGTGTGTCCAATGCCATTTTTCCTAGTAAATCCGGGTGTGTGTGTCGTTTTGTGGCCCCCTCCAACCCGTGTATAGTGAAATTTATGGGAGGGATGGGCTGTCTCCTCCAGGGCGGGCACGTGCTTATCCGTCAGATTGGGACCCGGTCAGTGGAGAGGCCAGCTTGAGCACTCAAATTTGACGCGCGGTGCATAAATGATGTCCATTTTATCCTGTTTTTTACACTCCACTGAGTGACTAATGTATGGGTCGGGAGCCCTGGTTCGCCCCTTTGGTAGCGTTCCAGGGCCGTTAGCACGGCGCGCTCTCTCCTCAGGCTGAGAGGAGCCACGTTGGACATGATTTCTGCAGCGGAAGTTGGGCTCATTCTATAGGTGCCGCAAATGAATCTGAGAGCCTGGGGCTGTACACGGTCACCTACCTCTTGTCAGCACCTTAAATCTTTATCAAAACATTTAAAATGTACTGTATTTATCTATACAATAATCCCATCATATCTATTAAATTCAATTTTTATAGCATAAAAAATCGGTACCTAGATTTACGCTTTTTCGTGTTATTACTATCATTCTAATTTAAGAATAATAATGTATACCCCCCTCCCTTTTTTTAATACTTCAACCAATATAGCATATATTCCTATTAATTCTATTTGTTTTATTTTCTTTCTCTTCCTAACATGTTTTGGCTCACTGTATTAAAAATCAAGTAGGTTATCCTCCCTTAGAAATATTTCTTTTAGTCTTGATCCAATAGCTAGACAACGCAATAAAAATCTGGCCTGCACCAATATGGCTGCCTAGAGATGTAAATAAATGAACTGAAACAGGATCTTGCCTCTAGTTCTATCAGTTAGATTATGAGTGTAATTAATAGACTTATTAGGACTAGATGATACTGGTATAGCTAGATCTAGCATATTTTTAGCTTCAAATATAAAAACAAACAAAAAACCAAATCGGAGAGAAAACCCAAAATACAAGATTACAGTTTAAACAATAACAAAGATGGCTGCCCCTTGAAATCCTGCAGAATTACCGATGTTGTTGCTGTTAGTGTGTAGATCTAGATCTAAAAAAAAAAGGCTAGATCTAGTATCTGGAGTTTCCTTGGTTACTTTATGAGATTTTGAGTTTCAGTTTGTTCTGGAACTTTCTCAAGGCAAACCCAAGCTCACGTCACTGCCTTGCCTACACCGGTTAACTTAAAGATCCCAGGATAATATGGTAGATCTTGTCCTAGTGCTAATTGAGTGCCATAATAAGCAGAAGAAAAAGAATGTTAAATGTCCTATTTTATTACCATTTTGTGTTCGAACTGACTGTCCGGTGGTTCTATTGCCTCCAACAGTCAATGCTGTAGTAGTATTCGCCATGTTGAATCACGCTTTAGTTCTGGTATTCAGGAAATGACATCAAATGGCATGAAATCCATTCGCCATATTACACATTAGCATTGAAAAAAAAATCATTAAAACTAAACTAGTAGACTAGATCTAGATCTATATAGATCTAAATAAACAGATTATTTATATAGATCAATATAAATCAAATCACTGGATCTAAATCTAGATTTGTATTTCATAAGATAAAAAGATATTTTTTATTATATGTCAGATTTAAAATGTTAGCACTTACAAATAACCATGTAATTCTGCAGTGGCGTCGCTTGACGGGTGCGTTCGGCACCAGGGCCGGTTTTACAGATTGCGGGGCCCTATGCGAAACGGATTGCGCGGGGCCCAGTCTGGGTAGGGATAAGGATTATAAGTGAAAATTAGGATTTTGTATTAGAAAATAAATGTGTCTTTGCATTTTATTCATACTTTACTAAGTACAAAATCACTGTCAAATTAACTTTACGAGCCATGGCATCTAGTAGAAAGTAGTTTTCCAACAAAAAGTCGAGAAACATTCAGATCAGCTTTTTAGATTTACTATCGACTAGAAAAATATCGCTTTTTTATAAGAGGTCGAAATAGATTTAGATTAATATTTGTATGCCAGTCACTAGCGGATCCAGAACTTTGGAGTGGGAGGGGGGCGATTTTTTCAATACCCTAACCCTATGCATATATATATATATGTGTTGTACGCACATTTACTTATAGTATTTCATTTAAATATGTGTGACCTATATATATATATATATATATATATATATATATATATATATAGTGCATTTTGTCTGTCAGTTTGTCTGTCCGTCATGTTTATATCAAGAAAAAAAAGAAGACTAAAAGCTATTGAAATCTTGTTAACCTTTAATTTCCTTCCAAAACATAGAAATGGTTTTAAGTATCTATTATAGATCGTTACTGAAGTATATATATATATATATATATATATATATATATATATATATATATATATATATATATATATATATATATATAGAGAGAGAGAGAGAGAGAGAGAGAGAGAGAGAGAAATAGAGTGAATCTCAAATAAATCAAATACCATTAATAAAATTTTTGGGATGATCTAGTATAAAAATTATATCTACCATGGAGAGATTTTCAGACCATACTTTGGTGTTAGGAAGTTGTTTTCCTTTAAAAAAAATCCGGAACATAATATTAAGATAAAATTAGATTTTGCAACGTTTAAGCAAGAAAATTAAATGTAGTATAAGATAGAAGTGCGATTTAAAATAAATAGAGTAAAAATGTTTTTAATGCAGCGTTTCTCAAAGTTTGGGTCTTCCCCAGTGGCTGGGGATGGCGAGTACCTTGAATTGGGGGATGGGGAGACGTAACTTCCTGACAAAAAGGTGTGTGTCATAGAGTGTGTGTGTGTGTGTGTGTGTGTTTCCTGGTGGTGGTAAGAAGAGGTTAAGCGATTGATTGATGCTTATGCATTGAGTATGATGACATTAGCGTAATGCAAATGTGAAACGGCAGACAATCTTGAGACATGAAAGAGTAAAGACGTTGTTTTGTGGTGACCTAGATTTTGTCTAAATATCAGTATATTTCATTAATATTACATCTCTATCTCAAGTTCAATATGTGAATATTGTAATAACAGTTAGGCTATATTGAGTTGTTCACATAAGAAATTCATTTTAAAGTTTATTAATTAAAAATATAATAATAAAGCGTGTCTTCGAGTCCGAAGATTAGTGAGGAATCCATGGCTGTGCAGTCCCAATTGTGACCTACATATTTTGCCACATCCAGGTCAAGCATAACCACTGTCCGCAGGTGGTCGATTGAGTTTTTTCTTTTCGCGTCTGCGTCTGTCCTCGGCAGCGGATTTTCTTTTTGTCTCATATGTGTATCCCGCGGCCTTCGGGAGTGAACTCCAACTGACTCGTTCTGAGACCGCATGCAACCAGGTGCTATCTTCTATGTCAGTTAAGGAAAGTTGACGCCTGAGCTGGTCTTTGAAGCGTTTCCGTGGGGCGCCTCTGTTAAGTCGACCACCTTTTAGCTTACCATAAAATACATAATTTCTGTCACCATATTTGACTATTCTGCTTTGAAACATCATGTTTTCGTCTAGAAAGGGGAAGGGGCGGTAGAGTAATTTCTGCTAATGATTACACTTTTCATTAAAGAATAGGTGTGGGGCGACTCGATATAAGAACTTAATTTATAGCATATCTAAACTATATTAGTGAAAAATTTTTCTTTTAATTTTGTAATTTCTCAACTATAATTCAAACAGAAAAAGTAGGAGCGCCCCCCCCCCACTCAAAGGGTTTAGGTGGGAAGGGCAGTAGAGATACTCGCCCCCCCCCCAATCGGCCAACAGGGGATCGACATAATACAAAGATCGGTTAAAACATCAATAACAAGTTTTAATCATTTAGATATTTCATTGTTTCATTGATTCAGTTAGCAAGCTGTGATTTCTACAAATAAATTGAACCGCCCCCCCCCCCCCCACTCGAAAGTTTATGGGGGGGGGGGGTCGGGATTGATGCCATCGCCCCCTCCCGACACCACCAAATCGGCCAACATACTAGAGGGGAGGCGAAATAATCTAAAAATAGGTTGAAATATAAATAATTAGTATATATTATTAACACCAGTAATAAATTCGTATACAAATTGTGTGAATTCTACACAAAAATTCGTCCGCCCCCTCCTTCGGTCAATTCATAACAATGGTGAGTCCAAGACAACGGAGACTACTACAAGCCTTATCCTATTTCAAATGGCGTAAAGCAGGGCTGTGTGCTGGCTTCAACGCTTTTCAGGATAATGTTCACCGCTATACTGAAAGATGCCTTTCGCACAGAAAGCATTGGAGTTGGTTTACGATATCGCACTGATACAACAGAGGGGACTCAGCATATCCACAAAACTGAAAGTCTACAGTGCTGTAGTTCTCCCGTCACTCTAATATGCATCAGAGTTCTGGACCTTATATTCCCGCCACATCAAAAATCAAAACTCCATCCACCTACGCAGTCTAAGGTGCATTAGTCTGACCACATACCAGACAAAGAAATATTAAAGCTGTCCAACATGAACAATATCAATGCGACAGTAAAAATATCCCAACTTCGATAGGCGGGACATGCAGTCCGCATGCCAGACAATCGCCTTTCCAAACGACTTCTGTACAGGGAGTTGCGTGCAGGAAAGCGCTCCCAGGAATATCAATACAAGCGCTAGAAAGACACTCTAAAGAGCTCCTTTAAGGAATGCGATATCGACATTCACGGCTAGGAAGCATTAGCCCTCGATTGCTCCTCATGTTGTGAAGCAGTGAGTCTCGGAGTCTTGAGCGCCGAACAAACAAAATGCTAAGAGAAGAAGCAGGCCTATCTGCAACTGACCATACCTACCCATGCCACGGCCGGCTTTTTAAAGCGAGGATTGGGCTTTACAGTCTTCTTCGAGTCCATAGGATATGAGAAATGTGCTCATCTTTGATCACGAAGGAGGAGCTATATATCCCGTATGAAGACGACCGATCGCCAAAGGCTAATTTTTTTTTGGGGGGGGGGGGGGGGGGAGGGCAATTTGAAAGTTGATAGGCGTAACAAAGGTGCTTCCCAAAAACCAGCTTAGGTGCCACGTTGCTTTAACTGAAATATAAGAGAGCACATGGATGCCAGTGGATTCGGAACTCAAATGGTAGATGTATGTGCCCCCCCCCCCTTCCACCTCAACAAATCGGGTAACATACGAGAAGGGTGACATTATATTAAGATTAGTTAAAATATCAATAAGTAGCTGATATCATAATTACTAATACTAATTTTATTTCTACCAAAAAAAAAACAACAACACACCGTTGTCCGCCCCTCCCAATCAAAGGGTTAGAAAGGGGGGGGGGGGGCTGGATTGATATACTCCCCCTATCCACCCTACCAAATCGTCCAACATACTAGAAAAGGGGGGGGGGGGCGATAATTTAAAAATTGTTTAAAATTTAAAACTAATTAGTATATATCAATAACATAAGTAAATAATTTTTGTAATTTGTCTACTTCAATTCGCCCCCTTCCCCTCCAGAGAGTTTTGAGTTTAACACTCCTCCCTGTAGCCATGTTTGAAGCTAAAAACACCTCTTCAATGTAAAATTAAAGCAAACTACAGTCACAAAATTCCATGAGCGTTGCCGGGGAGGGGGGGGTTGATATTAACCCTCACCCTCCAGAGGGCTTTAAGTTTAAATTCCATCCAGATAGTTTTGACGATAAAAACTGCTCTTTTCCACAAAAATCCCCCAACCCCTTTACCCCGAAAGAAAATCCTGGCTACGCCTATGTAGGCCTAATATATTTATGTATATGGTCTTGCGATCACAGTTAAATAATTCTACAGAATTCGTTGAAATATTCCCATTTTAAATGTAGAGATAAAGGAATTATGCATTTTCACACCAATTGTTTCCTTAAATTTGAATAAAAAATATGCAGCAGATTTTCGTGGCGTTCTGTTTAGTATGGGCAGCATAAAGATAAAAAAGAAATGGATTCTAATGACGTTAACTTGGACAATTATTAATTAAATGACATTCTAGATTATATTGTTATAGACGCATGGCACTGATCTTCTTTTTATATGAAAGCGGGATAATGGGCGTTCCAGCCATACATTCATTGAAAAGTAAGGCAGGTGGTTGAAAGCGGCACTGTCCCAGGGAGACGTCACAGACGCCTGGTCACATTAGAGACTTAGGCTAACCATGGGCTAACATAAAAAAAGGAGTGACTTTTAAACGTTGAAGTTACATAAAGATGTCCATAATTTCAATGGCGAATTATATCACTCTCCTAAGAGTGACACGCTGACAGTGATCCAGTGTCACTTTGATCTATAATTAGACTCTTTAGCCGTGACAGTGCTTGAATTATATTAGTTATTTTTATTTCAGTATTTATAAAAAAAATTAGTCCAATATGAAAATTTAAAAAAAATAAAAAGGACCTAGATTTTTCAAATCAACTGTTTTATTTGTCTTTCCCCACCTTTTTTTTTTTTTTGCGACATAAAAAATTGTATTATGTAATTATTTTAGTTCACAAACATGCCAGTATGCTGACTACAAAAAGACGCATGCGTACAACTTGTTTACAAGAGTTCGCGAGACCACGTGATTAGAAAAATGGCGATTACGGAAATTACCGTCCTTGAACATTTACTTTGTTTTTATCGAACTTAGAGCACTCTTTGACATTATTACGATTTGTGTGTTTTCTCGAGTTGGACATACTAATGGCAAAAAACGGTTGTGTAGACGGAACATCTTTGTTTTTAGTAAGTGGATTATGATTTAGATTTTTCAGGATAAACATTCAAGATGAGAGACGGCCATAGGCATAAGCAGTATAGCACTTTATTATTTTTTATTGATCACTTTACACTTACCTATATAAATGATATTGTAATTATATTATTAATGACACCAATACTAAGACTAAATTGTCTAAATAATTGTAAATTAAATAAGATTACAAGTGTATTAGATTGTAACTAGAATCTATGTCTAGATCCTAGATCTACGAAAACTAATATTAGTATAATTAGTAATAATAGATCTCAATCAGATAAGTTAAATAAGTACTAGAATAGATCTATAAGTAAAAAAAAATAAGACTAAGACACTAAGTCTAAGTGAGTAACTTAAAAATAAGACTAAGTCTAAGTGAGTAACTTAAAAATAAGACTAAGACACTAAGTCTAAGTGAGTAACTTACTTAGTAAGTCAGATGTGAGATGTCAGATGATCATCATGATCAGATCTATTCTAGAATCTACATAACTTTAACGTCATGACATATTGACAAAACATGATATATTTGATAAAGATAACTGATTTAAATAAAGTTAAGACTTAAGTCTAAGTCGACCAAGTCCTAAGCCTAAGTAGTTACATTAAATGAGTGATGATATGACTACGGTACTATCATTATCATAACTATAAGTATGGTCTATGCTCTAGTACTAGACAGTTATGATATAAACTGTAGTCATATATAATAGTAATAATAGATAATTATATTAATAGACTAGAGAGTCTATGCGCTATGCTAGATCTATAAAAAAATAAAACTATAAGTACATGACATAGAATATAGTCTACTCACTCTACTCTCTGTGAAGATTCTATGAATTTAGCTTGATCTATATGAATATCTTCATTTTTAATTATTCTAAAGAACTATTCTACAATCCATACAAATCTATTTGCTTATTATATTAAACTAACTTTAGACAGGTATTACTAATACTAGTATCATTGTTAGTACTATAGTACTATAATACAACTAGTTGCCGTGTTAGAACAGTGTTTGTTAGTGTTTGATTGCTCTAAAATAGTATTTTGTTTCTTTTTAAATAAAGATAATTAATTATAAAATATTATTATCCACTTCTAGATTTTCATAACAATATTTATGCACACACTCATTGTGCAAAGATTTTTAATCTATGTTGATAAAATTGATTTTGAAATGTGAATTGATATTGATATTTTTAAATTTATTTTTTAGCCTTCTATTTTTAAGTGAATGACAAGCTTTATAAAGAAGGAAAGAATACATGTTAACCTTTGAGAAAATGGATTTTGATCAGCATAGTTTGAGAAGTAATACTTCTCACCGCAACTTCGAACGCCCTGGTTCGGATATCAAGAAAAAGGGGTACATGAAAAAAATGAAGGTATTTAGGTTTCTGCTAAATGTTACAAATATCACATACCTTTTTAATCTTAGAATTTCTTTGACATTTCATTCACATGCATTTCTACAAATAAATGTTATCGTTATTTAAACTAATAAAAATACACATTTTAAACAAATTAGTTGAAAAGGAGTCTCTGTGTTCATGGGAGATTGTTGCTCATGGAGAATTTAGGATATGTTTCTGGTAAAAAGAATATATATAGATATATACTTTAATTTTTTTTAATAGATAAATAAAAAAGATCTCACTTTATGGAATTTTTATATATGACCAAATCATTCTGGTAAATAAAAAAATGTGGGTTTGATTTATTGATCCTGCAATACTTGGAAGGGGCTTTGGTTTGATTCATTGATCCTGCAATACTTGGAAGGGGCTTGGGTTTTTGGGAAGAGTTAGAATATGCCAAAAGCTTTTGTAATGAAAGAGTATCAAAAAAAAGTTTGACATGATATCAACTGCAATCACATACATACATACATTATTATTAACATTTTCAATACCATAAAAAAAAAATTTCTTTTACAGACCATGAAGAAAAAATTTTTTGTTTTGCGGTCTACAAGCTCCAGTGGACCTGCCAGGCTGGAGTATTATGACTCGGAGAAGAAGTTTAATTCTGGTACATCCGCCAAACACCCCATCCACCTCCACACTTGCTTCAATATAAATAAGAAGTCAGACTCAAAACATGGAAAGTGGGGTATTGTGCTCTACAGCAAAGATGAGTACTTCACAGTCCTTTCAGAATCAGAGGCTGAGCAGAATAGCTGGCTGGAGCTAATGTTGGAATACCAGAGCGAGTATCTGCCTTGTGGAGATGTTCGTGACCATTATGGTAAGTTTTTTTAGTTTAAAATTAAGTTTCAAAGTTGACATTTTGCTTTTTTTTTACAAAGCTTTTATTAACTCTGTTTGTAAAAAGTGTGTACATGTTATTTCTCCCACACCCATTCTTAGATCAAGTTGAAACTTTGCACACTAATTCATTGGCTTAGAAAATAAATGAATCAATAAAAAAAAAATTAATTAGTCAATTGATTGATGGTTATTATTTGATACCTACAAGGGAAATAAGTTCTTCAGTATTCACATATATGGCTAAATTTGTAATGCTATTGCTGCCACACACATTCTCCAATCAAGTTGATACTTTAAACAATAATTTATTGTACGTAACAGAACATCAATCAATAAAAAAAATAACCCATTAGTTAATTAATTTATGGTAATTAATTATTATCAAATAAGGGAAATAACTTATACATTATTGATATATAAGTGCCTAGGGTGGAGTTCTCCCGCCCCCCCCCCCCCCCGCTCATTTAAAAAAATTATTTTGCTTGTGTGTCCCCCCCCCCCCCCCCCCCTCTATGTTGCATATCAGATAAACAATGTCATTACTTTTAAGTCTACTGAACTAGAATCAAATTGTAACTTGGACAACAGAATGTCAGAATTGTGTATAGCTAGTTCAATGATTGGAAAACCCTTACAATACTGTCTCCTTTAAAGCACCCATTTGAAACTTAGGTAGAAATCAGTTCAGACATGGGCCTTCATGTTCCATATCTTCTAAAAAGGATTAATGAATTAAATAGTTTAGAAAGGGAACATATTAACATACTTTATTTCACTGCTCTAGATTTGTGTTACTTAAAAGTGGGAGAGGAATGAGTTTAAGAAGTCTTTTAAGGTGTAACTTTATTAGCTTCTGGTTTCCATCAGTATTACAAATCATAAGTCTTGACCATAAAAATCATAAATCTTGATCATTTCTACTACATTCAGTCATGTTGACATGCAGAGGGAATTCCATTTTACCCCCCCCCCCCCCCCCCCCCCCCCCCCCACACCCTATAGGTTAGCTGTAGGTCTTAAAGATGGTGCTACATTGTGCTTCTTTGTAACCCTTTTGAATGTCACATAATGGGGAATTTTACTTCACATATCCCAGTTCTTTAGTTAATGTAGACTCTTATATAAGTCATTATTAAAAAATAGCCATCCGAAGTGCCATGGGTGCTTCCCATTGTTAAGCTTTGCCATCCAGGGTGCTTCCCATTGTTATACTTAGCTGACCAGAGTGCTTCTTTTTGTTAAACTGTCCCAAGTGCTTTCCATTGTTAAACGTAACATGTACAGAATGCTTCCTATTATTAAAGAGAGCTGTCTGGAGTGCTTTCTTTGGTTAAACTTAGCTGTTAGATTGCTCCATCGCGTCCCTTCCCTTGATCTATTTGCTGCATAACGAAAAACTATAAGTCTATAAAGTTGACTTCTTATTGTTTCGAAATGAAATCTTTCTTCCTTGAAGGATGACACTTTCATTACTTTTGGAGATGCAGATGTTCTCTGCTCTGAATGCTCATGAGAAAAACAACTGACTAACACACCATGACTCTTCGTGTGTGCGTCATAACAGCTGAACTAAAAGAGTCCGAGAATCAGGTCTATCTGCTTCTGATTTCCGGAGCCTTAAAAAGCTGTTTGCGTCTACTGGACGCTGACATTTTCTTGTATTATCTGGCGCCAGCTGCGCTCCTCTTGTTTTCCAACTGTGCACATCACGCCCTCTTGCCCCCCCTGGTGAATACTACTGTGTTGTGATGTAATCATCTCGCTGTTGTGATCTTAGAAAAAAAAAATCAATCCGTCAAAGCGGATTCCGGCTTTTCTCACTCGTAGCCTAGCTCTTGGCTGGCCCTTTTACTTGGGGGGGGGGGGGGGGGGGGGGGGAGAATCGCCTTTGAAAATGACGTCACATGTTTTTCTGGGTCGTGTTGGTATCGAATGTTCATTGGTGGTAATGTAATTGAAGTCGATTACCCCTTGACATGACAGATGATGTGAACGAGTACACGGCTTTCAATAATCAAATAGCTGTTAAACACGCTTCGATTGCGGTATTCATATAGCGTACCCATCACATTCAGAAACTCATGTTTTTTGTTTTTTTTTGTAAGTTTTTTTATTGACCCTCGCCTGGGGAGAAAAAAATTGTATCACCTATTTTGTCTACGTTGATTTCGCCTTCATAACAGTTGAAATGATCGATGCAGGAATTTGTGTAATCAACTTATGCTTAGTCATCAGTTTCTCATCAGTAGGCCTATTTTGTTTTTTAACTTTCACTAATGTTGTTTACACAGCAGTCATCTTTTAGAAAGCTAACAATCGGATCTCGAACGACTTAATAACACCTGATGGAACTGATTGTTAGTGATTGTGCATGGATGTGTATATTTTGTGATTGTGTATGGATGTGTGTGTATTTGTAATCGTAGCTCTTGTGCCTACAAATTTTGCTCGCAGCTTAGGCTCGAATAGAAAGGACTGTTTGTTTGCCTAGCCGTTAACTGTCTAGAATTTCACAAATGAAATCTTATTTACTAGAATTTATATTGAGTGTGTATGGGGAAAGTTTGTGTGTGTGTGTATGTTGGGGGGGGGGGGGGTAATTGCAACTGGCACTTCTGTGTTAGTGGTTGTCCCAATTGTTTAGCCAGTTTCATTGTTTCTGTGAAGAAGTGTTTATGTTGGTCTAGTTTCCCATGCTTTTCTGCGCGTTCCTATTTCTTTATCAATCGTAGCTAGTCCGGAAGACAACCGCCCACCAAGTGTGGATGAAAGAAATTGTGAAATTGCGTCATCAAAATAGACGTCAGAGTTGTTTGCTTAGTTATTGCAGGTGGGTTGTCAAAAATCGTCAACGTAATGTTGGTTTGACACGCAGACTTTGTGTGGGTTGAAATGAAAATCATTTTTCAAACAACTTCTATATCAGTACATAGGGGGCTTCAAATTGAACAGTTGTAGCAGCGTTATCATGAAAACCGAGGTTTTGCTCTTCTGTGGTCACGAAGAAGCAAGACTAGTCAAACCAATCAGCAGGTAGATTTTGATATTTGTGACAAAAGAAAGAAAAATCTGTCTTTTTGTCACGTGACATTGTGGCGCCAACAGGTTCATAACATGTTTGGATTTTGGATGTGAAACCCTTGTATGACAAAAAAAAAAAATGAGGATCTTTGCAGGACATAAGAATTAGGAACTTTGCAGGACACAATAATGAGGAACTTTGTAGCACACAAGAATGAGGAACTTTGTAGCACACAAGAATGAGGAACTTTGTAGCTCACAAGAATGAGGAACTTTGTAGCACACAAGAATGAGGAACTTTGTAGCACACAAGAATGAAGAACTTTGTTGCACACAAGAATGAGGAACTTTGTAGCACATAAGAATGAGGAACTTTGTAGCACACAAGAATGAGGAACTTTGTAGCACACAAGAATGAGGAACTTTGTAGCACACAAGAATGAGGAACTTTGTAGCACACAAGAATGAAGAACTTTGTTGCACACAAGAATGAGGAACTTTGTAGCACATAAGAATGAGGAACTTTGTAGCACACAAGAATGAGGAACTTTGTAGCACACAAGAATGAGGAACTTTGTAGCACACAAGAATGAGGAACTTTGTAGCACACAAGAATGAGGAACTTTGTAGGACACAAGAATGAAGAACTTTGTTGCACACAAGAATGAGGAACTTTGTAGCACACAAGAATGAGGAACTTTGTAGCACACAAGAATGAGGAACTTTGTAGCACACAAGAATGAGGAACTTTGTAGCACACAAGAATGAGGAACTTTGTAGCACACAAGAATGAGGAACTTTGTAGGACACAAGAATGAAGAACTTTGTTGCACACAAGAATGAGGAACTTTGTAGCACACAAGAATGAGGAACTTTGTAGCACACAAGAATGAGGAACTTTGTAGCACACAAGAATGAGGAACTTTGTAGCACACAAGAATGAGGAACTTTGTAGCACACAAGAATGAGGAACTTTGTAGCACACAAGAATGAGGAACTTTGTAGCACACAAGAATGAGGAACTCTCGACTTGTTTGGAAAAACATTTTTTTTATCAGTCACAGAGACAGCTAGTGATATGTAGTGACACTATCTAGGCCAGAAAGATTGTATTTCTGGATATAGATACTTAACAAATCTGCATGGATGCTGTTCCTTGAACAACTGGATACTAGATAGATCTATTACATGTGGTATGTGCATACTCTTTACAAACAAGAAGTGTAAAGACCAAAAATAGCCCTTGCGCCTATTTCTTGCATGGTAAAGGTGATGATAAAGTGTGGAATAGATCTACCATGTTTATATGCATGCTCATATAATATGCTCTGTTTCAATGAAAACACTTACTTTTAGAAGACCTTAGGTATTTTTAAAGGTTAGTCCTATGGTGAGGTCTTCAGGGCTTATAAAGACCTACATGCAGAGAACAGTACCAGGAATAAGAAAGAGACAGTCAGAGAAAGTGATGGAATGACAACAGTAAAGAATGGACGGAAGTGTCATTAAAAAAAAAGACAGAAGAATGAAAAAAAAAAAGACGGTCGACAGATCATGTGTGGTGCCCCAACCGTATTTTGACTAAAAAAACAACAACCTCTAATAGCGCCTTTTTGTCCACCTAGGGCGGAGTGGTGCTAAAATAAGTTTTAGACACTAAGTTATAAAAGTTTTTGTAAAATGATCGAGTGTGTCCTTCATCATTCATTCGGCTCTTTGATCTCTCTGAAGTGTCTAGGGCCTGCATGTGCAGTAGTCACAGGTTCTTAGGTAATCTTTGTAACAGTTTGTATGAAGCATCAGTATGATAAGGTTGGGGTGTGCAGAGAACCAAGCAGATTGTAGAACCATCATTGTTCATTGCCAGGCACGAGGGAAATAGCACTTGTGATGACATGCTGCGTCGAAGTCTAGACTATATGTTTGCTGAGATGGCGTTTTGACAACCCGCCCCAGACTTTCCTTTTGCCACTACTCATTTGTCTTGTGGTCAGTGACACCTGTTACGTTTGTGACGTGAACTAGATCGAGTTACACTTTGCAATAAGCTCATCGGAGTCCAGAAAAAAGTGTGCTAATGACAGTGCTCTTCAATCGTGTGTAATCCGTTATTGCAAGTTTATTGCGATGAGCACACCATTGTTATAATGGAATCGGAGGGTTAAGACTTCTTGGTGTTTTCAGAAAGTAAAATCTGATGATCCAAAGTTTGCAAGAGATATTTATTTAAGGGGAAGAAATGAAAGACATTTTATTCATTAAGTAGAAATCATGAAATGATTTAACCCTAATTATCAAGCAATAATACACATTAAAATCCAAAATAAGATAAGATAATTGTATTGATCCAATCAAATGGAAATTCTGTTTGACTACAATTGACAACCTCAGCGTAACTACTGTACAAAAACTATATGGATGAAAAATTTGAACAACATTCACTCACGAAACACATACACATTCACAACCAGCGCTTTAAGAGTTTGACTTTTACGTACTTCTCGATGACGACAGCTGATCTTGTAACACTCTGACCGATAGTGGGATAAAGGAGTTTTTAAATCTTTCTGTTTTAGTCCTAACGGAAAGGAGACAACCATTTCGTTCAGATCTGATGTAACAGTGGTTTAATGGGTGCAGGTTGTCTTTAAGAATCGTGAGTGTTTTTGGAAATGCGTCTTTCTTGAAAAAGCTCTTCAAGAGATCAAACATAAATTCACAATAGAAGACTTAACATGAAGCTTCAAACGTATTGATTGAGGATCGATGTGTGCTGGCTACCGAAGAGATGGTCTCTGTGGTCTTGCTAAGTGAAGTCACTCTTTAAATTGGCTGTCTTCTCTTTCCTTCTACCCTCTTACCAAACCGCCACTACATTTGTAGAACTAATCATGGTCTACCTCTCCTTTTTGACTCATCCAATGACCGAAACCCTTTAAAGAGATGGCGAATTCTATTATATTTTCAATTCATTCATTAAACATTATTCAAAAATAAAAATAATTTTTCCACACAAAATATTTTATAATATAAGAAGATTTTGGCAACTGTGCAATAGCACTTTTATACCACAAAAGTGCATCAGGGTATTGTCGCCTGTATAGCTGAACGATGCAGCAATGCGATACCGTTATATTCTCTGTGCGATACCAAATCAGTATAAATTATTTGGCACTTTAAGCCATGCCACCCATCTACCCAGAAACTTCCTTATGAGAATCTAAATTCTATTCTATTTCATTTCATACATTAGCAATTATTAACAAACACGAAAAATGTGTAAATTCACAAAATATTTGAGCTAGACTTTTCCGGATTTTCGATAACAATAGTATTAATACTTGTAGCATAAATAGCTATGTGGTGCCATAGTAATTTAAATAGCGATAAAAATGTGGTATAAATAGCAATGCGGTACCACAGTAGTATAAATAGCGATGGCAATGTGGTACCACAGTAGTATAAATAGCGATAACAAAGTAGTAGAAATAGCTGCGTGTCGCCATTCAATGTCCTGAAATTGAGAACAGCGGGGCCAGCAACAACCAGCTTTATAACAAACATGGGAGAAAAACATCCGAGCTGTTAGAAATGTCAAGGTCACTCTCGGCCTGGATGCGGTTGGGGGGGGGGGGGTGATCCGCACAAACACAAGACGGGCGCATGGACCCACTGTGTTTGTTTATGAATTAGTCTAGTCTTGTTACCAGACAGTTCTTTCTTTCTTTTTTTTTTTTTTTTGTGTTAGTTTCTATTTGGACCTAAAACTCGTTGCAGGAATCTCCTCCCCCCCCTCGATCTTTCCATAAACAATAGAGTGACACCAATCGGAGATTTATTGGTAGAATGGAAATCTAGACAGTAATAATGGCCATGTGGGGGGTGAGGGAGTAACTCTGTCAGGTCTTGTAACTGAAGCAGGATGTTTGTTTTTATAAATAACATTTTGTTTTATGACTTCGTGTGTCCTCGTATTTCTCCGTTCTTTACCTGTAGGGAAAAAATACACTACTTCAGCTATTTTTAGCTTTTTTTTTTAAAGGAAACATAACTGTAAAGAAGCTGTTGTGCTAAGCTGTAATGCTACTAAAATCAAATTGGTAAAAATATACGAGTGCAGCAAAGGGCAACTCTATGTATCTCAGGACACACTGCTACAGACGTAGTTCTAGTGTGTGAACAGAGTCGTTTAATTTGTAAGTGTTTTGTTTTTTTCGTTTTATAACTGTAATGTCACGCTCCTGAAGTCGAATTCGTAATCTGTAAAAAAAAAAAAAAAAAAAAAAAGTCAGTCTATAAAATGGCTAGGTATTAGAACAATCCAGAGCTTTTCGCCCTGTGTCGTTCATTGGGAGCTTGACGTGCTTTACGGTGATTTCAATTCTTGAGCTTTCCCCCTGAGTCGAGGGAGCATTGTACCACCACTATTGTGCAACAGATCGTCTTTTTTGGGAAATGGGATCCCAGGGGAGTAGCTAGGGATTTGGGGGTCCGGGGAGGATTGACCTCTTTGGGGGCCCCTTGCATTTTGACAATCGACATCATGGCATGAGATAATGTACTTAATTAATATATAATCCTAGATTATAATAGGTACAGTATATCAGTAAGACTTTTAATGAACAATAACGTTTATTGGCGAAATAATGCACAAGTGACTAATCTCAATTCATATCGCTTCACGTCGTGCTTTCAGTGCAACAAAGGCATCTATAAGATCATCTACATCGATAGGGTCTAGTATTTGTGACTCCACTGACATTAAAGCCATGCCCAGCCTTTCTTGCGTCATTGTGCTCCTGAGATAGTTTTTGATGAACTTGAGCTTTGAGAATGAGCTCTCACATGAAGCAATGAAAGTGACCTGAGTTAGCAGTATTCGAATGGATGTTACAAAGTTTGAGCACACATCATTACCAGCTTCCTTACTATGTCACTTGGTGATTGTGGCACTGGTTTGTTGATGAAAAGTGATGTGCATCAATGACGACATTGAACAAGCGATTTGTTTGTATTTCATCAAACAGGAAAAAGTAACAGTTTTTCATCAGCGTGTCATCATCCATAGACTCCAAGAGGCGTCTTGGTCCAAGAAGAAACCCAAAGGTGTCCACATGGTTTTCCAGCCTTTGGTATATGTCCTTCATCTCCATATGAAGTCTGTCCAGCACTTCTGTCGCAACACATTTGAATTGCAGTTCTATTGACAGTCGTACACCAGAACCCAACTCCCCATCAAGTCTTTTTCTTTCTTCTGGTTGATTTGATTACAGGAAATCCATAGTATTCATTACCTTCTTTTGCTCTTTCTATCAGTGATCAGTTTCGTCAGTTTCTCATCATTTTGCAGAAAGCATGAAAGGGTTTTAATTTCTTCAGCAGCTTCCCGTCCAGACTTTTGTACTTTTTTCTGAACTATATTGATTTGGTGCTGGAGATTTGACAAGAATTCCAGATAAGCAAAAATTTCATAACTTTCCATTGCATGAAGATGCTGTGCACTGTTCATCTTTTTTTTTTTTGGAAAAATTAGCTACCCTTTAACAGAATTTTTGCTCACAGTTCCTCAGATAAAATTCCAGGCTGGATATATCCGAAGTATTTGTATTTAATTAAAGCTTCTTCCACATCTGGAGAAAGTGATTTTGGAAGACTAGACATCATCTGCATCAATTACTTCAGATATTTTCTCTGACTGAGGTAACCCTGGAGTCTCTTCACAACTACTCTCACATCAAGTCACATTTTCTCTTCTTCGACTGCTGTATCTTTGTAGGAATCATCTAAAAATAGTGATACTTGTATACGACACGTTCATGGTCTCCTTTGTTTTCAGTGCTCTTATCGCGTTTCATCTTAAATGATAATGATGATGAAATAAACTACCCTATATACCAAGTTACTTTCTGAGATGAACACGGCACTAGTCAGCGTTGTGGAAGTTACTCCTTGAAATTGAAAGTAACTTCGCATCACGCAATACATACGACAGGATCACTAGCTTATTTAAGAACGTGAAAAGCAAGATTACATGACAGTGACGTAATATTTAATTTATTTAAAAACACATTTCGGACACTCAATTGAGGGCCCCCCTCAAGTGGGGACCCGGGGGGGATCTTCAAATTCTTCCCCCTCCTCCCCCCACCCTAGCTACGCCACTGATGGCTCCCGTGAGTAAAGGCGAATGTGTCCAGAGGTGGCTCGCTGGCAAAGAATGGTACCTACTACGCAGTCAATCAGACAGCCGTGACATGAATTTAAAACTAGACTAATTCAACTTTAAATACTAGGATGTATGGATATTTATAGAACCCAACACATACACACAGCTTAAAGTAAGCGTCTAAACATGTCATGTCACAAAAAAATCTTTTCTCAGACACTCTTGGTGTGGCATACACACGAATGGACCTCATTCACCAATCGTAAACAAAAAACATTTAGCCACGTGATTCTCTATTTCTTCTATACTAATTACGATCTAATTTTAATACACAGTGGCTATCACGTGACAGTTTTTCCCCCCGTTGTTTTACCAATATTATCACGTGACTAAATGCTGTTTGTTTACGATTGGTGAATGAGGTCCATTGTATACTTAAGGACAGGTAATCATTTTACATTGTTCCGTCTGCAGTACACACTTACTTTATCGTGTGCACTTTTTACTGCAGACTCTTTGGTTTTTAGAATTTTTAAATTTCATTTTGACCTTTTTCCCTTGTATGAAAGGGACACGTTGATTAGAAGCGTTTGGGGCAAACTGTGGGAAGGTGTAGGTCAACATTGTAGCCATGCTTAAACTATCACTGTACTCTTCCTTAATTGACCTGACATTGAGGCAGAGTGAAGGACAGGCCGGACGTGTTAACGTCAGTAAACCCAGGTCTGGCAGTGCTGCGTAGTTTTATGGGAAAATATAAGATAACATACACACACACACAAGAGGGCTGGACATGAAGTGAACACTCGTGGAGGCACTACAGGAATGTATTGACGTGACAGCAAAACAAAATAAGTTTGAAACTGGTTTCGTTTTCCGTTTAAAGATAAATGTGTGCTAAAACAAATTCAACAATTTCAAGGAGTAACTTGAGCTAGCTAGGAAAACCAGTGACTTGGCAGAATTTAAGTCATTGGTTAATATGCATGACTAAATGCATGACGCGTAGGACGTAATCATCTTCTTTTTTGAATTAACGTCTGTATTATATAAGAAAATAAAACAAATGAGAAAAATAAATGAATGTTAAAAATGTAGCTTGCAGATTTGTACGAAACAAAAAAAAAAGTGTTTAAAATTTTGTTACAGTAATCAATTTGATTTATTCCTAAACAATTCAAGTAGCTGAGCAGAACAATCGAGTCTCGCAAACTTTTAATTTAGACACACACACACACACACATTGTTTAGACAGTAAACTGATTCATTTTCCTGAATCATTTCCTTTGTGCTGTAACAATGGTGTGTGCACGTGCTGTCTCGTTTTACAGTGAAAATGACCAAAGCTTGTCTAAATCTAACGGGGTGGGCATAATGCATTGTTATTGATGGATCAGTTGAGCCAGAAATAACCACTGCATGCTTCATTTCAATTAGGTTGCTTCGTTTTTTTCAATTACGACATAATGCTAATGGCGTTATTTTGGGTGTGTTAGCAACAGTGACGTGATGCTTGTTTACTTTGAATGCAAACCGACAATCAAGGCTCAAGGTCAAGTCCCCATGTAACAAATGTACTTCCTGAATTTGAAGAGCGTATCACAACGAAACAAAGAACACGAAAAACAACCAACCAACCAATCTCTCCTTTATGATGACTTTTAGTAAGAGCTATTAATATTTGCTCTTAATTACTAGCTTAAACAAGCAAAATACAAAAATCCATTAAACAAAAACACAACAAAGCTCATCTAAGGGGAAAAACTCCACACTTTCAACAAAAATCTCTCATGATGAAGAAGTGTCTTTTTTTAAATGATGCGTGTATGGACCTCATTCACCAATGGTAAACAAAAAACATTTAGTCACCTGATCTTATTGATAAAACAACGGAAAAAACTGTCACGTGACAACCATCATGAATTAAACATGAGATCGTAAATTATATAGAAGAGATAGAGCACCACGTGGCTAAATGTTGTTTGTTTACGGTTGGTGAATGAGGTCCAAAGGTTACGCCAATGAATAATTGTGATAGGTTTAACTTGATCCGAGAATGGGTGTGGGAGAAATTAATTTTTTGTTCAAACTTTTTAGCAGAGTTGATATAAGTTGTTGTTTTTTTTTAAAAGGAACATTTTTCCTCGCTTCCTCCTCCTTTTCCGAAAGAAAATTGCTGGTGAAGTGAATCTATAAATCTATGAAATGACCTACTAACAGAAATAAAGGAAAGAATAGCAGGAGGCAACAGGGCATTTTATAGCACCCACCATTTACTTAAGAGCAAAACGATTTCAAGGAAAACCAAGAAAATAATATACAAACCCATAATAAGACCAGCAGCATGTATGGAAGTGAGACCTGGACACCGACGAAAGACATCTGAAATTTTACGTAACACTTGGGAAAGAAAAATTCTTAGGAAAATCTATGGTGCCATACAGGATGAAACAGGGTGGAGGACACGCACTAACCATGAGTTATATCAATTGTATGAAGACTCACCAATAGTGAACGAAATAAAAAAGAACAGACTACGTTGGGCAGGTTACCTTGAAAGAATGTCAGACTACAGAGGAGCGAAAATCGTATACAGGCAAAAACCAAAAGGCAGGCGACCCAAAGGCAGACCCTGAATGCGATGGATAGATAATGTGGAAGCAGATCTGAAGCAGCTTGGGGTTAGGGCGTGGAGACGAAAGGCCTAGGAGAGATCTGAATGGAAGGATGTGTTAAAGCAGGCCAGAGCCCTCCATGGGCTGTAGCGCCACTGGGATGGATGGATGGATGAATCTATAAATCTACTTCTACTGCTAGGTCTATCGATCCAGACTTACAAGACGGTGCGCAAAATGCTTCTGACTGAACGTCTATCTATTTATTGAACTCTTTAATGAATACATGCGGGAAATGCACGCTGACGTCCGTGTGTTCAAGATATAGAATGTCTAGACCTCCAGGCCATATTTCATTTAAAGAAGACAAAAAAAATCAGAACAGTCAGACCAGAGTTTTCCCCATGTGGCCAATTATTGTTTCCCCCAAAGATGTACGAAAAATGTCAAATTTCTAGGAAAATCTTTACAGCCATTTTTAAAATCTGTGTCCGCCCACCCACTCTTAACCCATGAAGAGTATGGACGCTGAAAATAGGAATTATGATAATAAACGATAATCTACTAAGCGTTTTATGGGATTCGGACCTTGCACTAAATAACGGATATGCACTGGCGTTCATGATGAGGCAGTTAGTCCTCATTCGTTAGTTAGTAAAAGACCTGTTTTTGTTGTCTCTTTCAAAGCCGCTGGCCGCCCATTGACCCGAAGAACAGGACGTTGACCTGGTAGCCTTTGCCCACTTGTTTACCTGGCCCCACCGAGACCAAACAAAAAATAGAACTCCGCAAAGTTGACCTCCAAGGAAACGAGTTCACCGCACCGAGTGTCAAGTAGAGACTTGTGGCCCGTGGGTTTATCGTGCTGTTTCTTTCATGAGGCCGCAAGTTGCATTAGGCCCTTTGCATCTCTATAATATTGATTTTTTTTAGTAATATACAAAAACATGTTGAATGCTAATTTTACACTTTTTTACTATTCCTCTTTTCATCTTGCAAATTCTTCATGGGTTCAGAAATCCTAGGTGGGTGGGCACGGATCTCGAAAAAGGTTCTAATGATTTTCCTAGAAATTTGACAGTTAGGGAAAAAATTATTATTTAATTGGCAACATGGAAAAATTTGGTTTGACCTTTACTGTGTCTCAAATTATAATCATCTTAAGGGGAGGTATCCCTAGAGAAAATCGAGTTTTAGGTCTAGGATATCGATTTTTAACTAATAACATAATTAAGTAGATAAATCATTTTTCTTTACATTACAATTATTGTTATTGCTTAAATCTGTGTCTAAAACATGTTTTTTAAATGTTTTTGTTAAGGCTATGAGACAGAATCTTAATAAAATTGTACTTTAAACTCATTTTTCTCAAAATGTTAGTTTTTGCTTATGTCATTCTACCTTACTAGGAATTTCTCCTAAACAACTTGATAGATTATGATGAAATTTGACACACTTCTTAAGGACATCATTTACTTTACTCGTACAATGATTTCTTTTCAATTTTTTTTTTTAAAGTAATTTTAATTTAATATTTATCCTATTTTTTTTAGGTCTAAAATATACTAAAAATTCAAAAATTTGTAAAAAAATTTAACATACTTAAATTTTTAATACTGAAGCCCTATTAATTTAGAGGATCCTTTTTTCTTATCTTTTAATACAATTTCATGTATTTCTGATCAATAGTTTTTACAAAATTCAGAGTTTTAATTTGTATACAATAAACAATATGGCCGCCGTTACCATGGCAACCATCATTAAAAAAAACTTTTTTTTAGCATTATTTATTTTAGAATATCATTATATATTACCATAACAAATTTCAAAGGCCTAGCTTTACAAATAACAAAAAATAAGATTTTCGGGGTTACCTCCCCTTAACCAAAACAAGGCTTGCGTCTTTTTATTTGGGTCACAAGTACGCCAGCGGGTATTCTCGTATGTATTATGCAGAGTTAATAAAAATAAAGACATTGAGGAACATTTGTGTGCACCTTTTGATGTAGAATTTATGTGTTCGACAATATGCATATGTTTATAATACTATTACAATTGATTAATATTCATTATCAATACTATATCTCTTACTAAATCCAGTATTCTCGTGTAGACTATTACCTTTGAATTTTTTTTTAAGTCTGTGAATCTGCCTTTAAACTATAGAATTATATATTCAATATATTTATACATGGGCGTAACCAGGATTTTGTTTTTGGGGTTGGGGTGGGTAAAAACATTTTCCCCTTTTTTTAAAAAAAAAGTAATATTCATTAGTTATTAAGAACAAAGTAATCGCTCCTAGAAAACTTCATCAGCTTCATAAAGAAGGAATTGTCTTTTTTTTTTTTCCACACTCACCTCCGAATCGCCAAGGAGTCATTCATTGTAGTTTTTCTCAACACAGTGCGCACATTCATGTGGATATAGCATCTAGTGATTGCTAGTGTGGTTTGTATGGACAGTATGCTGGTTGTGAGTGATTGGCTGTTGGGAGAAAATATATTGGTTGTAAGTCACGTGATTGGTTGTAAGTCACGTGAACCGATCTATTTAAAAATTTTAAAAAATCAACCTTTAAAGTGCATATCAAGTAGAGTTACCTCCTCGTGGTGGTTTTCTCCGAGTGTATCTCGCTTGCTTGACGTCATAATATCGCTGCTGATAACCGGGGGGTACAACTAGGAAGTTTCCGAAATCCTTCTTCCACGTTATCAAAGACGTCCCTAGTCCTAATGAGGCTTGAGGTGGGTGTCTCAGTTGACTTGAAGGCTAACAGGGATTTCTGAGTGCATGTCCGGAATGTCGGAACAACACAAGGTATGTGCACTCACAGTAACAGCAGTCAGTGTTAGGCGGGATGGTATAAAGCCAAGACTGACACACGGCATCTAAATTCATAAATCGATTGGCATGTCGTGGGTCTCGCTAGCCCCCCCCCCCCTTTTTTTTTTCTTCATATGTTGTTCACTCTGTTAAGAAAATTGGGGGGGGGGGGGGGGAGATATCTTTCAGTTCTGGGTGGGGCGATTATAAAGTTCCTCTACCAACTTGTTTACAGCCATACTCGACGGCCTCGACCTTCGCACCCAAACGTTTTATTGCTTCTTTCCATTGCATAGTATTCCCACGAGTAGTTTCACAATCACGCAGTCCTGACGAGGACAGAAAGGGGAAGGTCATTCTATGGGGCTATTGACTCTTTAATATCATTTTGCAGCGTGTATGTTGTTTTGGGGGGAGGGGAGGACCATAGTTGATATGGGAACTACATGTCCAGTCTTGTTAACTCGTAATTCGACTTTGATTTGTAGCTTCTTGGTGGTTTCTTTAACGGCTTCCCACGGAACGGGTAATATCCCGTCTCTATCCCCTCTCCCTTTGGTTTCATCTGAGACAAAAGTAAACGAAGTGTTTTTCTTTGGTTTCTTTGCCCGGATACGTTCGAAAAGACAAAATATTTATGAGCGTATTTAATAAGACGTCCGTGTGAGAGTGTTTATGTGGCGTATGTCTGTGTGTCAGAGTGAACAACACGTTGAGATAGGAAAGTGCATGGCACATGGGGGGGGTGGGGTTAAAAAAAAAGGAAATGCTTCTTCCTGTTCATGGCCCTCTCCAAGCTGGAGAAAACAGAATCGCCTTCTTGTTTGTTTGTTTATTATCTACGTCTCGTATACTTACAACATTTCTATAGACTTGTTGGAATGTTGGGTATGTCATGTTTTTTTGCTCGATGACGAAACCAACGCTTTAATGAAAGAGACAAAAGCCAGGACTTTTTTTTTTTTTTTTCATCCTTTCCCGTTGTTTGTAGCTAGACGTCTAGGTCAACGTAACATTTCTTCTAATGGGTTTTTGTGGCCTTATTTGTTTTCGTCTTTCGTGTATGTTCATTTTTAACACACACCCCTTTTATTTTTTTTCCTTTTTGTGTTTGCCCTACATCACCCCCAAACTATTGATACATTTTATTATTGGAGTAAAGAAATAATTTCTGATAACATTTTGGTTCAATTCAATTTCGCACAGAAGAAAAAAAGCCAGGGAAAAAAATATATATAGATAGACATAGATATAGATGATATAGATATAGATCATGGGCGTAGCCAGGGGGGTTGGTGTTCAAACCCCCCCCCCCCCCCCCTTGAAATGAGTTTATTGACGGATCTTTTGCTTTAATTTTGCTTATTTTAGGTGAAATTTTAATACTAAACCATCACTTGCCCTAGCACAGCCAAGGGGATTTTGATTTTTAACCCCCCTACCAAGGGGTTTTGAGTTTGGAACCCCATACCAGGGGGTTTTGAGTTTAAAACCCCCTACGAGGTGTTTTGCATTTAAATCCCCCTCTTCTATAAAACAAAAAGAAAATGCAAACGACAATCCCAAAATTCCAAGAGCAAATCTAAGGAAGATTTTGATTTTAAACCCCTCTCCAAAATTTACGATACACCCCTCTTTAATATAAAAAAGCAAATTACACACTCAAAATTGTCTGAGCGTAGCCAAAGGGGTTTTGAGTTTAAACCCCTCTTCAGATGGGTTTGAAGCTAAAAATACCTCTTTAATATAAAAAAAAGCAAACTACGCACTCAAAATGCTATGAGCATAGCCAAAGGGGTTTTTAGGTTAAAACCCCGCCAGCGGGGTTTGAAGCTAAAAAATAAATTTTCAAAATAAAAAATAAAAAAATTAGCAATCAAATTGCTATGAGCATAGCCAAGCCTATTGGGTGTTTTTGAGTTTAAATTTCCCTTCAGAGGGGTTTTATGCTTAAAAATACCTCTTCAATATTAAAAAAAAGCAAATTACACATTAAAATTCTTTGAGCGTAGCCAAGCCAATGGGGGGTTTTGAGTTTTAATCCTCTCCTCCAGATGGCTTTTTTAAAAGTTTAAAACCCCCTCAAGATAGTTTTGAGTTTAAAACCCCCTACAGAGCGTTTTAAGGTTGAAAGCCTCTCTCTTCAATATTATTTCTAAAGCAAACTACAGTCACCAAATTCTATGACCGTAGCTAAATGTGGTTTTGAATTTAAAAAAATCCATATATATTTTAGTTTAAAACCCCCCAACAGATGATTTTGATGATAAAACTTCCCTTTTCGATATAACATCTAAAGCAAAAAAGTCACCTAATTCCAAGATCGTTGTCAAGAGAAGTTACACGTCTACCAGTTGCTGGGCTCCATTAATAAAGTGCAATGAAATTGAAAAGCACTAAATGTGGCTCTACAAACATGGCTAAGACGGATTTTAGGAGTCAGTTATAGAGATCGGGTCTAAATCAAGAAAATCCTATGCCGAAATGGGAGTCGACCCCTTAGTAAGGTTGTGACAGAACGTCGCATGAGGTTTGCTGGACATGTTCTCCGACAAAATGAATTACGCATGATAAGAGTTGCAGTGACATCCTAGTACAACTTGGCGCCACACTTTCATGGAGGTCCTTAGAGCAGGTGGGAAGAGGCTTCAGACATTGCCAGTGACAGATTTGAAACAGCTTGCCAGCAAATGCACTGAACCGTGCGGAAGGGTCTAAGTCAGTAAGAATAGCACATTAGGTTTTTGAAATAAAGCTTTTTAATAGCAAAATAATTCACTGTAGGTACCTCAGAATATGCATTTAGTTGGCTTTCAATACCAGAAATGGTGCTTGGTGGCGGGACTCTGCCCAGCGCTGGGGGAGCTATCAGCGCTCCCCCAGACCCCTTGCTAGCAAGGGCGAGGGGTCTACAATTTTTTCACTAACTCCAGGAAGAATCTATTCTAGGGCACAATAAACGTCTTCCAAAAGAATGAAGGGTTCGAATGTAATAGAGATTAATTATGTATACACACACACACATCCATCCATACAAACATTTGGGGGGGGGGAGAAAAAATTCCCCCCCCCCCCCCCCCCCCTGAAAAAAATCCTGGCTACGCCCTTGATATGGATAGAGATAGATAGATCTATCTATCTAATCTATATCTATCTCTATTTAGATTTAGATATACACATACAGCATACTAATTTTGATCTAATTCATTATGTTGAGGGGTAGTTCCACCTTTAGTCAAAAAGGTGTAGGATTTTGGCATTTTTGTTTAAAACATTAACTGTACAATAGGGAAAAAAATAGTACAAAACTTTTTTCCTGGGGACACAGAAGTCCTTTAAGGTTTTTATATGGTTTGAAAGTTTGGTGGTTGGGAATGGTGGATAAAATTAGATTAAATATTTGTATTTAAATTTAGTGTTTGGACTGAATGAAATCTTTTTCTGCCATCTCATAAAGTGTCCCTTTGAGGCCTTTAATTTGACATGTTCAGGTTTTTATAGCTTCTGTGGACTTTAACCTGACCAAGTTATTTTCATTGTACAAAAACAAATGTCAGGGCCCCATTTCAGTGCAGAAGCAAGAAACATCCTCCACATTTTACTCTTTCTGAACTATTTCTGAAACTCTCTCTTCCTCCATGTTTTGTTTTAATGTATTTTTTATAGTCTTTAGTCACATGAGAAGTTGCATAGGGAAAAGATCGTCTCTCGAGACGTAAAATGCCACAGATTTTCTATAACTCTCATCCACCTTGTCCATAGCTTTAATGTATTTTCTATAACTCTCATCCACCTTGTCCATAGCTTTAATGTATTTTCTATAATACTCACCCACCTTGTCCATAGCTTTAATGTATTTTCTATAATACTCATCCACCTTGTCCATAGCTTTAATGTATTTTCTATAACACTCATCCACCTTGTCCATAGCTTTAATGTATTTTCTATAACACTCATCCACCTTGTCCATAGCTTTAATGTATTTTCTATAACACTCACCCACCTTGTCCATAGCTTTAATGTATTTTCTATAACACTCATCCACCTTGTCCATAGCTTTAATGTATTTTCTATAACTCATCCATCTTGTCCATTGCTTTAATGTATTTTCTATAACTCTCATCCACCTTGTCCATTGCTTTAATGTATTTTCTATAACTCTCATCCACCTTGTCCATTGCTTAACTCTCATCCACTTGTCTATTGCTTTAATGTCATATTATTTGTAATCTTGTTCTTCTGTTTTCAGATCATGTCTGGTCCATCAATGTACATACCAAGTGTCTCATTCCTAAAGGTCAATACAGACTATGCCTAAATGAAAACACCCTATCTCTCTTCAAGACTAACAAATATCAACCTGAGTATAATATACATGTAGGTTAAATCCATGTTTTTTAAGGTATAGTGTTAAAAATCATTTCCTTAGATGTGAAGTCTTATTACACTTTCTGTCCTTGATTTGAGCTTTGTTTAAGTTTATGACTTGCTTGCTAGTACCATCAACTTTCCTTTCCTTTAGAGCTTGTCATAAAGTGTATTCTCTACCTCATGCTCATTCTGCTCTTCATGGTGTGGAAAGTAGAAAAAGGTTTACCTTAAATCTGTTCCACTGATAAATGTCATGTAATAGGAACAAGACATTTTAAGGATAGAGTGGTTAAGTGGTTAAACAATAGGCTTCATGCCTGAAGGTTGCAGGTTTAAGTCTTGGGATTCTCACTATGTAGTTGAGACTAAAAGTTCCCTCATCTTCAAAGGAGTGCTTGCTGTCAGTAGACCCAATAAACACAGTTGAGTTAAACATTGTCCTGAACGCAGAGCACTTCAAATGTTTAGGCCACTGAGAAACAGGGAAACTTAATTTTTCTTTTCTTTTCAGATTATTAGGTTTTGAAAAGAAACTTAACACAAATAATAGCATTATGACCAAAAAAAAAAACAACTTAAAAGGATGATTTCTGAATGATGACTTCTGTAGTATTGATATATATAAAAATACTAATTAAATGCAGAATAAAAATTTACAATTCCAACACAGATATCCAGAGAACAAACACTTGAGTTAGCATTGTTGATTATGTCTGTTTCCTCAACATTTAAGATTATTCAACTAAAAATTATAACAGCAAAGTTATATTGATGACACTTTTGATTTGTTGACTTAAAATGAATATGTTTAGCACACTATATTTATCTACCACTGTTGTCTTAGCATTACAGTGTGGCCTTTTGCTTGGTACAAATGTCATATTTTAAGTAATAGACTTGTATCACTCAGCTTGTAGGAATACATCAAATCAACATAAAGCTCTGAGGAACACTTCACTTCAAAGGACTTACACACAATTCAACTCTTAACATAAAAAGCTCTTTATTTGTCTACATTAATGAGCTGACTTCATAGTAGAATCATGTAGGATTTAAATCACCACTAAAGAGCCACTTAGGTCAAACAATACGTAACCACAGCTCTTGCCTCTTCCCACAGCTGAGTACGATCAGATCAATAGCCACCACAGACAACTCATTTGGTGTGGAGGTGGGCAAACATGCTCCAATGGGAGAAGGAGAGTTTACTTTTGTAGTGGAAGATGCTAGTGTTGCCAAGGATATGCACTCTATTCTTTTAAGGTAAAAGTCCACCAATCCTATTATACTAATCAACCAGTGAACCAGACTATGTGGCTATTAGGACCTAAACAATTGTGTCCTGATGTGGTGACTGTTTATGCTTCATATTACCAAAAAAACAGTTTAGTTTCCCTAAGACATGTAGATTTTTCTTTGGCCAGTGATAAACTAGGGTTTTATATTGTCAGCATGATGACCTTATTTTGTACAACAAATATCAGACACCCTGTAATCTTAGTTGACTCTGGGGATATAGTACTTTGTACAGCAAATGTCAGTCATTCTCTAGACTTGGTTGAATCCTCAGGGGCTTAGTGATGACCTTATTTTGTACAACAAATATCAGACACCCTGTAATCTTGGTTGACTCTGGGGATATAGTACTATGTACAGCAAATGTCAGTCACCCTCTAGACTTGGTTGAATCCTCAGGGGCTTATTTAAATCTTGAATTAAACATAATAGTCTCTGCTAGTACCTGGTAAAAAAAGAAGGTGGACAGTCTGTTAGGGTTTCAACAACTTCAATTTAAAGTAACATTCCAAATATAGAAAATAACACTTACGCTTAGTGACATTGACATGACAGAGGGAATTTTGGGTAGACAACATAAAGTTAAAATGCGCTTGGCCTTTTGTAGTGTACACACCATATATAGATATAGTGACCTGACTTCCTGATAGAATAGAAGCCATCTTCAGTTGATACGACTTTATTAGATGTTGACAATCAATCCTTATTTGTAAATAAAATATTATTCATAATGTTTACAAGACAGTTCTTCATATCTTTACTGTGTTGTGGTCATAGAGCTGGCCTTGCATTGAGATTGGATTATTTGAAACAAGTTTACAACATTAAGCGCCATCAATGCAACAGCACAAAAAATATAATTAACCAGATTCCATTCTTTACCACTCCACTACCGTGTTCCAATCTTAACTGAGCAATAAGTGCAGAGTTAGTACATGTTTATAATGAGCACATTACTAATCCCAAAACAAATAAGGTTTGACTAAAAATAATTTTGTATTAACTTGTCTGTTTTTATTATTATCAAAGAGACAAAATTAATAGGCAGTTTAAATATATTTAGAACATATATAGTAACTTATATATTGACTTCTGTACAATACCAAAACATGACATATAGTTTAATTTTCTCCATAACCTCTATAATACTGTTTATAAGCTACTTTTTTTTCTCTTCATCACAGCTATATGAATGCTGCAGCAACCAAGTTGGCCCAATTATCAATTGGACGTAGGAGGCCTGACAGTCATACAAGGTACATGTCCTTAATTTTACTACTTTCATTTTTTTTTTTGTAATACACAAGGTTTAAAAACAAGAAGACTAATGCTATTGAAAAGAAGTTATTCCTTGTTTGAAATTAGTTTAGTCTATTGGTGGTGTCATGTGGCCAGCTTAGTTACCAGCCTTTAGTTTTCCCCAACTTATGTCAGGTACCCATTAGAGCTGGGTGGACTCAAGAGGCACCTCAAGGATCTGGAATTAAAAAATCCCAGTATTTACCAGGATTGAACCTGGGACCCCAGGTTCCAGAAGCCAAGCACTTTATCAGCCTCTGCAGATGCTTGAAAGTTTGGGCTTCATTTGGAATATGGGTATATGATAAACACTGTTCTATTGGACAGTTTCAAGTCTACTAGTTAATGAGGATGTTATTTGGCCATAGTAAAAAAAACTTACTCATTTATTTTCCTCATTTGAGGCTAGTTGACCTTATTGAGACCTAAGACCTCATATCAATGAATTTCAGATTGGCAGCTGAGTGCTTATCCACTTGACCAGCTTGTCCGTTATAGTTCAAGTCTGAATATTAATAGTTTTAAAAAGTTGGGCAGTGGAAGGAGAAGTCACTTGAAATGAGCCACTGGAATAACATAGATTTAAAAGGGAAAGGGTTAAAGTTTATCTAAGATATGCTGTATCTACATTGGCATGGTGAAGTAATGCACAGAGCCAGTGATTTAGCATAATTTTATGCAGTGGATACATTTGATAATTTCCTTATTCTTCCTAGCAGATGTTGATAGTCACTAGGAAGTCCTGAAGACATTGAATACAAATTCCTTTCTACATCAGGACTTGAGATCCTTGGTTTGTCAGCCTCAAATGCTTTGCCACTTGACATTAAAGCCCCTTAAGTAGGAAGCCAAACATTGCTTACTTTTTTTTTTCTAACGTCCACTCTTCTCTCTAAGCAGCCCCGGGAGACGATCAGAGCAACCTCCGTCTCGTCCACATTCTTGCTTCCCATCATCATCGTCATGGCAGCCTGTAGCCTCTCCCACTAGTCCTAATAAGTAAATCTTTTTTTTTCTTCATTACAACACCTAGATCCTAATTACTAACTCAAAGAAGCAGAGTATGTTTACTAATTGAGCATGTTCAGTATTACTCAATAGTTCATAGATGCAGACTGGGCTTAGTAATAGGGCTTGTCCAGTCTTAGTCATTGGTTTATGTTATGAGCAGATGAGACTCTTAATCCTACACCAAACAGACTCATCTATAGAAGATTATGAGGACTTAAATATTGATTCAACACATAATTATGTGTCAATAATAACATTGTTTACATTACTCCATTTTCAGATCCTCTTCTATCTCCCTCTTTAAACATGCATTCGCACCATTCCACATTCACACTATGCTGCGCACGTAACAGTTTATAGAAGCATGCTAGATTTAGGCATGATCAGTTATTAATAAAGGGGCATGATCACAACAAATACTATTAGGCTTATCATTGTAGCAATGCATGCAACTTTATCAGTCTTATTGATTGGTGCTATGTGTATAAAGTGTCTCCTGAAGTCTTAAGAGATTTAATTGCCAAGTAAATCGAGTTCAGGTCTTATAGTGGCAAACAGCTCAAGAATGTGTTGTGTAGCTTCCTCAAAGCCCATCTACCATACTGAGCCTTGTTGAAGCCTGGTACCCATTTGAAACTGGGTTAACTTAAAAACTTCAGTCCTAAGTAAAAAGTTGCTATGCTATTTCCAGGATTTGGGATCGTAACTCAAATGCTCAGTCACTCAACCATCCCATTTTAAACGTTGAGGTCAAGTTACTTTTGGTTCAAACATTAAAATGAGTGTATTAAGGTCCTATATTTATATTAAATATTTAGCCTTAGTGAAAAAATGAAAATGTATTTTTCACCTGGGTTTAAATTAAGACTCAAAGTAGAATAAACTTTATTTGTTGATTATATACAGAAATGTAGAAATATTATTGTCTTTATTTATTTTTGCTTAAGCTAAAGTCTTATAAATTCTCTTTCTGTTTGATCAACAGCCCAATTGACAATCTTCAGCCCAAAATGAGACCAAGAACAAACACTGCAGAGTCACGCTACAGTCACACAGAGGACAAAATGGAAGTGGTTTTTCCGTAAGCAGATGATTTGCTTTAGTTTATAATTATATGTGTTTATCACTGACAGGAAAACATTAGTTCATTTTAGTCATACAAAAGAAGTGTGGATTAGCAAACTTTCCTACTACAAAATTGCTCACTTCTAATGTATGGTATTTAGTACTATACAATAACATTGGACATTTAGTGCAATCCAGTTGCTACAGTTAGTAACTTTAAAATGATAACTTTAAAAAAAAAGTCTAATATTCTAATTGTATTCTCTTGTTTCAGCCTTGTAACCACTGATATGGACCCAGTCAGCATGGTTCCTCCTGACATGTCACCCCCATCCTCTCCAAACCATCTTGATGGTTAGCTTATTTTTTATTTCCTCATATATGACTGGCCAGACAAAACAGTAAAAATATTATCTTAAAACATTATTGAGCTCATAATTTTAAAAATAAATTATTAGGTCAGATTCTATATTTTACATTAACTCTTAGTGTCTCTGGATTTATTTTCACTGATTCATTCACTTTGCCCATTTGTGTGCATAACCATGTTATGATTATACTAAAAATAATTTTTAAATTTGCTATCAGAAAATGTTAATTTTGGTTTAGAATTAAAGGGAGTTCAAAATTAATTACATTTTGGATTTGAAAAAAAACACAACTCACTGACCAAGGATGAATCTTTAATTCCAAGTTATTGAAAAAACTAAAATTTATGAATATTTTCAAAATAGTTCCTGAAAAATGCACAGATTTGAATACTGGAGCTCTAATGTCAGCATCAACATAAAATAAATCAAGCTTAAAAAAAAGGAAACTATGTTAAATGAAATTTAAAGCAATTATAATATTTAGAGAGGAAAGAAAATGAAACACACACAAGAGTGACAGTACATTAACTCTGGGAGTATTTTGTAAATCAATGTTTAGAGCTTCTTTTTGAAAGTTAAAATCTCTTAAGTTTGTTTCATTTGTGAAAAGTTTGTATAGGAAAAATACCTCCCATTTATGGTTCTTTGTTAAACAAACCATCAAGGCAACTTTTCAAAGATAATATTTCAAAAAAATCAATTATTGATTTCAATAATAATTAGATATTAATGGGTGTCCAAGTAATTGTTCTGACAATTTAGTGTATACATTTGTTTAAAGATACAAGTTCATATGTTCATATTACAAATCAAAAGAAAATTACCTAGCACCTTGTATATGATAGGGTTTTTAAATTACTGATGTACAGCTTAATGGGCAGTCATAGCCTAAATGATTTAAACAATACTTCCAGGTTTCATTCTGCTATAAATTTATGTTAATGCTTTTTACATTATTTTAGTATTATTTATTTTTTAAATATTGGGGTTCATGTTCACTTTCCCACAAAAAGCCTAATAATACTAAAAATATAACTTATTTTTGTTTCATGATTGAAGAACATAATAAATATCAGTTAATTGTTCATTTTTAAATGTTGGTGATCTTGCTATGTTAAACGTAAGAGTTTAAAGAGATCTATAAAAAATATCTTGCACAACAAGTTAATATCCACAGTATAGCATTTTTCTTAAATACCATCATCACTAGAACAGTTAATATATTACTATGCAGCTCCCAGGCCCCACCTAGAACTGTTATATTTTCCCACAATGTGGTGTGTCTTGTGAATCCTTTGTATGCTTAAAACCTGATTAAAAAACTTGATTTTGTTTTGTAATGTTCAATCATACTACTTATTGAAAAAGAAATGAAAGTAATATAGTTATTTGATAATGTATTCTTTTAGAGCAAGTGCAGGAGTACTATGAGATGGACAACTTAAAGAATGCTCAGATGACCACATCCACATCACAGGAAAGCACTTACTTAAACATGGCCAGTAGCTCTCATTCACAAAAAGGTAAACTAAAATGTGAAGTAATTAGTGATTGAAAACGAAACAAAACAAATTACCATGTTTCTTGTTAATAATTATTGTTTATACCACATGGGACTGTTATGACCAATTTTAGCCCATTATTTCTTTTGAACCTTGAAAAAAGTCTAGGAGGGAATCTGCGCAGAAGGAGGTTACTTAGATACTGACCAATGACTGAGGAAGTACTTTAAAAAATACAGAG
Organism: Biomphalaria pfeifferi; assembly: GCA_030265305.1. Classification (NCBI taxonomy): domain Eukaryota; kingdom Metazoa; phylum Mollusca; class Gastropoda; family Planorbidae; genus Biomphalaria; species Biomphalaria pfeifferi. The sequence continues at coordinate 2,477,305 of JASAOG010000069.1, forward strand.
AACCGTGTGGTAGAAGCAAACCAAATGCCTGATGACTGTTTATTATCTCATCAGCATTGTCCATTGTGAAAAAAAAAATCATCCTTATTCCCCTTGACTGAGGCTGTGGTGGCTGAGTGGTGAAGCGCTTAACTTCTGAACTAAAGGGTCTCAGTTTCAAATCTTGGTGAAGACAGATTTTGAATTTCAGGATTTTTAGAGTGCCCCCGAGTCCATTCAACTCTGACTTAAGTTGGTGAAAGAAAAGGTGGTTGATAGATCATTAAGTCCTAAAGTTTGCAAGGTCTTAAAGGGTAACAACTTACTTCCCCTTGGCTCCCTTTTATTCATTTGCTTGCTGAAATGTACACTATCCATTCAGCTTGCAAGACTGTGTAATGAAAGGGTGAGACCTTTAAGGTTTACTACTTGGCCACCCTCTCCAAGGGATTTTTATAAATAAAACTTTATTTACAGAAACTGTCCCTACCAACAGTCAAACAGTCACTGCACAAAGTCAGCCTGACACTTACATGACCATGGGAAGCAACAGCCAACCCCAGGGCTACACACACAGCCAAGGGTCAGTGACAGGTTGTCCTGGGATGGTAGCAGCAACAGCACACCATGGGACTGCACCGATACCGATGCACAGTTTTTCTGAAAGCCACCATTCAACACTCCCCACAGTGAGGGAAGGAGGAAGTAAGTAACAGCCCCAGCTGATGTGAACACTACAACATTCTGTTGCCCTGAACAAGTTATTGTTCAAAATGTTTTGTGTGTGGAAACTTAGTGGTCTAAATGTGAAGGAAATGTTTTGCTTGTTTATATTAATTTCCATAGTGCTGGTTTCTAGATCAATACCTAGAAGAAATTATAATTATTTTTTAATTGTGTCTGTTAGAGGTAACCCCATCATTTAACTTATTGCAAATTAAATTATGTATTACTACATTGGGCAAATAAAAGTTTTACCTCATTGAAATATTTTTATTTCAAGGCAATGAAGGTTATCTCCCAATGGAGATGCCCAATAGCTTATCCAGTTCAACTGGGATACTCAGACCTGAGCCTGCCAAGTGCATGCTGTCAGATGATACAGCTGGTCTACCACCACGAACTTATTCCCTAGGCAGCAGGCCAGTCAGCAAGAAAGATCAAGGCTACATGGAGATGGGCCCTCGAGGAGGTGTTAATGACATGTCAAGGGCCACCAGTGCGCCCCATATTATCAACAACCTTAAAGGTAGTCAAAAAATATAGTGTACAAGAGCTTTCTTGATATAACTATTAATATTTTTTACTTATGTTGTTAATTATTTTGTACATTTAATTTTTTTATATTTTTTTTTACAGAATTGAGAATACCAATAAAATCTGTTGCAAAAAATTAGGAGTTAATATTTTAAAGGAGATAATTTATTTGTAAGATATTTGTTTATTTAGATTTGACTAATGATTATGCAACTTATTTCTAAACTAAATGTTTTCTTGTTGATTTCAGCTCGTAAAGAGCACAGCATGGGGTCATCTTCACAGAGTGCCAGTCCATTGAGTGCATCACTCAAGTCTGATGACTCTGATTCTTTTATGGAATACATGCCCATGAGACCACGTACTGCTAGTGATAGTTTCAACTACAGGCCACGCACCTCTAGTTTTGGGAAACTACAGCCCATGAGTAGGCCCAGGTCATCCAGCCATGGCCAGGGCACTCGACCAGTTAAGTTCAGTAAATTGATCATGGAGCAGTCCAGACTTGCGCTTGAGCCTCAGCACAGACTGTCTCAGGAGTCTTCATTGTTAGGCTCTTTTGAGTCTTTGCGTGTTTCCAGCGAGAGCTTGCGTAAGATGGGACATGATATAAGGAAGAAGACTGGATCCAATGCAAGTGACTATGCGGAGATGAGGAGCACTCCTTCCCCACAGTTTAAAGTGGAGGTTGATCCTGGGTATATGACTATGCAGCTGGGAACCACCCAATGGAAGTCATCCCCTCATCGCATCAGATCTGACTCCAGTAGTAGTAGCCGCAGGTCAGAGGTAATCTCAGAGCGCACTTACCAGCAGGCTGGCCTAAAAGAAACAAATGACTACGCAGATATGGCTCCACTGAATGCACAAGTTGGTGGGGGAGATTCCTACATGACAATGGAGTATAATCAGCAGCATTCTAGCAGTCTTGTCGACAAGAGGCCAGTCAGTTTTATCTCACCCTCATCATCTGCTCAACCACAGACGGACTCGGCTTACTTCAACATGGACATGGACAGTTTGAAACATGGGGATAACAGCCGCTCTGCTTCTCTGGAGAATGTGGATACCTATGTTGTCTATGATCCTCAACAACCTGTGAGTAACAAGCTTCGAACTGGGTCTGTGGGGGCCAGAGATAAGAAAATATCTCGCCCTGCCAGAAAGGCTTCTTCTGTGTCAATGTCCTCATCATCTCCAACATCTTCTGGCATATTCCTCCCACCAACAACAACTTCAGCCTCTACTTCTACTCGCACAGGTGGCAGCAGTGATTCCATTCGTAAAACCTCAAGGCAGTCTTCGATGGAAAAGAATGCCAGCCTTGGAAAAGATTTTCGGAAAAAAAGTGGGTCCATGGGCAGCAAGCCGAGCAACGTTAAAGCCTTTTTTACTGATAGGGAGCACCAAGCTTCTTTGTCTGCTGCACAGCCTAAAAAACCCTTAGATGACCCCGATGATGAATATATTGAATTTAGTCCCACTGTGATTTTAGGAGATGGGGACCATCCCCCCCATACAAAAACACAATCAGTAAGCCAGTTTTTTAATACAGTTCAGCAGTCATCTAGCAAAGCCCAACAGCCTGGACGGGCTGAAGATGAAGCTTACACGGAATACAATCCTGCTTTGCCTCCAGTTTCAAAAGCTTTACCGGTCAAGCCTCTGAATGCCCCAACTGTTAAAGGGGGTGTCTTGCCAAGCTCTGTGCCCCAAGCCAAACATGTTTCTGCCAAAGTTGTACCAGAACATGTTGGATTTAAACCAAGTACAAACCCACCTCCTGCCCAAACAGGAGGAGGTTATCAGTCTGGAGCAGTTTCAGCACAGGACTATGTTGGCTTTGAGCCTGAAGCTATACATGGACAACATTGTGGAGGCTACCAATCAGGATTAATGCAAGGACAGCAGTGTGGTAGCTTTCAACCAGGGACAATGCATGGACAACAGTATGTAGGCTATCAGCCAGGGACAATGCATGGACAGCAGTGTGGAAGCCATCAATCAGGGGCACTGCACACACAACAGTTTGTAGGTTATCAGTCGGTGACACCGTATGGACAGCAGTGTGGCAACTTTCAACCTGGAGCGATTCAAGGACAGCAAAAATATCAACCAATGACAATGCATGGACAGCAGTGTGTTGGCTGTCAACCAGTTGCAATGCCAGGTCAGCATTATGTTGGAAATCAACAGGTACATCTGTGTAGTGGTTATCAGCCAGAAGCAAAACAAGCCCAGGACTATGTTAGTTATAATCCTGCCACTGACCAAACCCAAGACCATCCAAGCCGTCAGTCTAGTGCAATGCCATTACAGGACTATATTAGTTATAACCCTGGCACTGTTCCAGCCCAAGACAATGCAGGCCGTCAGTCTAGTGCAAGTCCAGCACAGAACTATGTTGGTTATAACCCTGGCACTGTTCCAGCTCAAGACACTGCAGGCCATCAGTCTAGTGCAATACCAGCACAGAGCTTTTTTGGCTGTAAACCTGCAACAATATCAGCTCAGCAATGTGTTGTCTCAAAATCTGGAGTAGTGCCTCCTCGGCAATGTAATTCTTTTCAGCAAGGAATAGTGCTAGTTCATAACTCAGTAAGTTACCAGCAAGGTCAATCACCAGCACTTGACTATGTCGATTACCAGCCTGGAAAAGCAGCTTCACAAAGCTTTGCTGGAACAACCACACAGCAACTGACCACAGTGGCTAAAGACCAAACCAGTGGTCAGGCAAAACCCACAACCGCATTTCCATTTTTTCCTTTACCCCTGACAAGGAAATCACCAGAAGTTCAGTCAGATGGTCAAGAGTATGTAGGCTTTGAGCCTAGGAAAAATGCATCTCTGAATTATACAGCTCCTGGGGCTACTGTCTCTTACATTCAAATTCCTGTTGTGACTGACAAATCTGTTCCTAAACAACCTACTTGTTCCAGTAAGTCAGATTCTAGCAGAATGAGCTCAGTAGACACAAAATCAAATTTAATGAAATTATCTACTCCAGAGTCAGGCTCATCATCGCATAGTTCTGTGATCTCATCTACACAACCAGCAGTCATCACACTAGCTCCGTTGTCTTTAGGTCAGTCTCCCTGTCTACCTGACACATTGAAACAGCCATGTGACAAATCTTGCTCATCATCTTCAGGTTGTGTTCCGCTCATCACTGCCAAAGCTGCCACTCCAACACAACATATACCTCAACTAACCTCTAGCAATAGTCAGCAGTGTGTTACCATGGAAGGACCTCAGGTATCTAAAAACAGCCCTTCCCAAGTGTCCAAATCAGAAGAAGAAAGTCAGTATTTAAGTTTTAATCCTGCTGCTCCAGAAACTATATATGAACCTCATTCGAATATAGTCCCTGCCAAAGTTGTTTGTGTGATCAGTGATAAGGCTACCAAATTAGCTGATCTTAGGATAGATGTGAGCTCAGAGATACCTAACATTACACAGTCGGCCAAGGCTTACTTACACAGGCAACTATCTGGAAGTGACAGTTCATCCCAGAGCTTGTCACAACAAAGTGCCACCAGTTCTCCATCTCACCATCCCAGCCCAGATAGGTCAAATCTATGTGACACAATTCCAGACCACACCCCTTCTCCCGAGACACTCAATAACAGCAACCAGGCTCCAAACTCCCAGTCATTTTTTCAGGGGGACAACAACAAAAGACATAAACACCTAAGTGGGCCTGAGATTACCTCACCCACACCAGCCTCTTCCAGGCAGAAGCATCCCAGCAGTGGCTCATCTCAGAAAAACCGCAAAATATTGTCAGACACTGAGAAGTCGTTTATCAAAATAGGCAAGTCAGACTCTCTGAGTAGCAATAGCTCAGACACAACATGTTCCAGCAAAGGTCGACGTCGAAGAGCCAGTGGTGAAAAGTCCTCAGGCAGCAGCACTGAGAAAAGCCCCATGTCACCCAACAAGGGCAGCGGGGTTGAGTTTTTCTGTGGTGAAGCCAGCCCGACTTTTGGGAAATCTTTAGAAGCAAAGATGGTTGTTGTAGAAGCCAAAATTCGCCACAGTGTTGGTGATGTGACTTCCCTCATATCTACTGTGACCAAAGATGGACATGTTCTTAGCCTTGGTGACATGACTGCAGCCATCAACAAAGATGGGCATGGCCTTGTCCGTCCGGGAAGCACTCCTTGCATGCAGAATTTAGAATCTAATCCAGATGCTTGTAACAGATCAACAGGAAGTGATCCAACCTCATCTGGAGGATCTCATTTTTCTTCCAGTTCTCGCTCTAGGCATAGCATCCCTGACCTTGGCTTCTTCCAACAGGTAGCCTCTAACTCTGAGCAAAAGGCCAACTCCAGCAGTGGAAGTGGGGAAAGCTGTGGTAATGAGGCTGGGTTCAAGCCTTTGAACTATTTAAGTCTTGACCTGAGTATTTCTGAAGGACAAGGAGATGCTGACTGGAAATCAACCCGCTGCAAAAGCAGAAACTCTTCTGATGCAGATGAGAGGCAACCTCCTTTGTCCTATGCAGAAATTGACTTTGTACGATCACAGAGTTTAAACAAAGGTAAATCATTAACTACAGCAGGCGGAGACAAATCTTGAAGCACACAAAGCAACTCACTCAACCCTTTTAAAATGGCAAAACTCTTGATTACGAATACTTTACAAAAGTGATGTTATTATTCATTATTAATGCCTATATATATTGTCTTATCACTTTTTCATAGCATACAATAGTCTGTCATTTCATCATCAGGTTGACTTGCATGTCATTTTATCTTCACTCGAAAAAAACTAATAAAGACAGTCTAATTGTCTAGATAACATTGTGTTGATTAGATGTCTAACAGCTTTGTCATCCATGATACTGGTGTGGCCTTTAATGTTGTTTTTTTTATCCATGCATTTAAATAAGCTTTTTTAAAAAAGAATTCTTTCCAGATCTTGTAATGTTTTGTCCTAATTCTATAATTCACCAGTGTTAAATTTTACCTTGATAGAGTATGTCATATTGTGAATTCACCTTTTTGTATGCCTATAATGGAGAGCTCTGATATAGTCTTACTATATGAGATAAAAATAGTGTCAGGTGTTACTTGTGGGACCTGCTTAAACCTCACCTCAAAGTGTGTTCCACTACTATGAGCATGGACTGTGGTATTAAAATGTATTGAAGCTCATGGCTAATGTTGCTCTTTTCAACTGAATAGTGTAAGGTCTCAGCTGGTGCCTTTTCTAACAAATTGGTTTTTCTAAGAAAAATCAAAAACACTCGCCATATTATGGTCATGTGGCTGGAAGAGACTTTCATCTGTAGACATAATGCAGTTTTTCTGTCCCACACATATCAGCCATAATAGAAAGTACTAGTTGACCGCAAACGTTGAAATATTTAAAAATATGGGCCTTTGTCAAGGTTTAAAATGTTTGCACTGAGCTTTTCTTGACCTAAAGTTGTCACCTTTTTCTTGACTCATTGCCTTTGGGCATCTTTGTTAGCTTTCAATCCTGAAGTCTTTAGAAGTTAATGTTTGAAGGTTTTTTACGTGAGGGGATTTTTTTTTGTCAATGTTGTTGGAGATTGATGACACCAAGATTCATGATCTGATGCAATGTGTCATTTGATGTCATGCTTTCTTGAGCCACCAGACTTCATTTGAAAATCAGCTTTTATTCATTATAAACATTTAATACCAATTGTCTTTATTCTCAACCTTCTTTAGAGAAGACTAAAAAAACATAATTGTGCATACATAAATGTTTTCACAGTTACGTTTTCACAGTTACCTTTAAGTTGGCGAAAGCAGATTCCCAATCAAGTCTTTGGGAATAAAGTTATATTCTTCTTCTTCTTCTAGCCAGCTTTTTGCTGCTGAGCTGTCAGCTCTTTTGCAGACTGTGCCAAGGAAAAATAGTGTGCTGTTTTCTTCAGTTGTTGAACAAAGTTATATAATTTAATGATAACAATGGTAATAAGTTCAAGCTTCTTCTAAGTCCCCAGAAAACTTTTCATGAATCGATCAATTAAGCTCTTTTTAAAGAGATTTTTTCTGCATTAAGAAATCATCATTGACAACTTTTATGTTTCTTTATCGCCTTCATTGTGTCTGGTTGAATTAGATTTTTTGTATCATGGTACATGTCATCCATTCAGTCTTGCAGCACAGTTGTCAGGTCTAGTAAGTGACTTCACTCCAAACTAAACATCATCTCTACACCACACATCACACACCATGCATTGTCAGTTATGTTGTTGAGTCTGCTTAAATTATTCTGTTCTTTTACAGGAATGTATTCAGTTCTCTATGCTTTATATCTAGATATATAATAAATACTAAAGAAAACTAATAATAATTTGTTTATGTTTAATAACAATCAGTATCTGTAGAAAGAAGTGAGAAATAATTTTTTTTCCCATGGAGAATTTTGCATTGTTTCTGTTTTGTCATTGAAAAAAATATGGACATTTTCCCCCACATTTCCTTTTTTTTTTTTTTTTTTTTTTTTTTTTATGTATTGTTAAGTTCTGTGAACATATATGGGCCAGTTTGGTGATAAAAAAGTGTTTTGATTCTGGCTTTGTGTTTATATTGCTGTTAACAGGACAACTTTATTACAGATTCTGAGTATGTATTCTGTTCAAGCCATTATGCCATAACGTTTCATAAGTTGTTTGTTTAATTGACATCGTCTGGTTTAAATGTAATTTTTTGTTTGTGATAGATCCTGTGGTAATTTTACTCAGATATGTCATTGTATTGTATATAAATATATACATATATTATGTGAAATCTTGGCATTAGTACTGTCTGTTTAAGTAAGGACTATAATGGTCAGTTTACCTGTATTCAATGGTCAGTTTACCTGTATTCTCACCTGTCGTCATCCCAGTGGCTTCATGTCAGTATTGTAGTCAATACAAAATATTGTATACAGATTTTTTTTTCCCCTTTAATTATGTTGAAAGAGGTTGAATTCTATTTGGTACAGTCTGATTGCCTGGTCACGCTTCAGAATGTCTTCACCATGGTCCCGAGTTGCTGTCATCTCCTGCTGTCCTGCTGGCGGTTTGGGCCAGGATGTTTTAATCTTCAGAAATGAAAGAACATCAGAAATGTATAACACAAAAGCTGTGGTTCTTTGATATTATTGAGATTATCGCTTATGGACTGGTATGATTACAGTAATGAAAGATGCTATGAATTTTGTGTGCTTTTAGACATTGACATAGTGAAAAGGGTTTTTGTAATTGCTCTTTAAGACATCAGGGCATTGCTTATGGTAGTTGTACACTTTAAAACATCCCTAATTTGACTTGCTGCCGCTTGCGATATTTTGGTAAGGCATGTGGTCAAAACTCAAAGACATTGAATTAGTATGGCTTTTGGTCATTGAGTTCTTGTTGAAGGCTGTGGTCATTACTTAAAAACATTAAGGTACGGCTATGACTTGCATATAGTTTTTATTCAACACGAACTACTGATATTGTCCAGGCCTACATTGTCTGCACTACCATATTTGATTGAATGAGTCTCGGTGGTGGCCTATTTTAGCCATATAGTCTCATGTGTAGGAACAGATGCAGTTGGGGCAATAGAGCCAGGAAGCCTGCATGCAAGTGTTTAAGTCCTACGTTTATTCATGACTGTCAGATATGCAGCAGAAAACAATAGTAAGATGTGCCACGGTGGGCCCTGAGGTTGACTAACCAGCAAGATATGCCAGAGAATGGCAGAGTGGGCCCTAAAGCTTGACTAACCTAATCCAACCAGAAGGTCCACTCAATATGTGATATTATTAACGCTTTGTAAAAGTATATTATTTTAATGTGAATAATGTTTACAAATGGTTTTTTTTTTTTACTCAACCTTGTGCTTTGATTTCTTTAGACTTATAACTGCTTCATTTTAGTTGCATGGGGGAACAGGTCCTCAAATCTGGAATTAATTATATCCCTTCACACACACACAAATCCTGATGAGAGGGGATGGATGCCATTTGACGTCATGTCACCACCTTATATCATATCTAGTCTCAGGCTTTCAATCTTTTTCCAAATAGCCAGAAGAGAAATATAGACAAAGGGAACTATTGAAGTCTGTATAGAGATTTTTTTTTTTCTGAATATTATAAATTTTGTTCTCTGAGCTTTTCTCAATACATTAAGTACATATGAAACAGTTGATTTGTATTAAGATGTAGCCTCGCTTTGAGTTCACTTCCTATGACATCATCAACCATATTTTCGCACTTTTTTAAAAAAATGAATTCTCTCAAACTGTGTTCTCTATCATTAAAAAGTTATTCATTGAAAAAATTTGTTTCGTCTATTTTGTTTGACATTGAATGTATTTTTAATTTTATATTGAATGCACGATGAAAGCAAAGTTTAATGAGAGAGATGCAAGTGTGCACATTTCTCCCTTTCAAGCAACTCGGCAGCAGTTGACTACATACATTGCAGGTCTGGTCTCATGAGTCTTTAAGTTATGTCTTATAGCAGGTAGTACATTTGAATAACGCGTAAAGAATGCTACGGTATCTAAATTAATACGAACTAATTAACTTATTTCAATCAATATATATACATATTCGCTACTCTCAGAAATATTGATCTATATGGGGTCGCCAGTAAAAAGTATTCATTCTAGACAGAGCCTATAATGCCCTATATAACTAAATTAAAAGCATTTTAACTAAATAATGTGGGAAGCGTGGTCGAGAGGCTAAGTGTGCTTGAACTTGGCTTGGCCTGGCTACTTAGAAGGGGGCTCGAGGTTCGACACCCGACACGGAGCACGGAAAACCAACTCCTAGATACCTCCTCTCCACTGGTCTCACAAATGAGATTGGACCATAGCGCCCTGAGCATGCTATAAGCATGAAAGGCGCTATATAAAAGCTATAAATAACCCCAACTCTGTGGTTTCATGGCACGATTATTCAAACCTCACCAGCCACCACCATCCCTCCTGCAGGAGGGTTAGGCTAGGAATTAATAATGTTCTTTTCTTCATATGAAAAGACGGTGAATATAAAATAGCAATGTGGCGGAGTTCGGTTCGTAGCCATGGTTTGAGGCTCACTCCCAAACCCAAAATAAGAAAGTTCAAGTTTGAGCCTTGAGCGTAACCCGGTATACGATTCGGAGACAATACTGATGAGCAAGCCGTGAACGTTCGATAACGTGCAGGTGTGAGTTTACATATTGTATTGTAACAGTTTAGTCTAACAAGGTAGTCTGGCAGACTTTATGTTATTTAGTTCGCGACCTTAATTGTTTTTAATTTGTTTATTATCATTCGACTCCGTTCACATTAGCGCTGATTCTTTATGACTTATAGAAAACGAGGTTTAGTAATCGTTTAATATGTAGGCCTACAATGGATTGAAGCTTGATTTACGGATGGATGCCAATACACGGGAATACGCGTTAAGCTAGTTACTAGTAGGCCTGTTACGCTGTAAACATTTTATAAATTGTAATGCAAGGGTCGGTCGCGACGGTTAATGGGCCCTTTTATCAAAGAATGTTAAATATCTTTTTAGCATATTCAGCTTTACTGTACCCAAAGACTCCATCTTAACATATTTCACACGTTGATCCATTTTTCTGTTCCAATCCACCAATAACGTGCAGTACAGTACTATATGATACAGACTTTACTTCAAAAAAGAAGATGATTACGTCCTACGCGACATTCATTTAGACCTAAATTCTACCAAGTCACTAGTTTTCCTGGCTAGCTTAGGCAACCCATTCCATGCTCTAATAGCGCTAGGGAAGAAAGAGCATTTGTACAAATTTGTCTTAGCATATGGAACGAGGAACGTGCCTTTATCTTTGTGCCTTTCTGAGAATTTTGTTTTTGATACAACACTATGACTTTATGTTGACTGGTCTAACGCTGTCTCTACAACGAAAATTACGACATGCGAATTTAAAAAAAAAAAAAAGAAATTGTGTCATTTTCAAAGTTTCTTTTCTTTTTTTTTTTTTCTATATTTCATTTGGGGCCACCAAATTCACTTCGCCTAGGACCTCCAATTATCCAAGGCCGGTGCTGCTATGTACAAAATACTTAGACTTAGGTTCTCCCGCGCTGTTCGGCGCATTGGGCGGCAAGCTGTCTCTACAAAGATCTGTCACTGGCAATGAAGCTTCTTCCCACCTGGTGTCCACTGTTCTGAAGTCCTCCATGAAGGTGTGGCGCCAAGTTATACGAGGACGTCCCTGTTTGTGCTTTCCTCGTATTGGCCTCCATGTCATCGCAACTCTTGGTATGCGTAATTCATTTTGTCGGAGAACATGTCCCGCAAACCTAATGCGACGCTTTGTCACAAGCTCACTAAGTGTTCTCACTAAGTGACCCGATCTGTGTAACTGACTCCCAAAATCCGTCTCAGCCATTTTTGTTGAGCCACATTTAGTCTTTTCTCAATTTTGACAGATGACTTCCATGTCTCACATGCATATGTTGCAGTTGGGATGACGATTGTGTTGAGAAGGTGTATTTTTGTCTCGAGTGCAATGGCTTGGCTTGTCCAAATAGGATGCAGCCTCTGGAAAATTCTCCCTGCCTTTCCTATTCGGCACGCTTCATCATGGTAGGCATCCCCATCATTTGTTATGATGCTGCCAAGGTATGTGAACTTGTCCAACTCTTCAAGCTTTGACTCGCCAAGTCTAACTGGGGCACCCTTAGCCTTATATCCCACTCGCAAAATTTTATGTGGAGGCCAATTTTGGGTGCCTCTCTATCTAGCTTCTCCGTTATTTCTCGTAGGCATTTATTTGTATCCCCGAGTAGTGCAACGTCATCGGCAAAGTCCAAGTCCGTCATTCGGTTTTGTTCACAACATGGAATACCAAAGGCAGTCTGGTTCATTGCTATCCTCATTCGATGATCGATGGCTAGGAGGAAGAGGAAGGGAGATAAGATGCACCTCTGTCTCACACCTGTCTCGATGCTTAAAAACTCGGGTGTTCCTCCTTCTGTTTTAATGCAGTGATTCTCGGTGGTCAATATCAAACGCTTTCTTAAAGTCTACAAAACTGATAGTTAGCCGTTGTTGGTACTCGAGACTTTGTTCTTTGATATTTCGTAGAGCGAAGATCTGCTCTGCACATGATCTGCCTCTTCGAAAGCCTGCTCGTTCTTCTCTGAGCCTCTCATCTACAGACTGTTGAAGCCGTCTCAACAAAACAGTGCTGAAAACTTTGCCCGGGACAGAGAGGAGAGTAATGCCCCTCCAGTTGTTGCAGTCTTTAGAAGTTTGCCAACATAGATTTAAGAGATCAGTCCCTCTGTTAACAATGCACTGCCCCCCCCCCAATGTTTTAGCAAAATAGAACATTAAAAATAAACTAAACTATATGTATAATAATTGGAATTATCTATTAGTAGTATTAGTATTATAAATTTCACAATTATGTGATTTATAAATGTAACTGACCTTCTAGGTTTTTTTTTAAAATGCATTGTCTTTACCTTTAATCACAGATGCAACGAAGAAATAAAGTTCCCGCCATCGGCATCGACCTTGGCACGACCTACTCGTGTGTTGGTGTGATCCAGAACGGAATGGTGGAGATCATTGCCAACGACCAGGGCAATCGCATGACACCCAGCTACGTGGCTTTCACTGATGCAGAGCGGTTAGTCGGAGACGCCGCCAAGAACCAGGCTGCCATGAACCCGAGCAACACCATCTTTGACGCCACGCGACTCATCGGACGTCAATTCTCTGACGCAACTGTCCAGGCCGATCTTAAACACTGGCCGTTTACTGTTGTGGAGGAGGGAGGGCGCCCGAAGATCAAGGTTGATTACAATGGGGGTCATAATCTTTTTGCGCCTGAGGAGATCAGCTCAATGATGTTGACCTATATGAAGGAAACAGCCGAGATTTACCTTGAAGGCAAGGTCAAGGACGCAGTCATTACAGTGCCTGCGATCTTCAACGATGCTCAGAGACAGGCCACCAAAGACGCTGGGGCAATAGCAGGTCTCAACGTGCTCCGAATCATCAACGAGCCCACTGCCGCCGCCCTTGCTTACGGACTGGACAAGGGTGAGCGAGGAGAGAAAAACGTCCTGATATTCGATCTCGGTGGTGGTACGTTCGACGTCAGCGTCCTGACGATAGATGAGGGCTCTATGTTTGAGGTGAAGGCCACTGCAGGCGACACCCACCTCGGGGGCGAAGACTTTGACAATCGCCTTGTGGCTCACTTCATGGAAGAGTTCAAGAGAAAGTTTAATAAAGACATGAGCAAAAACCCAAGAGCAGTGAGAAGACTAAAAACTGCATGTGAACGCGCTAAAAGAACATTATCCAGCAGCACAGAAGCTTCACTTGAGATTGATTCGTTCTTTGAGGGGATAGATTTCAACACTAAAGTCTCCAGAGCGACATTTGAAGAGCTTTGTATCGATATGTTCCAATCTGCTATTGAGATAGTTGAATGCGCTTTGAAGGATGCAAAGATGGAGAAAAACGACATACACGAGGTAGTATTAGTAGGTGGGTCTACACGTATACCTAAAGTTCAAAAGCTTTTGGGGGATTTCTTTGATGGCAAGAGCCTGACGAAATCAATCAACCCGGATGAGGCCGTAGCTTACGGAGCCGCTGTCCAGGCGGCCATTTTAAATGGAGACCAGAGTAACGCAATCAAGGACGTTCATCTGGTGGATGTAACTCCACTTTCTCTGGGTATAGAATCGTATGATGGCTACATGACAACAATCGTAAAACGAGGAACCCCTATTCCCACCAGGCAATTCCAAGGATACACCACCCCTTTAGACAACACAATCAAACTGAGCATTAAAGTGTTTGAAGGGGAAGGACGCATGACCAAAGACAATCATCTTCTGGGCACGTTCCTTCTGACGGGAATCTGCCCGGCACCTAAGGGGCAACCGAAGATCGAGGTGATCTTTGACATTGATGCCAGTGGCATTTTGCAAGTAACTGCACTGGACAAAACCTCCGGGAGGTCTAATCACATTCAGATTGCGAACGAGAGAGGGCGCACCTCCCAGTGCGAAATCAACAGGATGGTGTCTCATGTTGACGATGAACAGATAGAAAAGGAAAGACTCGCCGCGAAGAGCCAGCTTGAGTCCTACATTAAAGAGGCCAAGCAGACCATCGAATCTTCCAGCGAGTTGTTTACCTTATCAGACAAAGACACTGTGTTGAACGCCTGCAATGTTAGTATCGAATGGCTTAATGACAACCCATTTTAGACAAAAGAAGAATGCGAGGATGGACTAAATACCTTGCTGAGGACTTGCGCACCAATCATGCTGAAGCTTTGTCAAATGATGTCATCCAACCAGGCATGCAAAAGAAAGATAAGCGACATAGATGAAAACTAAACTTAATTCTGAACGATATTTGAAATTATCCAGCAGAAAAAAGGACATTAGACAACGACCGTGTCAGTGGACCAAAACAGAAAGGAGGTATGCTCGGAAATTCGGAATGCATCCACAATTTAAACTCTACGACCGAAAAGAATTCGTTTAAACTCACTCTTTAAGCACAATTTGTTAATCAGTCGACTGCTCGTTTTGAACATGGTGATGGTATGATTGGATTATGTAAAAATTACTTTATTCTGAGAATGAGGCATGCTCAAATACCTTTCGTTATGAACTATAAAAAGTTTATATATATATATATATATATATATATATATATATATATATATATATATATATATATATATATATATATTTGATAAATTTTACATAATCTTATTCATTGATTTTGTTTTCTATGCAATTAACATGTTACTAATAAGAGATTTAGCTAGCTAAAAGAAAAGCTAGGCACAAAATGTATTTTATATTTATTAATTTACGGTATAACTGTGGCATCTTTTCCCATTTCATTCGTTGTGGCTAAAGAGGCCAACTTGTTAGATACATGTAGTATAGAACTATATAATTTTTCAAATTTTAGGCCTATATTAATATATATGGTGTGTTGTTTGTTTTTTTCCATTATTTATCATCGGAATACTTCTGGTGTCGATGCTAGACCATATAGGTCTTCGTTACCCACATAAATAAAAACCATAGAAATATATCAATGAAATTATTTGGTTCTTTCCTTGCTTATAACGAATTTTTTAAATTAAAATCAAGGTTACAAAGACAGTTTGTGTGGAAACACAAATTCAAAATCGGCCCCCGAAGTGGTCCGCTCAGTCAGGTAAAAAGGCACCAGAAACTATGAGCTACTATCAACAACTATAACCATGGATACACAAAGAAGAGACGTACTGTTGTAGTGTTCGACTAACGACTTGATATCACAGGATACTGAGATTTATTAATTAATGTTATTATCACATTGTTAATATTCATATGTATTCAATGAACTGATAGCTATGAAGATATAATTAAATGTGAACCTGGCCTAACTGATGTTATCTAATTGAACTAATTGTTTTGTAAAAGACCAATATCTCATTCAAAGCCTCAACAGAGAAACTTTTCCTAAAAAAAACAACTTTTTCCTTTAGTTTAGTATTCCTTGAATCCTCGTGTTTAGTTTGTATTGCACTTCAAGTGTATAATATGAATCACTACTTAGAATTGTTGTTTTAAATTATACTAGTCGACCGCGGCATAGCATACGCCGCTATTTTGCAGGGCCGGTCTTAGGCCACTGCAACCTATGTGACCGAAGGATCCGCACTTTCATGGAACCCGCACTAATTCAAGGTGTATAAATTATTAAGTTAAACCATTTTATAACTTAAAACAGATTTCCCGCTCACTCCTGTCGATTTACCAGGAGCTCCTGGAAATCTCCCGAAATTGCAAAATATACGAAAAAGTCCTTAAAATATACGGAAATACATAGAAAAAAAATTGTTATTTTGGAGTGTCATTCAATATGGAAAACGTCAATCCTACGCGCTATTAATAAAAACGGCATTATGCATTAGCCGTAATTGTGTAATCAGGTGAAAGAAGCTTCTCGCGCCTCAAACTAATGAAGAATTACTTGAGGTCAACAATTCTCAAAGATAGATTGAAACATTTGGTAATTCTTGCTATTGAGCGGGATCTATGTGGGAAATAGAATTATTATGATATAATGTATGACTTTGCTACACGCAAGGCTTGTAAAGTAATTATGTACGTAGTAAAGAATGAATAAAATGCATAGACGAATTTATTTTCTAATACAAACTCTTAAATTTGACTTATTGTCAGCTTCCCTACCCAAACTTGGCCCCGCGAAATCCGTTTCGAATAGGGCCCCACAATGCTTAAGTCCGGCCCTGCTATTTGGTGTTTGTAAAATGTTTTACATGTTTCGGATGTTCCTTCAGAGTTGACGATAGTTTACTTCCTAGTCCAAACCTCCCGCATGGGATGGGAGCGCATCCGTAGCGAGCTGTGAAAACGTGTCCCCCCCCCCCCCCTCTTGTTTTTTTCGTGGGGTGACTATCCGCAGAAATAAGAGTGATCTTTCTTTTACTTTCTGTTTGACCTGTTTAGGGAAGAAGAGAATTATAATTATAGATTCCCCTTATCTCCCTCACCCTCACCTATCACTTAGTCTGTTGGACAGTTTGGTGCACCACGCAAGATCTGTCGACCGTCTTTCTTTATTCCTCCCTCTTTTGCCTTTGAAAAAACCTCTTTCAATGGTAGGCCCGTCCATTCTTATATGTTGTCTTCCCATCGCTTTTTCTGTCTACCTCTTCTTCTTTTTCCTGATACTTTTCCCCAAAGGAAGGTCTTTGTGAGCCCCGAAGACCTTGTAATATGGTCAAAGAGTTTTAGTTTGCGTTTTTTTTTTTACAATATCAGGTAATCGTGGGGTCCAATCGCTGTATTAACCCTGTCTCTAATCTTTTCGTTTGTGATGCGGTATTTAAATGTGATATATCTAGGATCCATCTGTAGCATCTCAATTCCATTGCAAGGATCTTCTATGCAGTTAGCCTCCAAGGCTCGCAAGCATATAAGAATGTGACCATGACCAGAGAGCGCATCCGTTTGCCTTCGTCTGCTGCCGTGCTGCGGTGGACTGTGCAATTGGAGCCAGTAGTTCGGGTTTGGTTTCCTTATATGGGACGATAACTCCGAGGTATTACAAACTACTGCCACTTGTCAGCTTTTCACCTCCAATGCTGATATTTTACTTTTATGCATACTAAATAGAGTTTTTCTCTTTAAAAAAAAAAAGGAAACTTTTGTTTAGTAAATGTAGGTAGTTAGTATGACAGAAATTACTTAATCTAGTAATACAGTTTAATAAAAAATGACAAATAATCTAAAACCTTTTGCATAAATATTTTAAAATATGATATATAATAGTCTCCTTTACTAAATAGTCGCTCATGTTTGTACTATCAATAGTGAACAGTTGTAAAAATGGTGTCTTTTTTATTTATCTTTTTTTGTTGAAAAAACTGTTTGCATAGCTGATTTTAAAAATTATTTTTTTCGCTTTCAGAAAAGAAAAGTAGCCGTTGCATCAGAACTTTGAATGGACTAAAATATTATGATGTCGGATTTTCACTCTTATCTAGTAAAAAAAAAAAAATGTAAATGGTTTTAGTTTTTTTGTTATTTACACCAAAAATATGTTTCCTTTTTTTTAAGAGAAAAAAATCTATTTAGTATGCATGTAAGTTGGACATAATTTAAAATAGCATTTAATAAGTAGTTTTTCATATTATTACGTGAACTACAGCTCTGTACTATGGCCATAGAACACTTAACTAAAGGAAAATTTAAAAATTTTTTTTTTTTTTATACGGAAGAGATTGCCCTTTTATAAAACAATTAGATCAATTAGATATTCATTATAAGACATCTGTTAGGCCACGCTCACTGAAGACTTCACATTCACCTATCCTTAGGTCTGCTGGACCGCTGGGGCACTACACAAGATCTGTCAACCTTCTTTCTCCATTCTTCTCTGTCATTTGTCTTTGATAGAATTTCATTCTATTTCTTTCTGAAAATATTGAACCCTGCCTTTTAACCTTCCTGGGTGGACCACTTCGGGGGCCGATTTTGAGTTTGTGTTTCCACACAAACTGTCTTAGTAACCTTGTTTATTTATTTATTCTTGTTGTTTTTTTTCAGGTAAAATGAAATAATTTTGAAAAATTTCAGCTTAATCCGAGATTGGGTGTAGGAGAAATAACGTGTACAAACTGTTTACCACAAAGACAGAGTGTGTTGATAGAAGCTTTGTACAAATTCAATTCTTTCTGTTTCTTCTCGTCGTTGATTGTTAGTTTATTTATGTAAGACCTACAGCAAGACCATTTTCATCATCATCAATAATAGAGTAAAATGATTTGCTTCGTTTCTATAGTTTTGTTGTTTTTTTTGGACGTAGTGAACGACTTTAAGTAATAGTGCGAAAACAGTGCAATTCTAGGAAAGTTTAGTGCATTCACTAAGGAAGAGAAACAAAACATTCAGTTGTTTCTACAACGCGGAAGAACATTAACGAACACTAAAAGATTGTGTCAGATTGTGCAAAGAAACTTGATACTTTGAGCCTGTGACCAGTGGTAAGTAGTCGATGTTTTGGGATGTCTGAAACATGAATAATATATGATGATTCATTATGAAAATGATAGGGTTTTTTCCAAAAAATGTCAAAATCTTCTCTAGAATTCAAGAGATTGAAGACTTGATTAATCAATAATTAATAATTCTAGATTCTAGTGTAGATTAATTGAAAACCCGTAGTCCCCAGTCACTTCACTATTTGTAACAACCGGTATCCTATAGTATAGATTCTAGCATTTTTCAATCTTTTGCGTGTGAGGCACACACCCCCTCCAAACACACACACAAAACGAAAAACAAAGGTACCATCTAGGGGTCTGGGAGAGGGCTGTAGTAATTAATGCATATATTTTCCAATAAATCACCTATTTTCTAATAAATGCATCTATTTTCTAATTAATGCATCTATTTTCTAATAAATGCATCTATTTTCTAATAAATGCATCTATTTTCTAAGCATCAGAACGCTGCAGACGACGAAATTCAAATAAAGAAAATGGGGGAGGAAGGGAGAGTCCGATACTGAAATGTGAAAGATTTCGAAGGACGTCTGAGCTTGGCCAGCCTAAGATCATATTCATCTTCTTTTACCACAAGTCTTTGAGTGGCCTGTTTTTGGTTGAGGAATAGACGTCATCTGGGCGATGCGACGGCGCTTGGGTAGATTTCGACCGTTTTGTGTTGAAAACAAAGGCGGTTAGAATCGCGTTGGCGCTAAGTATTAAAATGTCTTCTGCAAGAAAACGTTTTGAGTCGATCTTGTTCCAGACGACAATCGCAGAAACGGTCTAATAGATGGTCATTAAATTATTTATTTTTTTAAATTTGCAGTTCCCATGTTTTGTCTTGGTGCTCTCACTTGATTGAGCTAAATCTTCTGTTAAGGAACAAAATGTTGGGTTAATTTGATTAATTTGATTAAAGATACCTGTTTATGATCAAATTATAATATTACATATTGAACTGATTAAGCGACTTATGTAACGGCAGTGATAATGAAATCTGTAAAATGTTTCTTATAATTTGTTTATGTATAAATTACAGATGTCTCGCAAAGACAAAACACCTGCCGTCGGCATCGACCTTGGCACGACCTACTCGTGTGTTGGTGTGTTCCAGCACGGAAAGGTGGAGATCATTGCCAACGACCAGGGCAATCGCACGACACCCAGCTACGTGGCTTTCACTGATGCAGAGCGGTTAGTCGGAGACGCCGCCAAGAACCAGGCCGCCATGAACCCGAGCAACACCATCTTTGACGCCAAGCGACTCATCGGACGCAAGTTCAGCGACAAAACAGTTCAGGCAGATATGAAGCATTGGCCTTTTACCGTCGTTGAGGTGGACGGGCGCCCAAAGATCAAGGCCGAATACAAGGGGGAGCAGAAGCTGTTCGCGCCAGAGGAGATCAGTTCAATGGTGCTGACAAAAATGAAGGAGACGGCTGAGGCTTACCTTGGTGGCAAAGTGACCGACGCTGTGATCACGGTACCGGCGTACTTCAATGACGCCCAGCGACAGGCGACAAAAGACGCTGGGGCAATAGCAGGTCTCAACGTGCTCCGAATCATCAACGAGCCCACTGCCGCCGCCCTTGCTTACGGACTGGACAAGGGTGAGCGAGGAGAGAAAAACGTCCTGATATTCGATCTCGGTGGTGGTACGTTCGACGTCAGTGTCCTGACGATAGATGAGGGCTCTATGTTTGAGGTGAAGGCCACTGCAGGCGACACCCACCTCGGGGGCGAAGACTTTGACAATCGCCTTGTGGCTCACTTCATGGAAGAGTTCAAGAGAAAGTTTAATAAAGACATGAGCAAAAACCCAAGAGCAGTGAGAAGACTAAGAACTGCATGTGAACGCGCAAAGAGAACATTGTCCAGCAGCACAGAAGCTTCGGTGGAGATCGACTCCCTCTTTGAGGGCATTGACTTCTACACAAAAGTGACCAGAGCCAGGTTTGAAGAGCTATGCATTGACTTGTTCCGCTCAACTATTCAGCCAGTGGAGAACGCTTTAAAGGATGCTAAACTGGATAAGTCCAAGATACATGAGGTTGTTCTTGTAGGAGGCTCGACACGCATACCAAAAGTCCAGAAGCTTCTGGGTGATTTTTTTAACGGAAAGGAGCTTAATAAATCCATCAATCCTGACGAAGCTGTAGCCTATGGGGCAGCTGTTCAGGCGGCCATTTTAAGTGGAGATCAGAGCAACACCATCAAGGACGTTCTTCTAGTGGATGTCGCCCCTCTGTCACTGGGCATAGAAACAGCGGGAGGCGTAATGACATCGCTTGTGAAGAGAGGGACCACCATTCCAACCAAAATGTCTCAGATATTCAGCACCTATTCCGACAACCAGCCCGGCGTTGACATTCAGGTGTTCGAAGGAGAGAGGGCGATGACCAAAGACAACAATCTTCTGGGTAGGTTCGAGCTAATGGGGATCCCGCCAGCACCTCGGGGCATCCCGCAAATCGAGGTCACGTTTGACATCGACGCCAACGGGATTCTGAACGTTTCAGCACTGGACAAAACGACCGGGCGCTCCAATAACATTCAGATTAAGAACGAGAGGGGGCGCCTATCCCAGAGAGAGATTGATAGAATGGTGGCAGACGCCGAGAAGTACAAAGTAAACGACGACAGGCAAAGAGAGAGAATCGCCTCAAGGAATCAGTACGAGTCTTACGTTTACGGCGTGAAACAAACCGTGGAGACTGCTGGGAACAGACTTTCCTCATCTGAGAGAGTCACTGCCCTGGACGCGTGCAATGCTGGCATCAGATGGCTAGAGGGCAATTCCCTAGCAGAAAAGGAAGAGTTTGAGGATCGCCTGAAGAACTTGCAAAAAACTTGCGCCCCCATCATGGTCAAACTACACCAAGGGGCGTCATCCGACAACAGCAGCGGCCCAAGAGTAGAAGAAGTAGACTGAACTTCAAATCATGTTTCCACCAAATCATAGAATGTTGTTTTTTTCATCCTCATAACATTCAAATAGCATTATAGATATAGTTCCACGGAGTAGTAGTTCAGTATGTACATTGGTATCTAAGCATTGAATCAGCTCAAGAATTCTCAAGATATGCATGCTAACATTTTCAAAACATTTGAACAGTGTCTTTTATGAAGCTACAACTTTAACAAAAATTCGGAACCAAAATTTTATATGTATATTATATTTATCATTCTTACTTTTGTTTTCACATATTTTTTTTTACTCCAGTTACACATTTTACCGAATTTATTTTTAATTTATCAGAAAGCCTATATAGGCCTATGTTATACAAGAATAAATTTATCGGAAACTAATGTCTGGTTCGATCGCCTAAAGGACTAGCATCCCCCCCCCCCCCCCAAACATTGTTACTTTAACTATTATATATATTATCGTATAGTATAGTTTTTATGAAGCTCAACATGCGCGTGTTTGTGAGGTCAAAGTTAAGGGGTTAGGGAGGCTGATGGCAGACCAGAAACGAAAACTTAAAACAATATGGTGCAGTGATAGGACGAAGATAATATTGCAAACCTTGTACTGCAGATATTTTAAGACTTTTTGTGAACTACAAATGAAATTTTTATTACTTTTACGCTTCCTTACTGAACAATAGATTTCTCAGAATACTTTTGCTTTAAAAATAAAACGTCACAACTAGATAAAAAGAAAGCAGTCTACGGGTCAAAACTGCATGAAATATATCATCATGTTTTTTTTTTCTAATTAGTATTAAGTAGTTCAGAACATTTTATAAATATTATTTTTTTAAATTTGATATTGAATTGTAAATATATATATACACACACAGGGCTTTTTGTGACGGTACGCACCGGTACGGCGTACCGGCACCGTTTTGAAAAGAAAATGTTTTTCTAGTATTCTAACGTATATTATTAATTTTTTAGTTGTTAGAAGTTAGGCAATCAACTACTGAGTACCAGCACCTAATCATTGAGTACTGGCACCTATTTTTTTTTACAAAAAAAAAAAAAAGCACTATATATATATATATATATAGGCCTATACTTATTTGTTTCATAATTTCAATAAAGTAAATGCGCTACCTATGCCTATGCAATGCATTTTTGTTACTTTTCTAATATTTAGGTTAATTTTGCAACCTGATATTTTAAAAATCAATAGTAATAATTGATTTCAATAAATATCAATTCAATATCATTGTAATAAGATACGCCAATATATAAAAGATAGATTAATTTTTAGATAATTTTTATATCATAATAATAAAATAATATGGCTTGTCTTCGATCCGAAGATGTGTGCAGTATTTTCCGAGGCTACGCAGCCCCAGCTGTGACCTACACATTTTGCCACAAATCCAGGGCAAGCATAACCATTGTCCACCGGTGGTCGATTAAGATTTTCTTTTCGCCGTCTGCGTCTTGAAGCCTACAAATCAAGGGGGGGGGGGGATTATGCACATTCCGTTAATGGTTTAGATTACAGAGTTTTAAATGAACACATGAACTCGTGGGTGGCCGTTGTGTGTCAGTCGTAGCCCTATTCGCGCATAGGATAATGTTGCAAAGGGGCATCTAGTCACTAACGGATCCAGAACTTTGGAGTGGGGGGGGGGGGGCGATTTTTTTCCAAACCCTAACCCCCAGTAAACACTAATATATATATATGAGAATTTAAAACAGCGAAAAAAAAGTCATGTTGAGGTTTTGATAGCTTGGGGGTTTGGGGTAGCGATGTAAGCCAAAAGCGTTTTCTTGCATTCTTCACTGCAGAAAGGCATTCTCCTGACATCTACAGCTCATTATTCATCTGTGGGGTTCGGGGCAATGCCCCCACGCCAAAAGCGTTTTCTTGCATTCTTCACTGCAGAAACGCATTCTCCTGACATCGACAGCTCATTATTCATCCTATTAAAAATGACCTATTCAATGATGTTTTAGTTAAAAAATATTCTAATATGAATTTATAGGCCCTTACTACATTGCAAATAAAACGATTTGAAGATACCCCACATATTTAGATAAAGGTTCATAAGGTTCGCAGCCGAAAATAAAAAATATTCGAAAAATATTATTTATTTAAAAAGCTCATTTGTAAGTGATACATTTTGTTCAATAGGCATGTTTGTAACTTTGTTTTGTTACAGAAACCATCGCCCTCTCCAGACCCTACCAAATCGGCCAACATACTAGAAAAGGGGGAGGGGCGAAATAATCTAAAAATAGGTTGAAATATAAATAATTAGTATTAACATAAGTAATAAATTCGTATAAAATTGTATGAATTCTATACTAAAATTCGCTTCGGGTGGGGGGGGTCGGCCAAGTTGGGGGGGGGGGGGGGGGGATCGCCTCTACTGCCCCCCCCCCCCCCCCTGGATTCCCCAGTGCTTCTAGTCAGGCCTGGGTCTTTTTATATTAGGGTTCTATGCTGATTGGCTAAAGAGGGCTTTAAAATAGACACCGGTATTGAAGGCGAAAAGCTGGCACGTATCATAAGTTTTAAATACCCGTACCTCTTTTCATACGAAGAAATGAAACCTGAACTACTGGCCAGAATCGCACAGTCCACAAACTTCATAACCAGGACGATACATTCAATAACGTCAGTTTAACTGGACAATACTTTCAATAAGGGCAGTTTAACGTCGTACCCAGGACGTTATATTAATGGCAGTTTAACTTCGTTCGTACCCAGCAGGACTATAGCCTACTCAACTGAAACTGAGAATGGCAATATCATTTCGATAGTGACGATTAGATCGCAAATATTGCAGAATCAAGATATATCTATACAGAGTCCACTACTGTAGAAAAATTAGAATTTCCATCCTGCACATCTTATCTAGATTAGATGGTCGGTCGTGTGGTATGCGATCTGGCATTCGTCTCAGTGGCCCCCTGGTTCGAACCCTGTCCGCCATCCAGCTGGAGATTTGGGATCATCCGAATCGTGTAAAACCAAAAACAGATACTAGACCAAGATATATCTTCTATTTTGAACTAATGTCCGTAACTTATAGATAAGAGCTAGACTAGCTAACTTTAGATTTTAGACTGCAAGTCATGGGTTTGTTTACAATGGTTTACATTTACAATGATTGAAATTGAATCGTTTCTTTTTTTTTTTTTATAACTTGATCGGAAGTTGAAATTTGTTGTTTTCTTTCATCTTTTATTTTTTAACACACTTCTGTTCCATAGATAGATTCTAGAGTGACTAGATTCTATATATCTAGATCTAAACAATAGTTAGAGTCTAGATCTATCTAGATCCGTCTTCAAAAATAAATTAAATCGAGATCTATATCTATTCAGGTTATTTCCGCATTCAAGATCTAAAGTCTGTCGAATCAGTTTATCCTGACTCAGTCACGGAGTGAGTCAGTATGACTGTCCTGAGCCTGAGTATCTAGAATATATCTAAGAAAGAGAAGGTAAATCAAGAGTCAGACTAACTCAAATAATCATCAAAAATCATGTGTTAAGTCAAGTAACTTAAATGAAAGTTAAATGTAGCTATATCTATAAATAAGGCTTGTCCTCCAGTCTGAAGATTAGTGAGGAATGCATTATTTCCCATGGCTGCGCAACCCTAGCTGTGACCTACATATTTTGCCACATCCAGAATCCAGGGCAAGCATAACCATTGCCATTGTCCGCAGGTGGTTGATTTAGATTTTCTTTTTGCCATCTGTGTTTGTCCTCGGCAGCGAATTTTCTTTTGGTCTCAAATGTGTATCCTGTGGCCTTTGGCTTTGTGATTGACCTCCAGCTGTCTCGTTCTGAGGTCGCATGCAACCACATGCTCTCTTCTATGTCAGCTAAGGAAAATTGACGCCTAAGCTGGTCTTTTCAGTGGGGCACCTCTGTTACGTCGACCACCTTTTAGCTATAATGTAGCTATATTACTATACCTATAGTATATACTAGCTTACTACACTTACTACTACACATACACATAACATACTACACATAACTACTAGAGTAGATCTATATAGTTAAATAAAGTATGATTACTATTTGGTACTATTTTTATTACTAATGCTAAAAAATACTTATTATAATAGTCTTATATCATATATATAGTCTACTGATCTCAGTAATAAATACTAAATAGATGTATAGATCTAAAATTCTATATATATATATATAGAGTCGAGACCTAGAACAGCAAATCATGAATACTTACTCTTCATTTAATCAGATAATTGGCAACTTTTTATTTTACTGTTTTTACTTCCAGCACTTTAGCCAACATGTTGAATACTAATTACATTATAATTAATCAAAACAAATTTTTAATATGAGATGAGAACATCAAGAACTCTACACTGATTGGTTGATGCTGCATATTATGGATCACTTTCCCTTGTATTTTTCTTTTCATGTCACTGCAAGGACGTAGGGCATACTATACTTATTCTAGGACATACTATAGTTATATATACTACAATAGTAATCTTCATTTCTTAAAGAATCTCTAAATCATAAATCAAATCAACTTGGCTCTCTGAAAATTGCTATACAGACAGGGCAGATTCACTATCTATAGAAGGGCAATAATTAAAAAGATGTGAAATAATTTAGCATTCACTGAAACAATGTACAGAGGATTAAAGAAAAAAACAATTTTAGAGAACTAAGTTTGCTGCCTAATGTAAAAGGGGGGGGGGGGGGGGGAGACGAACTGAATAACACATGCCATTGTTGCAAGTGACAATCTGCTAACTTTTTGCAACTACATTAGTATTCTGTTGACTGGTTTACTCCTTTCCTCTGAAATATGTAAATTTCTTGCCATCATCCATAATTTTTTTTTTCTTTTATTCTGAAGAAGCTTTAAAAGTGAAAATATTGCCTGTTGGGGTAATTACATAATTCCATTTCATTCTAAAGTGCTTTATTATTATTATTTTTTTTTTTTTTTGAGGTGATGTCTCAGCTAAGTCTGTTGATAAAGTGGCCAGGCTTGAAAAACATATTCATTTTTAGGAAAGTTAAAATTAAAATAATGTAGTAAAGCATTTCTAATTGAAGTTAAATTATCAATATATATATATGGTTTATTCTTCAATACTTCAAGGGAAAAGAGAGTTAAGGGACTGATTAAATCTAAAGACATTAGACTTAACTGTTTCAGTTTGTAAGAATTTACTACAGTCAACAGTAAACATAAAATTCTTATTTTAAATATAATTCCAGGCACCTAATTATAAAATCAAAACAAAATGCCTTTGCGGAAAATGAAAGAGGAGCTGACCTGTCCAATATGCCTTGAACTATTCTCAAATCCTCGAAGGCTGCCCTGTGGGCACTCTTACTGCCATCATTGTATTGAGGCTATGTTAGAGAAAAAAGTGGATCAGAGTCGGTATGTTGAAATTCAAAATTACACTTTCGTCTTCAATCTTATTTGTTTTATTAAATATACCATTCTTCTTTTTAAGTTATGCATGCTTTAGTCTCACATTGTAATTGTTTAATGTATTTTGTACAGCTATACTGTCTAGATGAATTATTATTTGAAAAACCAAAATGTGTTCTCTATCTTACGACTTGTGAGTAGCCATTACTAGTTAAAGTTTAAATAACTTTGCCCACTAAGAACACATGTAAAAAAAAAAAAAAAAAGTTATATTGTTGAAATTTTTATTTTAAACAGATAGTGTAGATAAATATTTCATGAGTATTTCATGTCAAAATAAAAGTTTTTTAATAAATTTTACTACATTTGTTGCAGTTTATATTTCAATCCAGATAGAAAATGTTAATATTTAAAACAAACAACAAACAAAACATAATCATTTCTGAAATTCACTCCGTTATCAAACATGAGTTTAAAAAAAAAGTGTTGTTCAAAGCTAAGCATGTAATCATTTTTTGATTAATTGTATTTCAGTCATTGTTTTATCAAGCAGTTATTGGATAGTCCTTGACATTTGTTCTTTAGCAACTAATAGAATAATTTGAAAAGGATTTATAATTTATTTTTTAGTATCTTATTGTTATATATTAGTATGTCTGCAGTATTATATGACTGCTTTTTTTTAACTGTACCTAAGATCTTAAAGCTTAATATACCATTTTAGTAAAGCAAAATTATAATGATTTTTTTTGTCAAGAATTAATTTATAAATAGATTTTTATTATTTAACATGCCCGCTTCAGGATAGAATTAATTGAAATAATTTTGCAGGAATTTCATTATAAAATTTTTTTTAAAGTATATGTATTGTAAACAAATACATATCTAGCATTATGTCTAAGATCTATACAAAAACACAAATCACTCTCTAACTTCTGTGGACTAGAATGAAGATTTTTTTAAAATTTAAAAGCAGATATGCACTTATTATTATTAGCTGTAATAGAAAATATGTTTAATAGATTATCTAAAGTTAAAAATTTCTTTTTAAGACCTTGACTTTCCTGAACTCGGAATCTGAAGTCACTTGTTTTTTGTTGTTGAACTCTCAATGTTGTTGACATGTGCCCAGGACAACATTCAATCACTATCAAATATCAGATGCATTAAAGCTGGGTGGTTCTGGCAATTCCTAAAGCCTTAAAAAAACAAAACCCTGCTCTCTCTATAATTTAAACATGAGACTTTTATTGATTAGGAGAGAGATACCACCACCATTCAATCATCTGAGGTTAAATAGTAACAAAGCATGTTTCTTTTTTTGTTTGTTTTTTTTAATATTGAAAATATTTCTGGTGAACTTGTGAAAAAATGTATATGAGTATTTAGGGGTACAAGATGGCAGGTTCTTGTTTATCCACTTGCAATGTCTTGTGACATTTTCTGTCTTGCAATATTTTACACCTTTTTTTTCTTCTGCTTGTTTTTTTTTTTTTTTAACTTGTGAAAAAAAAATTGAGACAAAATATTTAGATGTACAAGTTGGTGGGTTCTGTCTACTTGCAATGTCTTGTGCCAATTGCAGTAGGTATCTGTGATATCCCTCTTTGTGAAGGTTGAACATCTGAAGTTTACAAAAAGTACTGTCAGTCATTTCATTCTTTGTTTCTTGGAACTCATCTCACAGGAAATAAATTGGTGCAGTTTATTAACATGACTCAAGTTAACACAGGCTTTGTGTCTCTGAACTAACAACTTAAGATAAACTTTAAAGTTAGTATAAATCTAGTAAAAACCAAACCAAAATGTTTTTTTTTTTTTCTTGAAATGCCCTGGCAAACTTTCAGATCTTATTACAACTATTCCCGTGTCATTGTCTGCCCAGAATGTAGGGAAGAGTTAAGCTTTGATTATGTTAGGGGCATAGAGGGCATCCCGTCAGATTTCAAGCTCTCTAAGCTGGTGGAGCTGTTTCATTTTCTCAAGGTCAGACCTTTTTAATTCTGCAATTTGTTTTCATATTTGTTTTTTTTGTTTTATTTTACACTTTATTTTGCACTTTTATTATTTGTAATCTAATCATTGCTTGATGCCTATACCTTTACATACGCTTCCTTGTATTTGTTCAATCATTGATCTGCCTGTGGTATAATAGTATGAGCACACTAATATTTCTTTTGCTTCTTACTTTAGCTGCTATAAAATTAACTTTAGAAGACCTGGAAATTATTTCAAATAAACTGGAAACTGAAATTGGTAAAAAAAAATATTTAACTTGGTTTCTTTAGTCAATTTTTAAAAAATGCTGAAGAAATTAATAAAAAACAATATTCTAACTTCTGAATTTAGAGAGCCTAATATAATTAACTTTTACATTAATTTATAAATTTTATCAAACATTTCAATTTCTGAAAAAAAAAAGTTGTTTTAGCTATTTAGTATCTCAGTCTTAACATTTGTTGGGGAAAAGTAAAGGTGGTTGTGCAGGCCACATGATACCCTTGCTAACCATAGGCCACAGAAACAGATGACCTTTATAAATCTGCCCTGTAGATTGTAAGGTCTCAAAGGGGAACTTTACTTTTTTTTTATCTCGTCAGGTTCAGTATATTACCCTAAGTTAAATAACACTACTCTAAATTGTATCTGTACAATGTACATGGTACTACAAAAGCCATATTTTGTTGCATTGGTAGAAATGTATTTGTAGAATAAAGTTAAATCCGA
The DNA here is from genome assembly GCA_030265305.1 of Biomphalaria pfeifferi. Taxonomy (NCBI): domain Eukaryota; kingdom Metazoa; phylum Mollusca; class Gastropoda; family Planorbidae; genus Biomphalaria; species Biomphalaria pfeifferi. The sequence continues at coordinate 2,507,175 of JASAOG010000069.1, forward strand.
TAGACCAAAAGCTATATAGAGCAGGTAAAATTGTTGACCTATTTTCATGGCCAGCACAATGATTAGTCATTTCACCTATTGTGAAAGTTGGATGCCTGGTCATTTGGTATGCGTTTTGGACTGTCATCTTGATGGTTCGTGGTTCAAAACTGCCCACTACCATCCCCCTCATTCTGCATAAGGCTTAATTTAGGAGTAATAATCTTCAATTATGAAAGAACATCTGAAACATAAATAGCAAAAATTGTTATTTTTATCAGTTTAGCTGGGCTAGGTGCTTAAAGGAATGCCTAAAAATCTCAGCCATTATACCCCATAATTTTAGAAACTGTAGGATTATAACAGCTTTTTTTTTCTATATCTTTTATAATTTGTTTTTTTTTAATTTCATCTACTACTAAACAATAGCAGTTATCTTGCCCTCAGTTTACTTATATTGTGCTAATGTAACCATAGGTGAAACAATGGACTATTGTTTGATTGATATTTAATTTAAATATGGAATACATGAATTATTTATTTCTCTGTCTGGTTTACTAATCAATACAATAGATTGCTGTAAGAATAATTATTTTCTTGAAGTCTTTTCTTGATGATCTTAGCTTATGTCAATATGTCAACTGGTTTGAGACTTAAGCAGACATTTTTTTTTTACATAACATAGAATACTTAAAATGATTGGTACATAATCTGACAAAATGCTACTAAACAAAATATTTAAATGTTTCACACCTTGTTTGCTTTGATTTCAGACCTTTTATGCTTTAGACAGCTTCTCAGCAAACATCTCTAATACTTCCTTCCCCTTGCTTTAATGACATAGAAGTAAATAATGCATTTGGATATGTACTAAATGTATGATATAATAATTAAAGAGAGATGCAGCCAAATAAAATGTTGATGCTTTAACATCTCATCCATCTTCACTTTTTTTTAGTATCACATATCTACAGCAGCATCTGTGAATTCATGTCTGCCTTATTTGCTCTTATGTTTTTAAACAAAAAGAACAAGTTATCTGCTCCTTACATATGTCTGAATCATCAGTTAAAGATCTGCCAAAACTTTTGTAATATACTAAATCAATTCATAACCTTAGAAACAAGGCTTTATTTCAATAAAACACGACTGATACACACAATAACACAGTACAGACTGGTCACGATTCACAGACTACGATAATGCGAACACGATTACAAATACTAGCACGATTACAAGCACGGGTAACACACAAGTTCATTTAACGATCACTCCAACTTTATTTTCTAGTACTTAAGAATAGTAAAGATAATTATTATTATTACCTTTTTTTATTTTTTGTTACAGACAAAAGATGACAGTGATGAAGAAGTCAAACCTTCAACATTAACTTGTAGAGAACTTGGTGGTGAAGCAACGTCTCAGTCTCTGGCTTCTCATTTACCTGTAACTAGTGCAACATCTGGTGATTGTGTTACTATAACATCAAGTGATATAAGTCTGACAGTTGCTCCAGCTTACACTAATACCCCTGCGACACCACACATAAATGATGTATCTGACATTTTACAGTCTTTGAATCACCAGAGAGGCAGCACCGTACTAAATACAACCAGCACTGTTATTAATAGTGATGAGACTCTTTCAGATTCTCAATTAGGTGCAGTTGGTGGAGTTCCAGAGACGTCCAACAGGACAACTAATACAAAACTGCATTTTGATACAGATCATCTCAGAGCTCATACCTCTTTGAACGCTTGTGACCTGGTGGCAGCTCATATTTACTCTTCCTCTCCATGTGTCTCAGAGGAAACTGCTAATGTGGTACAACTGGAACATCTAGTTTCAAACATTACTAACCACTCAGACAGAGCTCACAGTGTTCCATTGGATGCGGCTAAACTTTCAAACACCAGCAGTGTTAAAAAAAAGAGAAATAAGAAAAAGAGTTGGAAAAGTTTGTTTGTGTCTGACTCCAGTTCCACTGACTCTAGTAACTCTGACTCACATGCTAGTCAAGCCAGCCGCAATTCCACTGGAGTAAAGAATAAACGATGGCTGATGACAAAGTTCCTAAGATCAGTTATCTTTTCTGATTCCAGCTCATCAGAGGATGATGAGGGCACTGGTTCAAATTCAGCCAATGACAGGACTAGTTTAACTAAACAATCAAATGTTAAGACTCATCAAACTCCAGACAGTAGCATCAGTGGAAGAGGAGTGGTGCATTCAAGCATAAACAATATTCAGCAGAGCTCTAGTCATCAGAGTGAAGCAGATCAGAGCACCACTGCTTCATCCAACAGCTCAACAACGCAGGTTAAAAAGCCTACATGTAAGAAAAGTAGTGACACATCTGTGACCCAACATATGAGACCAGTTGTGCTGCTTGCAGAAGTTCCACAGAAGCACACAGAATCAGATCAATGTCTGACATTTGAACTAACTGAAATACATCCAACACTATATGACAATCTTCAGTCTCGCATTGACCAGCTTGTCTCACATTATGACAATGAGAGTTTTATTGAGAACACTCATGACAGTTTAATTAGAGAACGTCTTCCACAGAATAATCATCCTGCGTGCCCCATCAAATCTGGCCCAAGAACAAGGTATGATAACATTAGTGACAGTGAATTAGAAAATGGTCCAGTGTCACCTGTCATTACCAGAGACTCAGCACACATCTCTATCAATGAAATAGAAAGTCTAAAAACTGGTTTTGAACATATGCCAGAGTCTCTTTTTAACAATTCAGGCTCTCCACACCCTTCATCTACCATACAAAACACTTCTCATAGCAATTGTGAAACATCTCAAAATGCTGAAATTCGCAGAACAACTATTGATGGTGAACATTTACAAGAAGGATTTGGTGAACTCAATAGCTCAATAGCATCTACCCAAGGAGAAAGACTCTTAAGCCCTTATGACAATTTAAACACATCAGGGACTAATCTTACAGGTAGCCCTAGAATGTCTGAAGACAGCCTCACTTCACCTATGGTAGTTCTAACGACTGCTAATGCTGAGACTGACTCAGTGGCTGGCATAGAGCAGTTACCTCGAAGCTATGGCCAGATCATTAGGACTGATAATGATTTTGAGTTTGATGAAAATTATTTCGACACAAGCTCTGAGGAAGTATCTGAGCGAGATTTATCTCACCTAAATCTAGCACCTTCAAGCTTTGCGCTAGATGTTGGAGAAGCTTCGTTCTCCAGGTCTGCTTCAGATGTACCGATAGCTGCAAAAAAGGCAGAAAACAAATCTGACCACAAACAAAGAACAGATTCCAGGACTACAAAAAAAGAGGACAAAGCTGAAAGTACAAGCGAAGATGAGGAGGAAGATGATGGCTCTCACTCAGGAACATCAATGCTTCAAAACAAAAAGAAGCCTAGGTCAAGGCTGAAAAAATTTTTGACATCACTTTTGTCATTGTCATCTTCTGATGATGATGATGAACATTTTGACGCCAGAACATCGTCTTCTTCCAAATCATCAGACTGGTAAATAATTTTCTGAAATTAACTGAAAATTTTATTACATTTTTTGGGGGTGTAAAATTCTTATTGACCAACCAAAATATTTTTGGTTTGATTATTTATTACTACAAGTTGTATGCAGGCTCTTTTATTATACCATTTTTGTATTTAAAATTATCTGGTCAAACCTTGTTACATTTCTCTTCTCTGACAAGTACAATGTATCAAAATGCTGACATGTAGTAGTTCTCTGTGAATTGTAAAGGACCATGTGCCAAAGATGTAATGTTAATGCAGTTCTGTGGCTAGGTGTTTCATGGCCAACACAGAGACCATCATCTTTTATTTACCCAATAAATATCTGGTACACATTTGATTTCACTAACATATTTTCTATTGTCAATCAGGGCAGTGTAAATACATTGCTAATATAAAGGGACTAGTTGTGTTATAAATTATTAGAACTGATAGGACTTTGAGACCTTATTGAACCCCAAATTTAAATTTGTATTCATATTTTATATTCTGGCTCACCATTTAAAAGAAATACCAAACAGTGAAATTAAATTGTTGTATGGATATCACTTCCAACAGTTTTTCTTTTGAATGTAAATCTTTTATTTCCACATTACAAATAGATTTATCTTGTGAGATAATTTTGATTTCAGTAGTGAATGTTTTGTTGCCAGCATTTTTGCCCTAAGTTTAATTTCTGTTACATTTTTATCCTCTTAAAGAGAATTTTATTGTAATTGTTTTGCTGACTTCTATCAGCCCAAACATCTGGAATTATGTATCAACATCACTTAATCTTACAATTTGCATGCATTAGATGAATTAGATTTGATTCACTAGTGCACAAGGACATTCTAAGATCGTGCCCTGTTTGTCACATTGGCAGGCAATCTTTCTTCATGGAAATTGGTCTCCAGCAATATCTGCAGGCTCTTCCCAACAGATGTCATCCTGCCCTGATTGCTCACATAACTTTGCTAGTCTTATATTGTCTGGCTGATCTCATTGAAGTTACCTTGAGTTTTATGCTTGTGAGAGATTTATTTACTACTATGTTTTCTTTTTGATTCTCTCACAGCTATTTTAGTCATTTTCAGTCAACTATTTCACACATTTTGTTTTTACAGTTTTTTTAAACATTTTTCTGTTATCAATCTTTTAGTCATTTCAATTAGTTGTTTTTTTTCAGGGTGTTTTTTTTTCTTCTTTGTTCACATTCTTTTTTTTTTTTTTTTTTTTTTTTTACACTTGTTTAAACTCAGAATAATAATATTATCATTTTTATTTTGTGTTACAATATTTTTGTTATAGTTTTTTCTTTTAAATATAAAAACAAGACATAAAACCTAATCATTCTTTTCTTATGCTTTAAAATCTTTTCTCATTTGGTATTGTTGATGGAAACACTGTGAACCTTTAGAAGAATATTATATTGATTTTGATTTTCTTTTAAAACAACCTTGCCTTGATTCATATATATACATTTAGATGCATTCATCTAGTCAGGGTGGGCCCTTACAATCTGACAAATTATTTGGATTGGAGAAATTCGGTAGACATGTATATGTGATAAGGATTTTTTAAGATTTATTTTCTTAACTTGTTGTACAAATGATCCAAATTTAGTACATTGTCATTTTTAATTGAAATGGGGGATTGACACTTTTGTTTTAAATGAATTGAAGAACATCTTCTGAAGTAAAAATTGATAGAAATCTGGCTATGCACATGACCAGTCTATATTCTTTTTTATAATAAATACTTTGTTATTTATTAATCAATTTCATTTTGAAAGCAAGTCTTGGTTGATTGTTTTCATTTTTGTTCATAATTTACTTCTGTTTTTCTTAGAGAGTTCTTTATCAAACAGATTTTTTTCTTGTTTGTATACAGAGGCATAACAGTTCCCTTTTTTATTTTGTTTGGTCATTTTTATTGGGTAAACTTAAGCATTAACTGCATTGGCTCCATTCATGGCTCTGCTTGTATTTATTGAATGTCTGTGAAGGGATTGCTGCTACTTTTATTGGTAAACTAGAATTGTTTTAATCTATCATCTATTTAAGTGCTGTGATTGGAGTGGACGTTATCTAAACTGTGATCTAAACATGAAATGTGCTTCCATCAACTTTTGTTTTGCTATTGATTTCTTTATGTGTTGTAAATGTTGTCTCATTTCCCCCCCCCCCACCCCCCCCCCCATCTCTTATTCCACTGATACCTGCTGTAATAATCTTCCAGGTGGTTGCACTTCAACTTATAATGCTCACATCTCTACTATGTGGTTCCTCATAATTAACGCTGGCTGCTGAATGTCCACGATGTCATTTTATTTTTACTATTAGTATTGTATACATATTGTGCTTTGTTATTTATTTCTATTGATGATTGATTAATGACCTCCAAAAGTCTTTGTTTTTAATACATATGAATGAAGTCTGATGCCGGCACTAGGTTAGCAAGTTGTTTGGCCAGAAAGTTTGATGTGGCATGTTATGGTTAGGGAATTTCTGAAGTCTGTTATTTTTTTCTCCTGTATGACATAGGACTGTCTGCCAAGTGCAGGTACATTATGAAGCCAACAGAGAGCAGCTCTAAATCAACATTGTAATGTGTATACAACAGTCATGCTTGCACCTGATAGTTCTTAGTTCATTTCTTTTGTCTCTATTTTTGAATACAAAATTTCAGTTTCAGATTTATTCTGTTTCTTTTTAATGAATTCCTTGTGCTCATGATGCAGTCATGGGTTAAAGAGTATTAAAACTGTTTTACTGATTCAAATGAAATTCTACACTTGTCAAACTGAATTTGTATTTGGTACTTGTCTTTCATAATTTCTAATCAAAATGTACAACAAAGACTCATCTCTGATCAAAATGTACAACAAAGACTCATCTCTGATCAAAATGTACAACAAAGACTCATCTCTGATCGAAATGTACAACAAAGACTCATCTCTGATCAAAATGTACAACAAAGACTTATCTCTGATCAAAATGATGGGCATTCTTTCAATTTGATGCCATTGACTAGAAAATGTCTGGATGACAGTGATGAAAATAACAAAGTGAAGTGTGCTTTTATTCTATAAATACTCAGGTCTTCTTCTTTTTCTTGGGTTTTTGTTTTTCAAACATGTTTTTCTGTCTGGGTGTAAACCAAAGAGAAAACAAAGTTTTGACAGAGGAAGTACTCTGTGTCTGTGTTCACCAGGCATGTTGCGTTTTATTTGGCCATTACTTCATTGTCTTCCCCTGTCATACAAAACAACTACACTTTGTTTGTTGTGAGAAATATTGTATGTATACATCCTTTAATGAACACAAATGTTTCACTGTCATTTTATTAGCTGCCTAGAATGTAGGAACTCTTCTAGTTAGTCGCTTTGAAGGAACAAAGTGTTAATGTTAGTTTTTTGCCAGATGTAACTTTTCTTGATAATTATCTTGCATAGAACTATGGAAGTATTCCAGTTATTTTCCTTTAAAAAAAAATCCAACAAAATATGGCTCCTGAATACAGTAGTTAAAAAAAGCATAATTTCACTTACTTCACTAGTTTTAAATAAAATAATCCAACATAATAATTGTGAAAGCCAGTGGGAAAACGGCAGCAGATACATATATGTAAAAAGAAATATTTGCACACATTCTCTGGAAATATAGAGTTCTTGACTTGACAATCCTAGTTAAGTTATGTGGGGGGATATTTTGTTTGTTTCTAGTTCATGACTTGTCAATCATTTCTTAATATCAACACATTTTTAGCACCATAAAATGTTGTTGTTTTTATGTTACCTCCAAAGTTGTTGGGAAAAGAGCTGCACTTATAAAGCAAATGATTTTTAATTCAAAAATTTTTGTTTCAAATCCTTATGTGTCTTATTTAGTGAAAAATACAGCTGCATTCAATATCCGAAATCTTACTTTGTGATTAGACATAATAACCTTAGCATATTAAAATGGACTTCAGTATTTTGTCCAATGTTCCTGGCTGTTGCCGTAACAAATTATTAACATTTTGCAAAACTTTCTGATTCATGGTTCAGCCACAGTTAGTTGAGCTCAATAATAAAAAATTAATGTACTAGTCACTATTTGAACAAAATATACAAAATCTGCTAACATACAGAATAACTTGTTGGCAAGGCAACGCCTCATCTAAACTGTTGCGACGTCTAGAAAACATCATTAAAAAAGCATCAAAAATTACACTTACAACATTACCACATTTAAAGGAACTTTTTGAACAAAAGTGCCTAAGAAAAATCGAAAAAATCTTGGAAGACAACGGCCACCCGCTCCATCAGAACTACGCCAGGTCGTCGCGAAGTGGGCCACTGCTGTCAATCAAAACAAGAACGGAGCTGTACAAAAACTCGTTCGTACCTCACTCGGTCAGACTCTATCACAGCCACTCATTGATCAGGGAACATGAAATGCACCAAGATACCTGTGTGTAGCCGCTGAATGAACTCTTTATGTTGTCTGTTGTATTTGTGTGTATTTTTCTGTTGTGTTGTCTTTATATGAGAAAAGAGTCCTTGTAATCTTAACAAATTTCCGTAAGGATCAATAAAGCAGTCTTAGTCTTAGTCTTGAATATTTTAATGCAGTTTAAGATTTTTTGTATTCATGTCTAAAAGTAAAAGATAGAAACAAACATTTAATTAAATTCTGTAATGCTGTTAATTTATTTCAATTTCATTCTTGTATCAGAAATTAATAAAATTAAATCTAAACAATATATTTATTTTTATCAATTGTGACAAGTCTTTTTTTTTTTTAATTACAAAAAATCAACTTGGATTTACTGAATTTTTGTAATTGCTAGTCAGATGGATACTGAGATTATAATGCTCCTGTTTTTTTTTCTTCACTGCCGGATTTGAATAATGCCAAATTGTAATAGCGATGTTAATTGTAATTCTATAAAAAAATTATTTATAATTTCTTTTAAAGTCTTGCCTAACTTTGTTGATAATTATTGACAGGTTTGACTAAACAAATGTGTGACAATGTCTATATTGCAAATTTGTTTCTGTGAATGTTATCCAAATGAATAATATGACTTAAGGTGACTACTAATAAGTATCAATTATTTGTAAGTCTTGTTTTTTTTTAAATTTAAGGACGAATCTAAAATCTCCTTAAGCCCTTAATGTGTTGTTCTGGTAGCCTGTGTATTTTTGATCTTTTGCTTGGATCATTATCTTTAAGGCTTTAGACATTTGGTTGCATTGAAGTGAAAAATGTGATATTCTCAACATTGTAATCTCTGACTAAACCTTTGCTTGTTATCAATACTTAATAGTTTATCAGCTTATATTGTCATTGGAATTAAATAGTGAGGTGAGTTGACCTACAAATGTATCAAGTCATTCTTATTCTGTTCCTCTAACAAATGAAACAGAATTAAATCTAGACATTCACACACCATTACAACTTTTAAACAAATTCCTTTTATATAACGCAACTTTCATGCTTATATCATGCTCAGAGCATTATGATCTAATCTTTTTTGTAAACCAGAATAAGGTTTCTGTGCTGCCGTTAGGCATTAGCAAACACAACTCTGCTAGAGTCGGGATTCAAACTGGAGCCCCTCTGCTAGTTGGCCTAGCCGTTTTGGGCACTCTGCCAGACTTTCCTTGCATTCTTGCCCCTACCCCTTTTCCTAGTGGTGAGCACGTTAGAAATATTTTAAGCACTGGCCATACTGGATGAGCACAAAGCTACATTTGTATTCATTTCAATTGAAAACAAGATAGTTTATTGATATAAGAGAATGTATGCATATACAGTTAGGACTTAAGTCATGAGATGCCTAACCTTTTTTTTTTTTTGTCATGTAGGAAGTAGGTAGATAGTTTTCATCTGTAAGCATGATTTTTGTATGAACACAGGCCAAACAAATAAATTACACTAACCACAAAAAATCAAGTGGAGAAAAACAATGTTTCTGTTATATTTTGATTTTTTGTTTTGAATTTGTGTGTGTTTAATGTGTACTGCAAACATTGATGGATACTTTGTGATTGAAGTCTCATTGAATGGAATACAACAGGAATCAAACTGAGACTCACCACTTGTGAAATAAAATGTCTTCGAAGAACTGGCTAGAGCTGATGAGCACATATAAATTCGAAATTTGTAGTAATTGAAAAATCCCTGACAGCATCAGATCCTCAAGCTTCAGAAGACTAAGAAATAAATATCTTGCTTTAGGTCAAGAGTGCTAGACACTAGAAAATAATGTCTTTATCAGGATCCACACCTAGCAATAGATCCTCTGCTATATCTCAAAGTAGAAACAGAAGCAAAATCCTCTTTAAAAAAACAAAGCTTATCAAGAGTAAAAACTCTGTCCTTAAAACTTTACCAATAATGTACAAGTTACTTGCCTTATTCGATATACAAAATAATTGAGTATTTTTGTTATATTGATTCATGTTTTGTTAGGTACAATAAATAATTGTCTAGAGTATCAACTTGATCGGAGAATGCATGAGGGAGAAATAGCGTTAACAATTATTTAAGGAGACTAAACCCAACAATTTTAGCCATATATATGAACACTGAAGTATTGGTTTCACTTGTGGCTATTAAACAAAATAATGAATTACCAGTAATAAATTGTCTAATTGTTTTTAGCGGCCCCCGAAAGGGGAAAAGACGCTATTAGTTTTGTGTGAAATGTCTGTCCATCTGTCCCGTTTAGATCTCGTAAACTAGAAAAGATAGTGAAAATCCGACATCACAATATTTTAGACCATTCAAAGTTCTGATGCAACGGCTACTTTTTTATTTTCTGAAAGCGAAAAATCAAGTTTTTTAAATCACTTATTCAAGCAGTTTTTCACAAAATTGCAACACTTTTACAACTATTAACTATTAAGCAATCCATCACTGAGGCTCTTTATTAGGGGGAACACTATTCTCCTCATTTATGCAAACAGTTGAAGATTTTTTGTCAAAAATTTTTGTTTTTATATTTGTATAAGTTATGTAAGTTCTGTTATACTAAGTACTATATTTACACACGAACAAATGTTTCCTATTTTTTTAAAGAGAAAAAATCTATTTAGTATGCATTATAAGGTAAAGATAATTTAAAACGAATAGTAATCTTGTAAACTGCATTTTCTTGTCATTTATTTGTAGTTAAAAGTTTCATATGGAAATGTTTTTTTATTGAGGATTCGAATAAGAGATTGAGCCTTTTCAAAACAATTATAATCAATTATAAGACATCAGTTAGGCCAAGGGAGGCGCAGTGGCTGAGCAGTAAAGCACTTGGCTTCCAAACCAGGGGTCCTGGGTTCGAATCCTGGGATTTTCAACTTTGGGCGCCTCCTGAGTCCAACCAGCTCTAATGAGTACCTCACATTAGTCGGGGAAAAGTAAAGGTGATTGGTCGTGTTGTGCTTGCTACATGACACCTTCTTTAACCGTAGGCCACAAAAACAGATGAGCTTTACATCATCTGCCCTATAGACCACAAGGTATGAAAGGGGAACTAGTTAGGCCAGGTTCACATCAAACTTTACATTCACTTTCACCTATCCTTTGATCTGCTGGACCAGTGGGGCTCTACACAAGATCTGTCAACCTTTTTTCTCCATTCTTATCAGTCATTTTATCTTTGATATAACTTCATTCGGATGTTCTTTCTAAAAATATTGAAGCGTGCCTGAGTGGACCACTTTGGGGGCCGATTTTGAGTTGTTTCCACACAAACTGTCTTTGTAACCTTGTTTTTTTATTGATTCATGTCATGTCAATGAATAATTGTGAACATGTACAAACTTTTTACCAGACAGACAGAGTAAGTTGATATAAGCTTTGTAAAAGCCCTGTTAACACCAAATCAGAGCAAGAACATGTTTTTGTGTTGTTTACATTCTTTATTTAGTGCTTGATGGAGCTGCATGTACAGAATGAACACAGAACTACTGAATTCAAACACACAGGCATTAACAGTATATACTACTGGATTCAAACACACAGGCACTAAAAGTATGAATTTGTTGGCTTAAACTATGCAACACAACAAACGGTGGTTTTAAATATAGGTGTCAATGTTTTGCATTTTTTAAGGAAACAAAATTGTCAACATTTCAGACCAACATTCGACATAACAGGATATAAACAAACATATTGCATATTTCATTTGAAATATTAGCTGCACAACATTCAGAATATTATGCTAAACATAGGAAACCAATTATTATACACTAACATAAAAATACAGGCTTTTCTTCCATGGCCATGTAGTTTGTAAGAAGAGATATGAAATGTAGAAAATGTGAACTGAATTGCAGATAACAACTGTAACAGTGTAATTGTTGACTGTTTCAAAATTTAAGTCTGGATTGAAAAACAAAATGTCTTCAATAAAATGTGTTGTTTTTTTTCAATACACATGGCTTTGAGAAGTTTAGAAGCAACTGGTTTGACCATTACCCCAATAGACTTTTAACATAATATTGTTTATTTCAATGTGTCATAGATAAGTTCCATTTCTTTAGAAGTTCTTAACTACGTATTGCTGCTATATTAATATATAAAGTGCAATCAAATCACATTATCTTCTGCCTAAACAAAATACACCAGTAGGTTAACTCGAGTAAAACACTATTTTTCCGTTGCACTTTTTATCCGCATTTTTTGTTTACCTTTTTATATATAGACTCAACATTTTGGGTAGTATGGTAAAAAAAATAATTTTATACATGTAAATCCCTTAAAAATTATTTTAGAAATCACAAACACAAATCTAACAAAAAAAATAGATTAAAATTGTAAAGAAATAAAACATCTACCAAGTTATTCTCTAAAAATTGTGGAAAATAGAAAACTGCAATCAAATAAAAATTCAGTCATTAACCTTTTTTTTTAAAAAAAACTTCAAAGATCAAAGAGAAAAAAAAACACAAAGGGAGACCAGAATTTCAATCTACAACATTTTATTCTTCCCTGAAAAAAAAAAAACTGCAATGAAAGTCCAAACCAGTTCTCAATGCTAGTAATTGTTAGTGTTACCATACAAGTGAAATGTTTTTGTAGGTTGGGGAAAAAAAAAAGCCAACTATTTTGTTTACATCCACTTCTAATAGCAGAATGTGTCATTTACTGCAACAGTAAAACTACTGATACTTAACAAGTAAGCATTAAATGTACTAAATTGTGCCCAGTATGCTAGTATAGTTATTCTTAAATCCTCACCCATGATCTGTTCCATTTGTACTGGATATCTAGGTCAGTGGGAAGCATGCACTTTTTTGTACAGAGCTTCAGACACTGATATTATATAAGAACATTATTTTGTGTGTATAGTAGTCAAGAACAGCACTGCATAGCTATTCTATATTTCTAATGTTACAAATCACTTACAGATACTTTACCTCTAAAATAGGCACTGGGTCATACAATGTGAGTTCTATACATGTATACATCAATTGAGTAGAAAGAGATTTGGGCTATACAGTCAGTCCCCCCCCCCCCCCTTCCCAAGCTGCTCTAAACTTACTGCTCAACTGTAAGGGTAAGTGGCAATATTGTCATTTCTGAATGATTTCAACCAGTTTTAAAATTCTTATAGTTTATATGCATTTAATGAAGTCCTGATGTATTGTATTACCAGAGGGCTTTAAGTGATATTTAAAAGGAGCTAATGCTTACACTGAGTGATACAGACACTTGTTTTAAAGAATCTTAAAGTTTGCGGAAACGTAACACTAGCAGCAGAGCCTAAATCTGATTTCCCTATGTATGGGGGAACACTGAGCAATACACACCCAGCTACATGCAACATAATTCACTGTCACATATAATGCAGCTTGCACTTCTTAATATAAAAAGTCATGGCGAGTAGAAAAAAGAAAGAAAAGAATAGACGTACTTATGATTTCATTCCTACTCACAAGTTATGTATGTATAAAAATACATGTAGCCCTCGATAATTTATCCTTTTGCTGATGTTTTCAATATCAAGCCAGAGCAACCCAAAAGAACATTAGTGGTAGCTAGTGCCCATATATACTGGGTAAAATAAAGCTAAGAGAACTAGTACATTAGACAATGTGAGATCTTTGTTTCTGAGACCATCCGTGATAGTTATGCAAAGTGTGTTCAATATCACATTAACACACACAGCTATCGAGTGGTAGTCACATGACACATCTGAAATTTTTACAACAAAAAAAAAAAGTTCTATAAAATATATTTAATAATTGAAATAAATAAATAAATAAAAAAAAACCATTAAAATCTGATTAAACTTTTACTTATAGAGAAAAAATACTAATCTTGTAAAAAGAATCAAAAATAGATTTGGAATATAGAGAGCAACAATCTTTAATTGAGAAGCTCTAAAATCTTTAGCTAAGGCCTTGTGTCATGACAACTTACAATGGTTAACTTTTATATACAGTAAACTCATATTAGTTATAAAGTTCAGTTTGTGACAGCATCTACTCAGTTAATATTTTGTACAATGTCTTCTTAATAACATGAACACATGTATTTAAAATTGAAGTACTTTTCTAGCATAAGCTGGGGTCAATGTCATAGACGTTTGTTGATCATTGCTCAGAAGTAGGTGTTCTATAAATAGTTGCAAAAAAAAAGCTTCTTTAAACAAAATGCAAACAACAAACTCATTATGCCACCTGCAGGTGGGCCAGCATGGTGAAGTAGACACTGACTGGTCTACACTAGTACAAGTCCAGGTATAAATATTCCTTGCATTTATATTATTCAGGATAATAAACGAGGGAGTAAAGAATAAAACCAACAAAGTTTTTTGATGTAGGCATATACAAAATTGGATTGGTTAAAACTTTGAAGGTTTAACAGAAAATCAAGTGGCTTCACCATATTTCCTCAAAGAGAAAAAAAGGTTACACCCTTTGTACCAATATCAAAAAGAATGGATAAGAAAATGTCATTTATGGCTATCTAACAAACATTTGTTTAAATATAATGACTATCTAACAAACATTAGTTTAAATATATCCAAGTAACCCAACAGGATAAGATTGCTAATTTATATTTCAGGATTTCCAGATGTGGTAGCACTTTTAACTAGAGCTGCCCAATGTTAACACAACAGTTCGAAGAATGCCATTGATTCTAACAGACAATGTAAGATAAACATACACATTCAAATATGTACACACATGTATGTAGCCTATATAGATTTGACTACACATAACACACTGGCTTGTTTTAATGCTGGACAAAAAAAAATTGAAATTAGGAATGCTAGTAAGAAAAAAAAAGTTTTTTTTTGAACTATTCAGTTCACAACATGGGAAAGGAAAGTGGAAGATAACATCCAAAAAAATTATCAATTTTATGACTTCTAGATCTTCACATATAAAAAAAATTGTGTCAAACCTCCAAGTTTCCAAGATAGTGGCACAGCTATTACAGATAATGGGACACAAAAGTTGACTGACAGCTGTACTACTAGCAACAATATATATATATATATTAAAAAAGTTCTACCAACTTGTTTTATTGCTTGAAATCTATAGCAGCTTTAGCACAGAGAATGGAAAATAAAAACAAACCCAGAAAACCATAAACTGTTAACAATGCAATAAATAAATCATGACCAATTCTTTACATATCTGAAACATATGTAGTTCTCTCATGCAGATTTAACAACACACATCAGATCCCTGCCAGTCAATTTATGTACAATAGAAGAAAAGAAATATCTTCAACAGATAATCCAGAATGCTTAAAAATATCTCAGAAACAGCTTTTTTTTTCCTCTTGTGTACATGAAAAAAAAAAAAAAAAGACTTAATTAGGACTGATAAACCACGACCTAATTAGGTCTCACAACGATTTCTCTAAATAGAGTTGACCAACCATGACATAATTAGACCTGGATGTAGCTTGTTCTAAATGGAGTTGACAAACCATAGCCTAATTAGGCCAGACAAAGCTTGCTCGAGTTGACAAACCATGACTTAATTAGCACTCTGCTAACAGCCTTAACAGCATATGAATTAATTCCTTGCAGAAAGTTTGTAAAAAAAAATCTACTTGTGCAGTTTTATTAGAGAGTGAGAGCTCAAAAGATATCGGCACAATCTTGCCAGTTTCTTTGCCAGTAGTTGCGGTTAAATATCCATTCTTCATGACCTCCAACTTTCCGTAGGGTGAACCATCTGAAATGACAAGGAAAAGTTGCTATAAAACGTTATAATGACTATAATGATGAATAAGTAAAAATATGCACACTTGCATTAATAGAGTCTACTTAGCATTGCTTCTGAGTTTCAAGTTTCTTCTTGAATGTTACATGGGACATGTTCAAGATAACCTTTTAAAGACCAGTATAAATGGTTCTCTGTCTAGTAGAGCTATTCTTTAGAGAGAGTTAGAGAGAGAGATATTACTATCCTAAACCCTAACTACCTTGCAGTTATAGACTTCAGGAGCTTCTTCTAGCTTCTATCCAAGCAACAAATTGCATGTCTTTTGGATTTAGAATGTCAAGAAAATATTTCACAATGAATACTTTGAAAAGAGACTACTGCTAATATCTCAAGAAAACTAATATGAGATAGCTCAACTGGTTTGGAGGACCTACCTGGGCTGCCCAAAACAAAACTGGTACAAAGACCTCTATTGGCTTGGGTGACATAACATAAACAAAACTGGTACAAAGACTACTGGTTTGGGTGACCTACCTGGGCTGCCACTCTTTACTTTTCTTTTTCCTTTCTTTCCTCGCTTCTCGTTGTTTTTCTTCTACTCTGTTTTTCTCCTCAGCTGATTGATCTGCGGAACAAAGAAAAAATATAATGTAAAAGTTAAAATGACAAATAATAAATCAAAAGCTAGTTAATAATTCAAACAAATAAAAGCATTAAGTGATAACCAAATTTTAATTTCTCACAGGGTGTTGTATCACTTTATCCCTCTCTGCTACAGATGTCTGTATGTACTGGTAGGGCTTTTCAATTGTAGAAATGTTACTTTAGTATTAAATATTTTTAGCTTAATCTAATATAAGGCTTGGTCTTCTAGTCCAAAACTTGATTTCCTTTTAAATAGCGCATCTTTTAAGCTATGACAAAGTGTGTATGTCATTCACACATCCCAAATTCAGAAAAATTGCTAAATTTTACTTGGCTAAAAGACCTAATTGTCCCAATTGAAACTTCCTTGAGACTCAAAAACGATTTCTATACAAAATTCAACAAGTATTTGTTTTTACTCAAACAGCCATACTGACCTATTTTGCCTTCCTCCATACTTCTAATGTCAGGTCGCAGGCGTGAATCAGTGGGAGGCAGAGCTTCCAGCATGCCAGGAAGAAGCTCATTAAGTGTCATGGAGAACAGAGAGAAGTGGTAGTACTATCAGAGAAAACACAAAAAGTAGTAGCAATGATTGAAACACAACTTGTGTCCTATGCTCACAGAATAAAGAAGCTGCTTCATTTTCATTTTCAGTGCCAAACCCTTCTTCTTCTGAAATCCTTTCCTTACCCTCTCTATTATCACACTGATGGCTTTGTACATAAATGGTTACTTTTAACATATAGAAACTCAAATGGTAGTCGATATATAACATTTAGAGAATAAGCTGTTGCACAAGTCTAAGTCTTTATCCTGTTCAATCTTATCTTAGAAATTTTAATCTTTGATTTGAGAAGACTGAGCTTGTTCTTAAAGTACAAGTCAGTAGTCAATGCTTTATTTAGTAGTTAAATTTTTTAAATTTTATGATAGAATAATTTTTACTAATTACATATCTCAGTTATGTTATTAACCAGAAGGGAACAGCATTAGTATTCCAATTTTATTTTGTTGCACTTAGACTGTTGCCTCTACAGTTCTGAGTGCAAACACCACCATCATCACCTCTACCATGCTGCTGGAGGTTTGGGCTTGAAGGTAAAATCTTCCTTTCTTAAGAAAAGCGCAAGTTTAATCAAGTCATAAACCTATGTGATTACAGTAAAAAAAGATTTTTTTTATCTGGACTAAGGATGAGATATGATATTCATCCTGTTTAAATAGAAAATGAAAATGGTCAAGGTCTTACTTCTGCTGATTCTGGAGATCGGGGATTGACCAGCCATAAAGTTTTCTGACCTGGAAGTTGATAGTTGTAGGTAATCAACGTCGCCTTTTGGTTTTCTTTGTCTTTTTTATCCTGGTTAACAGAAATAAAATATTAAAAAGAAAACAACAAATAATTGAAAAAAATGTATTTAACTTTGTGATTAATATTTTTTCATTTCAGACTACGATAGATCTTAAATCAAAAATCAAAAAATGCAATCCCAATTTTTTTCACATTCATTTTATATATAACATTTATATATCTAATTTATTGTTTTTTTGTTTTTTTTAAAATCCTTTACTTTTTATTATTATTATCAAATGTCTAGTTTTTTTTGTTATAAAGGAAAAAAGTGAAAACTGTCTACCCCCCCCCCCCCCCCCCCCAAACAAAAAAACAACCCTAGAAACCGCCTGTACCTATTACACATTAAAGTGATTATTTTTGTATACCAATCTTAAGCACAAAATAGCTTTTAGACATAGTATGTTAGGTGTTCTTTATTGAGACAAGAGTTTTGGCTTGTAAGAATGACAAAACAATATTGACATCTTGACCCCAAAAATGTAAGAATATTTTTTGTTTAGACATCCTACAGTTTATTTCTTTGAAAAATATAAATATACTCAACTAAAATAAATCCTCCAACATAAAGGAACTCAAAAAGAAAGAAACAAGCTCTAAAGAATTAGACATGTGTTACGTGCGCATCTTAGGGTAAATGTGAAATGGTGCGAATGCGTGTTGAAAATAGGAAGAAAACCAAAATGGAGGAATATGAACAAGAAGGTGTTTTCAGTGTTAATAAAGATTAAAGTATTTATAAACGGTGATTTGTCGTTTTCCCTGTCTAAAGAGTTTCATCTAATATGAAGACGTAACAAGTGGCGCCCAACGTAAAAGGTAAAACCCACATATCCCTCTATACACAGTGGATCTCCTGTCAACAGACAGTAGAGATAGTAAAGTCTAGATCTAGAGACAGGAGAACATTCGAGTCAATATTATTAGAAATAGACTATGGCGGACAAGGCTGAGGTAGCAGCGTTGAAGGAAGAGGGAAGGTTGTTGGAGCTGGAAGGGGCAGAACTAAGAAAATACGTACAAGAAAGGTTAATGGAGAGGGAGAGATTAGCGATGGAAAGAGAAAAAGAAAAGGAGAGATTAGCGATGGAAAGGGACAAAGGAAAGGAGAGATTAGCGATGGAAAGAGAAAAAGAAAAGGAGAGATTAGATAAGGAGGACAAAAGAGAAAGAGACAAAGAAAAGGAGAGATTAGATAAGGAGGACAAAAGAGAAAGAGAAAAGGATAAGGAGATAGTAGCAATTGAAAGGGAAAAGAAAAATGAATTAGTTGCCATTGAAAGAGAAAGATTAGCGTTTGAAAAAGAGACAGCAGAGAAAAAGTTAAAAACAAACCAAGAAAAAGAAAGTGATAAAAGAAAGAGTGACACTACAGGGAATAAACTAGCAAAATATAAAGGTGCGATATTTGAAGAAGCTAAAATGGACATAGACATTTTTTTGAAGAAATTTGAAATTGAAATGAGAGAACTGGAATACCCCGAAGACAAATGGTCATTCTTATTATCAAAGTCATTTGTAGCAGAGGTTCCATCAAAGATATGCATGAACCAGAGCAACTATAGCGTGGTGAAAGAACAATTACTGCGAACGTACGGAAAAACAGAGGCGTACTACCGTGAACAATTTGTTAACTGTGCGATCGAAACAAATGATGACCCACAGACATTCTTGGACAGAATGACCAGTAGTTTTGAAAATTGGACTGAAACCGCTAAAATAGAAAAGACATTTGATGGTCTAAAGACATTTCTAATGATTGACAAAGCAATTTATGAGTGTCAGGAGGAATTAAAAATATTTTTGTTGGAGAGGAAACCAAAATCCATAGAAGACATAGTAAGACTGATAAGGGCCTATAAGGTGGCACATCCCGATAAGAAACTATCCAGAGGCAGTGACATAGAAGAAATAGTTGCATTTAACAGAACAAGAGATACACGAGACAACTACATCAACAACGGCAGACGATTTAGATATGATGAACAAAATAGGTTTAGAGGGCAAGGAAGGAACCAAATTGGTAGTAGACAAAGCCAGTTTTATAGTAACCGAGGTCGATACCAAAGAAATGTACAGGGACGATTCGGCGGAGTAAGAGATCGAAGAGATCAAAGCCTGTCAATGTTAACATGTGCCGGAAGCCTTGAGTATTTTGAGACCTTCGTGAGAAACAAAATAGCAAGGACGATACGAGATTCAGGCAGTACAATAGTGGGTGTTAATAAGAAATTAGTAGAAGAACAAGACTTTACCGGCAAAACCAGGAATTGTGTGATGTTTGATGGGAAGACGGTACAATTACCAGTTGCTAGAATTAAAATTGATACACCATATTTTACTGGAATTGTGGATGCATGTGTAATAGACCATGCTCACATTGATTTGATTATTGGAAATATTCCAGGTATAAAGAATTGCAATGAAAAGGATATGGGAAATTGGAAGAAGTGTTTCGGAATGAGTATAACTCGATCCAAATGTAAGGACCTGGATGCAGGAGATCTGGAAAAATTATTTCAGTTACCAGATAAGAACGAAAAAGAAGAAGAATTATTAGAAAACGCAGAAACATTAGAACTTAATAATGTAGTATTCAACAAGGAAAGGTTTATTACAGAACAAAAAAATGACCCAGAGACGCGTCAGTTGGCCCAGAAAGGAGGTAGAGGAGGAAAATTTTATATAGAAAGAGGAATTTTGGTAAGAGAAATTGAGTCACAAGGAAGCAAAATTATACAGGTTGTTGTACCAGCTGAATTTAGAAATGTCATATTGAAGAATGGGCATGATGAAGCATATGCAGGCCACATGGGAATTCACAAAACGAAACAAAGAATATTTAGGGACTTTTATTGGCCATCTATTAGTAAAGACATAAAAAATTATGTGTTGTCGTGCAAAGTTTGTCAAATGAAAGGCACTAAAAAAATCAGAGCTCCATTACAAAAGGTAGATATACCAGAAAGGCCATTTAGGAAGATTGCGATTGATTTGATTGGACCCATGCCGGTGATATCAAATAGGGGTCATCGATATATTCTAACTGTGATAGACGTGTGCTCAAGATGGCCAGAAGCTATTCCACTAAAAAGAATTGAAGCCAGTGATATAGTTCAAGCGTTATATACATTATTTACACGGTTTGGATTTCCTGAAGAGGTACTGTCAGATAGGGGCACACAGTTCCACTGTCAACTAACGACAACATTTTTGAAAATGTTTGGAATTCAGCAAAGGTTTACAGCCCCGTACCACCCGCAGAGCAACGGTATTTGTGAACGTTTTAATTGTACCTTAAAGAAGGCGTTATCGAAAGTAGCAGATGACAATCCCAAAGAATGGGATGTGGCCTTACCCTCAATTCTTTTTGCGTACAGAGAGAGCCGTAACGAAACCACGGGGTTTTCGCCATTTCAGATGATTTATGGAGGAAATCCAAGAGGCCCAATGGCAATTCTAAAAGAACTAATACTCCCACAAGAACATGTTGGAAATAAAGAAAGTTACGATATAGTGACAGAAACCAGAAATAAAGTAATAAAGGCTTGCGAAGAAGCGAGCAAACATGTGCTTGAAAAAAATGAACTAACACAGTCTAGGGTGAATGAACACAGGAAATTGACCAAGCTAGAAGTAGGTCAAGATGTTTTAGTATTACTAAAGGATAAGGAGAATGTACTATTCACGAAATGGTTGGGTCCTTATAAGGTAACAAGGAAAATTAGTGATGTGGATTATGAAATTAAAATTGATTCAAGGCTGAAAATATTTCATGTGGATATGCTAAAAGAATTTAGGTCGCAACAAAAAAGTGAAAAAAGCAGTAAAGAAGACCCATTGGTCATAGGTGCATCCGTAAGTGTAGACTCTGAGACAGAGGAAAGATTGGGACACATAGAAACAATTTCAACTGATGTCAGTCAAACATGGAAAGATGTGGAAGTGACGGGAATCTCGTCGGACAGAACTAAGGAAGTAACAACATTATTAGAAGATTTTAAGAATATTTTTACAGATTTACCAGGAAGAACGAATATCATAGAACATGATATCAAATTAACAGGTAGAGTTCCAAATAAACTACCACAATATGCTGTACCATTGCATCATAGAGAAGCGTTACAGAAAGAAATAGATGAACTACTTAAATTGGGAGTGATAGAGCCATCTAATTCGTCATGTGCTGCACCAGTTGTGCTGGTTAAAAAAAAATGTGGCAACATTAGACTGTGTGTGGATTACCGTCAACTAAATAAAGTTACAGAATTTGACCCATTCCCAATGCCACAGGCGGAGGAAATGTTTACTAAATTGAAAAAAGCGAAAATTTTCACTACGTTGGACCTTTCTAGAGGATACTGGCAAGTACCTCTAAAGGCAGAGGCTAAACCACTATCCGCATTTAAGACACCGTTCGGCGTCTATCAGTGGAATGTGATGAGTTTTGGCTTGGTAAATGCCCCAGCCACTTTTAACAGGATGATGGCAAAGATACTGGGCCACAGAAGAGACACAATTTGCTATTTAGATGACATCTGCATCTTTAGTGAGGATTGGAACGAACACTTACAGAGTCTAGGAGAGATATTTGCTATTATCAAGAAAAACAATTTGACATTAAAACCAACAAAAATAAAAATTGGACTTAGTGAAATTCCTTTTTTGGGATACAAGATAAAAAATGAATCAATTACACCACTGGAAGAAACAGTTAAAAAAATAATGGATATTAGTATACCAAAAACAAAAAAACAAATTAGAAGTCTTTTAGGTCTTTGCAATTTTTATAGAAAATTTGTTCCAAATTTTGCAGAAATGATTGAACCTCTTACAAATCTTACAAAGAAAGGGAAATCTAACACTGTAGTTTGGTCTGAACAATGTCAAAGATCGCTAGACAAGATTAAGAGGGTGTTTTCTGAAAAACCAATATTAAAATTGCCCGATAGTACTAGAGAATTTATTTTGGCAACGGATGCTTCATCCATAGCTATAGGGGGCTGTTTGATGCAAGAGTATAGTGGAATTGCACATCCTGTTTTTTATGTAAGCAGGAAACTAACCCTTGCAGAGTTAAACTATGCAACTATTGAAAAAGAGGGGCTGGCAATAGTGTGGTGCATAACAAAGCTAAGTTTTTATCTGATGGGGGCTAAATTTCAATTATGGACTGATCATGCTCCGTTGGCATTCATTAATTTAAATAAATGTGGTAATAATAGAATTGCTAGGTGGGCATTACAACTGATGGACTATAAATTTGAGATCAAGACAATACCAGGGAAAGAAAATGTTGTGGCAGATACATTATCACGCTGTACTTAAAGGTTGTGGAGATTGTGTAGAGTATATCATGACTATTGACATTCTGTTAAGAATTAAGCTATTTTATTGTGTACATTGGTAAATCAGATATAGATTTGGATTGAATTATAGGCGGGGAGTGGTATAAACGAAATCTGCATGATTCCATAGAGATATGTATAGATATATATGTGTCAATTTTTCATAATAACAATTAGTATTGTGATGGTTACTGTCACAACTGGGGAATATAACTGTTATATGTTAATCTAATGTTAGAAGTGTATTATTATTAATATGTCATTATGATTTTGGTTTGTATTATATTATGGTTCCCTATGTTACAGAGAATTTAGATTATTTTTTTTTAACTTGGAATAGGCTGATAAGATATGTGGTGATTTGTATTTTGGACGTTCGATGTACATCAAACTTGTCAAACAGGGGGGGTGTTACGTGCGCATCTTAGGGTAAATGTGAAATGGTGCGAATGCGTGTTGAAAATAGGAAGAAAACCAAAATGGAGGAATATGAACAAGAAGGTGTTTTCAGTGTTAATAAAGATTAAAGTATTTATAAACGGTGATTTGTCGTTTTCCCTGTCTAAAGAGTTTCATCTAATATGAAGACGTAACAACATGTTACACTACCAGAATATCTAAATACAAAAGCATCCTTTTTTAACACCATTATTAATGTGTTGATTTCAAAATGTTACAGTCTTTTAAGATATTTACCAAGGATAAAACAATCAAAGTATCAATGATACTTTTAAGATGGCTATTGCTTACATGATAATGTGACCAATACAATGCCAATTCTAAATGCTTGAAAGTCTGGAGATTTAGGAAGATTAAAGGGTTGTTTCAACATTGCTACACAGCCCTAGCTGGGACTTACATATTTTGTCACATCTGACACAGATTAAGATAATATGTAATAGCTATAATAAATCCATCTTGAATTCTGGGATTTGTAACTTCATAGACAAATTTAAGACAACATCAGAAGTAAAGTATTTCACTGACATATCTAAATTTAGTTGTTGTACTTCTGCTCTGCGCTATTCATGAAATGATATAAGAATGTACAAGCTACAGATTTAAAAATTGTACTTGTTATACAATATTTTATAGAGTACAAATGCATTGACATTATCATCAGTCATAAAAAATACACAACTAAATTTTTTTATTTAAAAACAAAAATTAAATCTGGATTAGTGAGAAAAACTAAATTTTATTATCATTACCCTCTTGTATGTTGACATTACATGTTAAATACTAACTGCTCAAGATTAATGTAAATATTGCATTTTAATTACTAACTGTTCAAGATTTATATAAATATTACATGTTTAAATACTAACTTCCCTCAAAGCCCAAATCATTACATTTGTCATTTGTGTTATGAATGTGACAAATATTTGTACAAATAAAGTGAATAATGAGAAGACATTCTGTATAAATAAATGTAAATGTATGGCACAATACAATGGTGAGTACAGTATATTGAATGTGAAATATATTTTGTTTATGTAAAGAGTAAGCAAGGTGCCATTTAGTTCACTGGTTTTGGTTGCCAAGAGTCCCCCCTCCCCCCCATTAAGAAAGGATTAAAGATGAGTGACCTAGGACGACTTTTAAAAAATACTTTCAAAGTCTTTAAATCCCTGAGTTTGCAGTCCAACACTTAACCACTATCATCATTGCCATCCATCCTTTCTTGAAGATGAAATTGGCAGTAAATTATCTTCTTTTTGATTTAATTATAATCTGTTTTAAGTTGATAACAAAGGTAAATAAAGCTGTTTTTGATGACCAATCACTTATCCCCACAAATATCATCTTTGTCCTATATAAATGTTATTAAATGAATACTAAACTTAAAGCTTTTCTTTCCTTAAAACATTACAAGTAACATTTCTAACATAAAAGGGAACATTTAAAATAAAAAATACTTGCAAATCTCAGTTATAATAACCAAGTTAAATATTCAATCTTTAGAAAACATTAAAGAAAAAAAGGTTTTTAAAAAAAAGCAACAGAAAGCAACAACATTGATCACATCAAGCAGAAGTCTACAGGTACTTACACTGCTCTCATACTGGCAAGTAAAGAAAGACAGAAGCAGGTCATGAGAGATCAAAGGTTGCAAGATAGATTTGTACTAACACTATCATCATTTCATTAAAACCTACATTTTCAAATGACTTGCAGAATAATGACTGTTTTTAGTCTATTAATAAACCAAGTAAAAAGACTTTTGTAATAAATTTTGAAAAACTTTGCCGCTACTCAAAATATGATTAGGAAATTCTGAAATAACATCTTCAGTTTACTTGCTCGTATACCAAATTGTAAAGTATAAATCAAAGTATAAAATTAAATCCCCATATTTAAAAATACAAAATGGTACATTAAAACATTGTTACAATGATTAGCATAAAACAAATTATCAGGATTTAGCAAAGTAATTTTAGAATTTTTTTTGTTTATAAATTTCTAACTATTATATTAACTTTTGTTTAAAAACTATTAAATTCAAAGCTATTAATTAGCATAATCTGAAGCAATACAAGTGGTGGCAATGAATTAGTTTTCAGTTTTCTGTCATTAACATGCTTCTACAAAACCAAATGTATTTGTTTTCTAGGTGCAACCAATATTTAAGCTTATATCAGAGCCTACAAGCCTGGCCTGACTTCGAATCAATCCAGTTACAATAAAGCAAAGGTTTTCTTTGTCTTGTCTATAATATACCTAGTTAGGGGTGTATACAACATTGGTGAGGATAGTAGTTAAATTTATTTAACTTTTCAAACATGATGGCACGATAGAAATAAAGGTAATTTAATAATAGCTATTATATAGTGCTACTTTCATGCTCATTTGTGGACCAGTTGGGGGAGGTTTTTGTCAGTAAAAATAACTCTGCTCGAGTTGGGTGTCAAACCTGAGTCCCCTTCATAGGTAGCCAAGCCAAGTTCAAACGTACTTAGTCTTTCGAACACGCATCCCACCACTAAGGGCCTCAGGACACTCAGTGGAAGCCAGTAAATGCTCAAGATATCAACATATTATAAACATAATGTTTGGTGTACAGGCCTATTAAGTCTCCACTAATTAACTCTACAGGTCTTATAATAAATGTTGGTGGGTACCAGCAATAACAGATGTTATTGGGTTAGGAGGAGGGCACACTGGCTTGAAAAAAAAAAGTCAATCAGGCACTTGAAAACATCTTTGTCTTTATGTATTCTATATGTAAGTTTAATTGTGTAAAACTTATTGAAATTATATATCGTTATAAAGGTAATCCATTTTTCTTTTTTGTAAAAAGTATTTTTTTGTTATGATTAGATATTGTTTTAATAATATATTTTGTAATCTCATTCTATTTGTGATTTGGAATTAAACCCCTCCAACCTCAGCATAGTATTTTGAGCTATACTGCAAGGGTATGGGCCTAGTAGCTATTGGGTCAACTATATTTATCTATTGAATGTTTTTAGAGTTTTTGTTTGAATAAAATCATATGGTGGTACTTTTGTTGAAAGAATGTTCTACTGTAAATGAATATTAATGTTTATGATCAAACAGATACATGACATGGACCATTGCAACAGACAATGTATACATGTTACAAAATAGAAAGATCTTTATGCAAGTAGAAAGCCAAATGTAAAAAAAAAAATATGCTGAGAGAGTGTAAAGTTACCTTGGAGCGGTATCTAGCCATGGCTTCAGTGTCGCTTACGAACTTGTCATACTCATTTGGTGGACAGGAGTAAATTCCAAGCACCCAGCTACCATAGAGTGCACGCTCTTTCTTTCTAAGCAAAAAAAAAAATAAAAATTACATAATGTTATGACAGTTATATAAAGGTAGTGGCTATAAAGTAGTAGGGACATGGTAAAGGGTTTTGGATTATCAAATGTGTTCAGTGGTATGTAAAGAAAAAAAAAAGATTTTGTCAAAAACTAGTTGACTGTCTAAGCATGACTTACTTGCCGTCATATATGTAGCCATCAACATGATGGAGATCTTTAGCAAACCAGCCGCTCTGATGGAAATTGACAACTGCCTTTACGTTGCTGTTATTGCAGGTGATTTCCATTGTGCCATACTGAGGAAACAAATGTACATACAGGTGATGAGAGCCACAACAGTCTCAATGGGACTGTATAGCACAAGATGGAAACACTAACAAGTTCAAGTTTTTGAAACAATGCAGACATGATAGCAAACTTTAAAATATTTTTTTTTTTAAATAATATTTTTAGATATGATTCTTTATATATATAAGAAGAATATTTTTTTTTTTTTTTTTTTTTTTTTTTTTTTTTTTTACATTTTATTAAGTTAAGGTATGTATGTAATTAACCACCTAAAACCAAAAATAGACAAAATTATCTCAGAGGAACAAGTGGGTTTTAAACCTCAGGATACCCTGCAAGAAAAACTTTCAACTTTCATGCCTTTGTTGATTTCAAGAAAGCGGTCAACAATCTGGCAAGGGCACCCTGAGTTGCGGCACTCTGGGCGACAATGGAAAAGTAGAATATAAATGAAAATATAATTAAAGACATCCCATTTCTCTGGGCAAGCAAGCAAGTGAAAACGGGCTTTGTCATTTTCCTTTGACAAAAAGTGAAAATTATTTTAGTGAATTGGTTGATTTGGATTCATAGAATTGTGAAATTTGCTTTCAAATTCCAAGACAAGAACTTGGAACCAGTTTTCAATACTCTCATTAAGCTGATTCTACTCCAGAGGATATACCTCCAAGCAAATTATGGCCTGAAAGAGGAATTCAAGTCAGTTCTTCCATGGGATTTGTATGGGTCTTTCTACACTTCAAAAACTTTGCTTTTAAAGTTTCACATTATTTGGTTCCACATACATCAGTGAACAATCTTTTTTTTTTGTTTGAAAATAAATAATTGTAAGAACAGGTTGATGCTGAATGACTGTAATTTGAAAACAGTCACGAGGATAACAACTAGCAAACTAGTTCCACAGTTCCAAAACATTATGCATGAGAGCAAGCAATTAAATACTTCACCTTAAGTACAACTGTTCATTTGTGGGTAAAGTGTATGTATTATATGTGGCCCCACATTCCCAAATTTTATAAAATGCAGTCCTCGATAGGTAAACCACCCCTGCCCTATGCTATGCTTTGCTAACACCTTTCTTGGTTGGAGGTTTTAGTCAAATGTATATTGTTGAACAATAATAAATTTCTCAATACAGTTGAATATGGTGCTTAAAAAAAAAGAGAATACTTTATTATTACAACCTAATTTTATTTAGTCAATATTTCATAAAATATATTTATGCATTGCCAAGTACAAAAGATTTAAAACACAGATTTTGAGAATTAAAGAAGTGTTAGCATGGCAGCAAGAGTTGTAATGGTCATTAAATGAAAATGTGTGATCACTTACATGCTCCACCCACAAAGAGCCTACTATCACATTGTGTATACAACAGTTGACATTCTGCCATGTGTAAGTTTCTTTATAACTGTCAATAAATTAAAACAAAAAAACATGAGTCAAAGAAAATTTAACAGGATTATGAAAAGAAGGAAACAATATGTCAATGCCAGTGGTTCTCAAGCTCCAGGAACACCTGATGACAGATGATCTAAAACCACGTCTCTTAAGGTCCACAAGCAAAAAAACAAGCAAAATATAAAAAATTCTTTAAAAAAAAAAAAAAAAAACTTATGGAAGAGAAAGAACTTTGCACAGGATATATCTTAATAATATACAAGCTATTTCCCTTATTCAATATCAAACAAAATAATTTATCAACACTAATTAATTGACAAATTGAAAATTTTTAAAATTGATTCATGTTTTGTAAAGTACAATAAAAAATTGTTTAAAATTTCTACTTGATAAGAGAATGGGGTGTAGGAGAAATAACCTGTTCAATTATCTAAGGGGACAAAAACCCAACATATTTAGCCATATATGTGAATAGTAAAGGATTAATTTTCCTTGTTGATATAAAAAAAAAAATTACCAGAAATTAATTGACTAATAGGTAATTTTTTTTATTTTTTTTACTGATTCATGTCTTGTCTATGCTAATAAATAATTTTGTAAAGTTTAACCTGATCTGACAGAAACAGTGACTTGATATAAGCCCTCAACAATCAAATTATAATTTGACAATTATTTTAATCAAAGCATATAATCATAAATGTGATATGACAATCAAACATATATCATTTTTTACTCTATTGCTTTTTGATTTTACTCCTGTTCTGTTACAAGTCTTTGTCTAAAGTTTTTAAGCAATAATAATTAATAGCAGACTGTCTAAACATTATTATTACACAATTATTACTCTTAAAATTTACTGAAATGGTTTAAACAACAAGTTATTGGTACTTTCTAGTCTTAACTAAAAGTAGATCTAAATAATACAGATTTTATATGACTTACTTATGTAGTTCTAAATATATATGTCCTTTAGGACTAATCTCAACAGTCTTTCCCCAAAACTTGAGCTTAGGCTGTATGGAACCATGTAAGGTGTAGGCCTTGCCCTCAGCGTATACCGCTGTGATAGGAGGATGATGACTGACTTGTTCTCCCATGAACCTGAAACCAAGGTCAGGTCTGACAAAAAAGAGAAGACAATATTAGATCTCATTTACCTGAACATTATTTTATAAAATAACATTCTTTTATGTAGGGAAGAAAGTCTTATAATCTAAATGTTTACATGTCAAGGCTCAATAATTTGATAATTAAAAATAAAGCTAGAATTGTGACTATTGAAATTACCGACCAACACTGTAATTAATAAATAGGTAACCGTAAAAACTTACAGAGCTCTATAGATTTAAAAAAAAGTCTCTTAAATAAGCCCCAGTAATGTAAACCTCAAAAGTAAATGTTTAAGATGGGCAAAATAATTTTGAATCAGAATTATACTTTGATCAAATGTTCTTCTGTTTAGCACATTGATGGAAATAGAAATTAAAAGTCTTCTTAAGGGGCACTTGTTGGGAAAAAATGGTTAATATGGCTGACATGCATCACTTGTTTTCCAGTACCCCTATAAGGTACAACCACTGGAATGCTTACTGTGATGTACTTGATGTACTATATATATATTTATATTATGATGAAGTCACATAATAATATATTTATGTACAATATTTTTAAAACATATGTTTAAGTTAAGAGTGTGAACATGATATTTTTTATTACCTGTCAAGTTCAAAAGTTTCCCCAAGTAATGGATTGAACGGTTTCCCGATTCTTTCCCAATTTGAAGACAGAGCTGATATGGCAAAAGCTGTTACATACTGAAAACAATGAGGGAGGAGACTCATGTTAAATAAAGTTTTGTAGTGATAATTCTATGAATTCAATAGAGTCTAGTTTTAAGCATAGGGACCTTGTTTAATTCAAAGAGAGCCCAAGTTCAGGCCTCTATTTTCATAGAAATGTTCATGGTTTAATAGTGTCTCCACTGAGACTTTACCCTCTGAGCTTCAGATCACTTAAACAAAAAGAATAAGCAATAGTGAAAATAAATTAAGAATGTTAAGCATTTCAAAGTACTTGAGGCTGGCTGAAATGTAACTTTAGATATTTCCAACTAAGACAAACTTTAGTTTTATTCTACTTAGAAACAAATATGTTTTATATCCAATAATGGAGGTGTGGCGACTGAGTGTTAAAGCACTTGGCTTCCAAAGCAGAGGGTCCCAGGTTCAAATCCTGACATTAGTTGGGGAAAAGTAAAGGCGGTTGGTCATTGTGCTGGCCACATGACACTCTCTGTGGACACAGAATCAGATATGATTTAAATTGTCTGACCAATAGATTGCAAGGTCTGAAAGAGAAACTTTACTTATTACTTTTTTATAATCGATAATGTGCTCCAAGAAAATCCACTTCGAAATAATATCTATCAGAGCACATTAAAGAAATATCATTTACAAGCAGTCTGTAAAAAAAAATGATACATTCATATAAAGATTAAGCATTCACTCCTACCCCTATGACTCACCTCCATCCTTTCTATACGATTATCACAATTGGCTGCTTTTTCTATCAATGGTGCATACTCCATATACTCTGCTAGCCTCTGTATAAAACTCAAAGGCTCATTAAACACAACTGGCATAGTAATCTTTGAAAGCTCCTGCAAAATTAAGTACACATTTTGAATTCAAATGATTAATATATTTTGTTCAAATATAAGCAAAGCTCTATACAATTAACAGATCACAAAGTTGATTGTTTTATCAACAAACTAAAGTGGAAAATTCTTCTTCCTTTTGGGGGATGGGGGAAATTTTTCTGCTTTAATTTTGTTTCTTATAGGTGAGATTTATTGTTAAATCAACACTTGCCCCAGCACAGCCAAAGGGGGATTTGAATTTAAAATCTCCCATCCAGGGGTTTTTCAGGTTAACTTCCCTCTTTGATAAACCAAAAATAAAGCAAAAGACAGTCACCAAATTCCATGAGCCGAACCAAGGGGGAAGAGGGCGTTAAATTTAAAACCCCTTAAAAATATTTCTTTAATGTTGAACCCCCCCCCCTCTTCAATATAAAGCTAAAGCAAGCAAGTCACGTAATTCTATGAGCCAGGGTTTGGAGTTTAAAACCCCCCAACAGATAGTTTAGCCAATAAAAATCCCATTTTTGATAAAATATCTAAACCAAACTACAATTACCAAAGTCCATGATCGTAACTAACAGGGTTAAAAAAGGAAAAGCAAAGCCATATTTACTAAAAAATCATGAGCATAGTCAAAAGGGGTTTTGCAGTTTATCACTGCATCCAATAAAAAAAAAAAAGCAAACTATAGTTACCATTTTCTATCAGGGCTCCATTAATAAAGTGCAGTGAATAGCCAATTTGGTTTTTGATATACAATTTTTTAAGTAGAAGAGTATCAGGATAAGATAATGTACTGTTTATATTTGAAATGCCGAAAATAATTCTTGCCCTCTAATCCCCCCCTCCACCCAAGGTAGCTCACAGACCTCCCTCAGACCCTCTAGCTAGAAAAGCGGGGTGTCTACTGTCTTTCCACTAACTAAAGTGAGAGCCAATGCTAGGGTACAAAAAAGTCGGAAAGAATGAAGAGCCAGAATGTAATGAAAAGAAATTACACATATACACACACTTGTTTGGAGGGGGGGGGGGGGGGGGGGGAGAAGAGAACTAAATCCTCCTTCCCTCAAAAAAAAATTTCAGTTACACCCATGCAATGAAGTTTGACAGTTAAAGCCTCAATAAACATTATTGTTATTATTAGATGTACACAATAGCTTTTACAGATTAAAGATTTCTTGTTACCTTTCCAATACATTGTTTGAGAATACTCCAGAAACTAAAGTCTGATCTGGAAAACATGGGTACAGGAAGCTTGGTTCTTTATAAGATGCAAAAGAAAAAAAATATAATCACATTAAATTAGACATTTAAAAAAAGACTCATATGCCTTTAGACAGGACTTTTTTTCAGGACGTGTGTGTGTGTGAGCAATGTTAATTATTTTGTATCTTTTCACGGTTCACCGACAGAATTGACAGAGAACAGACAAAGGGTAGGAATATTGTGACACTTAGATGTATAGCTTGTAGGGCGACTTGATACCCGTAGGACGGGACAGACACAGAAGATTTAGTAGCGTTAGTTTAGGCGTGGGTTAGGGTCTCCGCTTATATAGAGTTTTGGGGCATTTGGGACACAGCACCATGTATTGTTAGCAGGGACGTGTGTCGTGTGCTAGGCATTTTCTGGTGAACGACACATACAGACATTGGGAGCAAGTCGATGAAGCTGGCTCGTGATCTTGGCTCCAAAAGGTGTGAGTCGTTTGCCAGAGACAACATGTAGGAGTTAATTCTAAGGGACCAGGGTAAAAACAAATGTTTTTATTAGTTATATATCTAGCATTAGATTATGAATAAATAGAATGGCACTTTAGCTAGTTGTTAGTGATATCTTGGTTATTTAGAGTGACAGTCTCAGTCAGATTAAATGAGAGTCCGTAAGTCCAAGTCAGAGTTCGAGGCGGTAGATGGCAGTCTGGGTAGCAGCCTTGAGTATATGACAGTCTAAGTGTTGATAAGACAGGATAGATGTTAGCGACAGTGGCGAAGACCAGTTAGCAAGACGATGAGCAACATACAGTGATTGGCATCAGATGACATGGACCTCTAATGCAGTCTGCGGCGCTGGGTACAGTGCATGGAGGAGGGAGAAGCCGTGGTGGTCTAATTGGCATGGGTGACTAATTGCTGTGTTGTTGATTATGTCTTTATTGTTTTTTATGTTAACAAATACCATATGTTTATTAGTATTTAGTATTGAAGCCACTTGTGTTATTATTTTATGTTATTACTAATTTATATCTACAGTTATCAATTCATTCATCAATCAATTATTACATTTAGTACATGATTTTAAAGTGACCATCGATGCCCTACTTAGAATATTAAATATTAGTTTTAATTAGAGAGTTTGAGTTTATGAGTATTCATTATGTGGTCATTGATGTTGTGACATTGTTGTCATTAGTTAAATATATATATATACTCAAAGTACTCTAATAATTATGCAGACTAAATAATTACACATCAAGAGTGAGAGTCATCACTAGACAAAAAGAGCCAATGTAATAATACTGGTATATATATTAAAATGAGGTAAAATGAAGTAGTAACGAGAGGGGGAGAAACGGGTCGTGACAGTGGTAACTTAATAGGAATATTGAGGGATTCCCCAGGGTGAGTGACCTTCAGGCAGAGATCTAAGAGCAAAAGTTATAGAGGAATAATTTACCCAAAACCCAGAATGCTACTGACCATTTAGAAGGAACCAGGGTGTAAGAGTCTCTGCTTCTATTCCAACCAAGGCCATAGGTGATTTAAAGGGACCTTGTAGCTCTAATCCTTAATAGATTTCATAACAGGTGATCCACAGTATGACCAACTACTTCTACCTTACCCATCTAATATCAGCAACCTAATAATGTTCGATGGACAATAATCTTGAGTTCTAGCTTAGATCAGGATCTAAAAGCAGAACCTACCAAATAGAGAACCAGAGAAGAATTTTGTTGTTTAAGCTGACAACACTGTGTCAAATACACACACACCTGTATTTATAAATAGGCAATGAACCACTTGCTTGTCCATATTTTGATGCTGATGATGGATATTGTTTGTCAGATTTTGAGTTGTGTTGACCATCAGCAGCCACCACTTTGACATGGGTCTTGCCAGCACTTTTGCTGTCTACACTTGACATAGCTTGATACAGTTCTCAGCAGATGTGAGCTTTATTGAACTAAGTAGCATACTGTACCATACTGTACTTAGTAGGTTTAGTTTACTGGTACTTTTAACATTTCTTATACTTCAGCTTAAGTCACTTGAGGACATGTCTGCATTGACTTATATGGGATTATCACAGGTAATATTTATCTTGCATGTCCTTTAAAACCAGTTCTAACTAGAAATGATCTCTTAAAACTTTTTAAAGGACCATACAGTGAAATCAATTATTGTGTTGGCTTCCAAGTAGGCTTAATAAGGATGGTATTTTTATTATGTGACTGATGCTTGTTTGGTAAAGTTTAAACAACATATTGGTGCCAGATGCTAATGAATCTATTGAATAAATGTGATGGAAACCCAGGTTCATTAATATGCCTATGCTTGTAAAACAGCATCAGCTGTTACTTATGTCTCAGTTTAAGAGGCATTTTGATGTTTGTCCTTTATTT
The DNA here is from genome assembly GCA_030265305.1 of Biomphalaria pfeifferi. Taxonomy (NCBI): domain Eukaryota; kingdom Metazoa; phylum Mollusca; class Gastropoda; family Planorbidae; genus Biomphalaria; species Biomphalaria pfeifferi. The sequence goes on from JASAOG010000069.1 coordinate 2,541,935, forward strand.
TTAACTTTTTTTTTGGAATGATGACTCATTCTTCATTTCTTGTTAACTTATTATACTTTATACCAATCTATCTACAAACATTGAACAAGCACTTGAGTAGTACTAGATCTATAATCTATATAGATCTAGATCTCATTTAATTTATAGTAGTGTCCAGATCTAGAATGTACTAGAACATAGACGACACATTCTAAACTTCATTAAATTAATCGAGATCTAATCTATAGTAGTATTATAATAAACTATAGTATATCTATCATCAATTCTATATAGATCTAGACTAATCTAGAGTTAAGATTTAGTATATTTATAATTTACTCAGAGTTAAGTTATAGAGTCTAAATATTCAAGTAGCTCGTAGATTTAAGAAATAGATCTATTTAGTATTTAATTTTAGTTTTAGTACTAGGAAAAATCTATTCTCTATTCTTTCTAAGTAAATTTTAAATTTAATGTATTCAAATTCAGTATGAGTATAAAAACTATAATAATTAATACTAGTGATTTTATTGAATCAGCTTAGCCTGGCTTAGGGGTTAGGCTTAAGTTTAAAGTCTTCAGTCAAGATGACGCATAAATTTAGACTATGAAGTATGACGTAGGCATTTTGATTGAATTTGGACTGAATACGTCAGCCTACTAGATTCTAGATCTAATCATTTATACTATCTAGACTAGATATTTACGCTAGGCCCCTTTGTAAGATTAGTGGATGTTTCTGTATGTTGGTATATTATTATATATTTTTAGGTGGTAGCACCGGATGTTTACAATTACATTATCAATTTCGTTTCGCCAACAAAACAAATTTTAATAATTAAGGCCAAAAGTAGAATATTATGTCTGGATCTATTATGTACACTATTGGCCAAAGATTTTATTTAATTAAACAAAAAAAATCTTCTTTGTCTTACCGTCCATAGCTAGATTTCATTTCTTCATTTCTCCTGTTATCATCAACAGACAGGTCATATGAATCGGCGAATGCATCCCCAACGGGAGAACCTGTTGATATTATTATGTTATTTATCACACTTTCATTCATGATGGGACTATGATTCAAATCCATTGTTTATATTCCTAATTATTAGATCGACTAAGAATTTAACCACACGTAAAGATTTAAACACACGCAAAATATTAAGTCACACACACACAAACACACGTTGGTAGACAACACAAGCAGAAAAAAATCTCAATATATGAAAAAAAAAATATACCATTGGCCGCCATGTCAGAGCATAGTGGTGTAGTGAACGCATATAACCTGAGGCTGAGATGTGTAGGTGTGTATCGGTGTGCGCGTGTGTTGTAACTGCTGATCAGCGCCTCCATGTGGAACGGTACATAAATAAAGCCTACTGTTTACAATACGTTTCTTTGGATAGCAAGGGTTCTAATAGTGTACGATTGGCCACTTGGATCGAACTCTATAATCTCATTTTATTATTATTTAATAGCGGAAATAGCCTTAATAAGATTTTTTTTTTAAGTATTCACTCATCGATTATTTGGTTAATTCTTTTTCTTAATTTTTGTTTTTTAAATAAGTGACATTCCTATCAAAATAGGTCTGAGAATGGTGACCTAATTACAAATGTAATAAAATCAAGATTACATTTGGATAACACTAAGATAATAGTCTTAGTAGGCCTAAATACCTTTACCTAGAACTACTAAGCATCAATAAAAAACTTTTTTTTTCTACTGAGAAAATTGCTCAAATAAAATTGGACTATGTAACTATATTCATACAATCACGTTAACAGATATTTAACGTGGAACAATTTAAAAAAACTAGTGTTTCGCTTGACCCCCCCCCCCCCCCCCCCCCATCTACCGTCCTAGCTCTTTCCTTTTCTCCATTAATTCTCTCATCCAGAAAAATTCACATAGGTTTTTTTTGTTTCTTTTAACAAATATTAAAATGGTTGTCGCGTTTTACCCAGAAACCTCGTCAGAGGGTCTTTAAAGCATAAGTCATAGACCATTCCAACGTTTCTCAAACTTTCAAACTTCACCAAAAACTGTTCCAACCATGGATTTATAGCTACATTAAAAATAGAACAGATTTTTTATCTTAAAAAAAAAAAGATCGCCTTTGCTCTCCCCCTGCCAGCACGTTGCGCCCTGCGCTCCACGCAGTTTAAGAATCCGTTTGAGAATCCGTACTTCCTGATTTAGCCAATTAATAAAAAGTAAAAAGGTACCCTTCTTCACAAAAAACATATTTTTTAAAAAAAATGCATATAGGTCTATACCTATTTTAAAACAAGGTATCACTGGACAGCTGGTGTTACACACACACACACACACACAGTGTACTCTTATAGGTCGCAAACCATAAGCCTAATTGACTTCATTGTGTTCGAAATATGAATGACACGCCTACTTACAGTGTACAGAAAGCAAGTCCTTTTGTTTATAAAATGATGCCTTATTTAGATGTAATTTTATAACTTATCTAACATAATAGGTGAGATTATACATGATTGTTTATGTAGAAAACAAAGTAAACGGATGCTCGGGGAAAAGTGTGGGAGTAACATCTTTTAAAACATAGCTTCATATCCAGACAATACACGATATTTACACTAAGAACAATCACGCAAGCTGGATGAGAGGAGGAGCGCTTGACTCGCTTAAACAAAAGATTATAATTTTGATTAGTGATTAATTTTGATTTTTTTTAAAGCAAAAACGAATGCACATGCATTAAACTGAATGAGACTATCGCAATGTCCTTTAGGAATTTAAAGTAATACCGTCGAATGCGGAGGCGCGGCGACCGAGTATGAAAGCGCTTAGCTTCCGAACCGAGGGTACTGGGTTCAAATCCTGGTGAAGACTGGGATTTTTATTTCGGGATCTTTAGTGCACCTCTGAGTCCACCCAGCTCTATTGGTACCTGAACATAGTTGGGAAAAAGTTAAGGCGGTAGGTGGCTGTGCTGGCCACATGACACCCTTGTTAACCGTGGGCCGCAGAAACAGATGATATTTACGTCATCTGCCATACAGATCTCAAGGTCTGAGAGGGGAACTTTATATCGAATCCGGTTAATCGGACCAGCCGTTTATCCGGACCAGTTTCTAAAGTACTAAAACAAATTCTATTTGCTGAATTTCATCAGACCAGCCGGCTATTAGGAGCACAACGATCGCGTCCCGGGGTGGTCCAGTTAACTGGATTCGACCGCTTAGTGGGATTTGTTCTGGTACTCAAGAATTTGGTCCGGATAAGCGGCTGGCCCGATTAACCGGAGTCGATTGTATTAGGTGATACAACGTTACACTCGCGTTTACCCTCACCCACACTAATGATGATGATGGGGCAGAATTTTAATTTGTGGGCGCACTTAAATAACACGTTTAGAGCTACACAAGGCAAAGTTGAACGACATACCCGAGCTATAGACTATTAACAATTTCTGACTTACATGTCAAGGAAAAAAACAAACACAAAAAACAAGCAAAATATCTATTTAAAAAAATCATTTTTAAAAAAAGCTTATCATAGGAGAATAACTCCTTTTAAAACTACATCACTCAAGAATTTAGAATTTATTTCCGTTTTTCAATATCCAACAAAATACTTAGTAATTGACTAAGTAGTTAATTTTTTTATTTATTTATGTTTCGTTAAATACGGCTACGATAAATAATTGCATAAAGTTTCAACTTAATCCGAGAATTGGTGTGGCAGAAATAGTACAACTACTTTAGTGGACAAAACCCGACATATTTGTGAATACTGAAGGATTAATTTCCATACTTGGTATCAAACAATATAATGAATAACCAATAATCAATGAATAATTTTTTTTTAATTGATTGTCCTCGCAAGTGAATAATTGTGCAATAACTGTGCGAATTTTCAACTTGATCCGAGAATGGGTGTGGGAGAAATAACGTGTTCAAACTTTTTTTTCCAGAGAGACAGAGTGAGTTGATATAAGCATTGTAAAAATAATCCAATGTGACTAAGTGTTTATGGTTTTTTTATGCACTGTGGGCCGATGTTTAGAGGGGCCAGATAGGTAGGGCGTCTCTGTTGCAGAGAATAAAGCCTTTTGTGTTATAGACATTCCGTTGTTGTTAGAACACGGGTTTTATAGCCGCCCTTGCTAAGCGTTTTTTTTTTTGGTCATTAAATAGGATGAACACCACTGGCACAAAAGCAGAGAGGGACCTATAGGTCGGCAGATCACTCGTGGTGTCCCAAATGTTCAGCAAATTTCGATAAGGTCAAGATGGAGGTAATTAGGAGGAAAATAAATTCTATTCTCTGTCTCTCTCTTATCATTTATTTATTGGACGACCTTCACCTGTCAGAAAGGTCATTTAAATGTAAACAATATAATGCTAAGATATTGTTATAAACCTGGTGGTGGCACAGATGGGGGTAGTGGTATGTGTGTAGTCAGCCGACGCAAATCGCCCCAGGCCAGCGCTAGACGGTCAACCGTGACGAGCTACGACGGTCAGCCAAGACGAGTGTCAACATGACGGTTCGGGAAGGATCGCCGTCGTGAACAGAGCTCAGGAGCGTCACGAGGGATGTAGTCATGTGATGAAGCTAGAAACGTCGAGCAATGTTCCGTCCGGTTCTAGAAGGCCATTAGGGACCCTATATAAAGAGCGGAGGTGTCGCAGTCAAGACGGTCCACGACAGAAGGTTCACGACAGGGGTTCAGAACACGGTCGATTACAGCACAGTTCAACGGTGTGGTTCTGTACGGAGCATTACGACGGTTCAGTGCGGAGTACTGTCAAGTCTTGATCTTGGTCTGCGATCGAGTCCGACACAACGAGCCTAGTGTGTGAAGTCAGTCCTGAACTGTTGAACATAGTGCAAGCCCGGAACGAGACGGAGAGGCCAGTGCGAGAGTTGATACGGCGGTACGGTGTTATCGGAGAGATATTTGTATGGTGTACGTGTTGCCAATTGTACAGTATTGGCTGTTATTTATTCAACTATTAAAGTGTTACGTAACTTTGGAGCCCTGTGTTGTCAAGTTCTTTAAGTTGGTGGTGTTTGGTGCAGTTTGCAGAGAGCCTGGATAGTGAGATTCGTAACAATATGATTATTTTATGTTTACTAAAAAGTAGCATTCACTGCAACCAAAAAGATTTCTCTATTTAGACAACACCTGCGAACTTACCTACTGTGATGTCATCGCAGTCAAAAAATTCTTCCTCCATGGAAAGAAACGAGTGATGCCTGGAGATGGACTTCTCTAGCTCAAGGTGCTCCGTGGCCAGCGCGTGCAACGAGTCTTGAAGCAGACGACATCGCTCGCGCTCTTCTTTCAGCTGAACCTCTCTGAGCTGAGGGCAGGGAAAACAAAATAATTACAATAACAATAATTAGATATACTGCAAAATTTGACTTCTGCGGTAAAGACATACATACACACACACTGGAGACGTCACATTTTGCTACTAGGCATACAAATTGAGTACTGGTATCAAATAAATCCCTGCTGGCTCAACAAGGGTCTGTGCTACCTCTGCCTTAACGAAGCCAGTTCTGGCTCAACAACAACAGGGCCCAAGCTGGCTTTCAGTACAAAAAGGTTAATATCTTTGTAAGACCAAATATACATCTTCTGGGACCAACTGAAAACAGAATATGGACCACCGTGTTTGGTCTTTTATAATAGTTTTTTTTGTGTGTATGTGTGTGTATATATATATATATATATAATATATATATATAAAGTTTGCATATCGTATTCCATATAATGATAAGATGGACCAGTTCTCGCATAAATTGAAAAGAAAAGTATGCTTATTAGAAGCTAATTTCGAACATCAGGGCAAAACAGAATGATACAACAAACAACTCAGCTATATCTTTAAATTGAGAGGGACAGACAGACAGAGATGAGCTATGGCTATAGTTCTCATAACTTATGTCATAAACATTTTTGTTTTGTAGGTGGGGGAGGGGTGTAGGGAGACCAGACGTAAAATAAAAAAGTCTCAAGCCGTATTTAAAAAACAAAAAATTCGCTTGTTTCGTGTCTAGCAGCACAGCTCCACTAATCTAATGCAATGTCTAAAAAACAAGAATCCGGAAACGTTTGAATTGCCCGGATATTGAATAAGGAAGTCATTAACGGAACAATTCAATGTAACAGACTTCACGAACAAAAAGAAAACAAAATGGGTACATGAAAGCAATTTAACAAATTCTTCCTTTCAGCTTTTTATCTTCTTTAAAATTTCGTTGTAGCTCTGTCAACATCGCTCGCTTAATCCTTCATACTGCTTGTGGAGGATCAACAAGTATATATATAGACCACAAGGGGATCTAGAACTTTGGAGTGGGGGGGGGATTTTTTAAATCCAAACCCTAACTCTAACGCCCAGTAAACCCTAACCCTACGCATAAACAGGCGTACAGCGCGCATATATATATATAATATATATAAGATTTTTTTTTTAAAGCAGTGTTTCACAACCTTCGGCGAAAAAAAACAACACACACACAGAAAAAAAAGCCATGTTGAGGCCGACAGCTAGGGGGTCTGGGGGGAGCGCTGTAAACTCCCACAGTGGGGTCGGGGTACATCAGATTTAACTTCTGAAAATACGAAGACCTATTTGCCACAGAATTCCATTGTGGCAAGCCTAAATCGAACTCAAACCACAAAATATTGTTTCATAAATTACTCACGATCCTATAGAAGCACTCTTGAAAACAATTATAAACATTGCATGCACTAACACATAGAAACATTTATGTGATGTAAAGATTATTAGTTTAGTATAGGTTAATCAATAGTAGTATAGGATGTAAACTATTAGCAACTGTTACTAAGATAATTATTAGATATAAGGTGTGAGCCTGTGTGTTACGTCGTGTGTGCGTAGAATTATCAACTGGGGCCGTCCTTTAATATCTTATTTTTTTCATACAAATGTACACTTTACAAACATTCACAAAAACAAAATGTTAATTTGAAAACGTTTGCAGTAGGAAAGGTAAACGAAAGTATTGAAAAGTAAACTGACAGCATAAACATAACAAGGTAAACTGACAGCATAAACATAACAAGGTAAACTGATAGCATAAAAAAATAAGGTAAACTGATAGCATAAAAATAACAAGGTAAACTGACAGCATAATCATAACAAGGTAAACTGACAGCATAAACATAACAAGGTAAACTGACAGCATAAACATATCAAGGTAAACTGACATCTTAATCATAAAAAAGTAAACTGACAGCATAAACATAACAAGGTAAACTGACATCTTAATCATAAAAAAGTAAACTGACAGCATAATCATAACAAGGTAAACTGACAGCATAAACATAACAAGGTAAACTGACATCTTAATCATAAAAAGGTAAACTGATAGCATAAACATAACAAGGTAACCTGACAGCATAAACATAACAAGGTAAACTCATGGTTCATACAACTTTTGTGAAAATGAATTCCAGACATTTTCCAGACATTTATCTTATGTTTTCCAGACTTACTAACAGTAAAAAGGATGGCTACTTGAGCATGCCATATGCGCTCTGGACTGCTGTATTCGTGGTCTTCGGTTCAAACCCTGCCAATAAATAACCCCTGCCGTCCTGTGGGAGGTTTGGACTAGGGTGTAATAATAATTTTCTATTATACGAAACAAGAGGGGGGGGGGGAAAGTCACTAATCTTGTAGCACTTAGACTTGGGCAATTTAATAGATATAGTAGGCCTTATAGTTTAATAGGCCTAACTTAGTTGTAAAATCTTATTCTAAATCTCATAACAAGTCCAATAGTTTTATAATTTTTATATAGATATTTAGTGGCTTAAACATTAGATACTAGTTAAAAAGTAAAGACTTATTTAGACTAGCCTAGGTTAGAGGGCCTACCTCTAGTAGGCCTATAATTCTATTGGAGGAGATAAATACAGATCTAGAGTTAGAGTAACTGTATTGAAATTTAAATTTAATTTGTAATAGTGGCTTACTTATGTCTAATTCACAATAGGCATATGCATAACAAGGTAAACTGACAGCATAAACATAACAAGGTAAACTGACAGCTTAATCATAAGGTAAACTAACAGCATAAACATAACATGGTAAACTGACAGCATAAACATAATAAGGTAAACTCTTTTTCCCACATAATTAAGAAGAGCTCTTCTTAATTATGTGGGAAAAAGAGTCAATACCACAAGACTTTAAAGATGCCACAATTGTTCATTTATACAAGCGAAAAGGAAATCGCCAGATCTGCGACAACCACAGAGGAATATCTCTTCTCCTTATTGCTGGGAAAATCCTTGCACGCATCCTACTAAATCGTCTCATGCAACACATAGAATATGGTCTACTACCAGAAAGCCAGTGCGGCTTCAGAAAAGAGCGTGGAACCATTGACATGATCTTTGCAGCAAGGCAGCTCCAGGAAAAAATGCCAAGAACAAAATGCTGACCTGTTCTCAATATATGTCGACTTAACAAAGGCATTCGACACTGTTAGCAGAGAAGGACTCTGGAAGATCATGTCAAAGTATGGCTGTCCACAAAAATTCATAACCATGGTGAGACTATTTCATGATGGCATGAAGGCTCGTGTCCAAGAAAGTGGAGAACCATCAGAGCCCTTCAAAGTATCAAACGGGGTAAAACAAGGCTGTGTCCTAGCATCTACACTGTTCAGTATTATGTTCTCCGCTATGCTAACAGATGCATTCACAAATAGAGAAAACAATGGGATAAATATATCATACAGATTTGATGGTGGCCTATTCAACCCGAGGCGGCTTAAAGCAAAATCAAAAACAAATGCAGCAGTAATCAGAGACTTGCTATTTGCTGACGACTGTGACCTAAATGCCTGCTTTGAAAACGATCTGCAGAGCATCGTCAGTGACTTCTCAAGAGCATGCTCAGACTTTGGCCTTACCATCACTACGAACAAGACTGAAGTCTTATATCTACCTACTCCTGGGAAAGCCTACTCGGATCCAAGCATCACTATAAATGGAAAGATATAAACGCAGTGGACAAATTCACATATCTTGGCAGCACACTCTCCAGAAATGGAAAAATCGATAGTGAAATCGACCTGCGTATCGCCAAGGCCAGTGCATCCTATGGCAGACTGTCTAAAACTGTCTGGAACAGACGTGGTATCACCACAAAGCTAGGGGTCTATAGAGCCGTCATACTCCCTACATTGCTCTATGCATCAGAAACATGGACAGTGTACAGTAAACATGCAAAGAAACTGAACCACTTCCACATGACATGTCTGAAAAAAATACTAAATGTCAAATGGCAAGACAAAATACCAGATACAGAAGTTCTTCGAAGAGCGTGTCTGCAAAGCATCCACACAATCCTGATGCAGTCCCAGCTGCGATGGGCAGGTCACTTCTACAGAATGGAAGACCACCGCATCCCTAAACGACTCTTGTATGGCCAACTAAGCGAAGGAAAGCGCTTGCAGGGTGGTCAAAGAAAGCGCTTCAGGGACACCCTCAAATTTCTCTGAAGGCGTTCAGCATAGACCCAGGCACCTGGGAGACAGAGGCACATGACAGAGCATCATGGCGTCGCGCTGTGAAAACTGGCGCACAGGTTGCTGAGGAAAAAGGAACAACGCTGGCAGAAGAAAAACGCCAGAAAAGAAAAGCAAGGCAAACGACACTAGCTCCAGCTGGAATAACCTGCCCAGTGTGCGGCCGAACATTCCGGCTCACATAGGTCTCACCAGCCACATGAGGAGGCATAAAACCCCAGTGCAAAGCCCTCAGCCCCCTGGTCATCATCGAACCACGATGGACGAACTATATATATATATATATATATAATAAGGTAAACTGAAAGTACTGAAACAAAAATTTTTGCTGTTTACAATTATATTGATTAGAAACCATTAGTGATATAAAATGCTAATGTAAATTTGGAGTTGGGTTTTATATTGAAAAAAAAAAGGGGGTTCGATTAAACTGAAACAAAAGAAGAGTTACTATGTCCTAGCTTCAAGCCAACATCCGGAAAGGCTTGTTTGCAAGGTAGGACTAAAGGGCGTTGTGGTTGAATAAGCATAGGGCGGAACGAAAATAAAAACAACTGATCCGTGATATGTGACCTTGCGATGCGACATCCTCTACACAAGTGTTATGGAATAAGATCATTTGAAATTAGGTCACACTTTTAGACCGGCCCCCATGCAAACCAAAGAACCACCATTGTAAGAGCTATACTCTTCGCGGATAACGCAGCAGTTTTGACACACGCGCAGGAGAACCTCCAGCCATTAATGTCCCGCTTCTCTCAGGCCTGCAAAGAGTATGGGCTAACTATTAGAACGAAGAAAACAAACGTTATGGGGCCAGCTGCTGCAACACCAACCTCCAACCTCATTGATGAACACAAGCTATATGCCGTACATTATTTTTGAAACATTACAAATAGGCGGATCCGATAGGGATCCGATGGGGGCCGCCTCTCTTTTTAATCTTGTTACTTGGGTTCCACAATCCAAGATGACCTGTCCCTAGAAGAAATTATAAACGCCTAGGGAAGGCTGCGTCAACCTTTGCTAGACTTAGTCCACGAGTTTGGGAAAACTGGAATCTCAATACTAATTGGAGGTCTACAAGGCAAGTGTTTTGAGCACGCTACCGTGCGGCAGTTTTTCTTCTTTTTCGATCTTATTTTACATGTCGGAGGGTTCAGATCAGCAATCCTATATATGAGATGAATGGCGCAGTGGTTTCCAGATCAGGCAGATCTCCGTTTAGTTTTCCTCTATAGGACGGTTTTGGGGCCAGAGTCTTGTTCGGGCCTCTTGATATAGTATGGAGCTTTGAAGGACAAGGTCAGCATTCTCTGGTGAAGCTCCACAAGGGCATCTTTCGCCATTGTCTCATTCTGTTGTGTCCGTGCGAGTCATGGACTTCTTACGCGAAGGAAGAGCGAAAATTACATTTATTTCACTTGAACGTATCCCGAAAAACATCCATGGACAACTCGCGATGGGCATAAGGAAAACTGGTCGTCCCAACCTGTGGATGTAATCAAACGGGATCTCAAGGCAGCAGACATCAATGATGACTACAGAGAAGACATTGCCCTAGATCGCATCGTGTGGAAAGAGATGGTGATAGCTCTGAACAGCGAAAAACCGTTGGCCTTAGCTATGGAGAAAAGGAAGCCATACAAAAAAAAAATACTGGTTCCTTCACCGCCAAAGCAAACGGCACCGTTATCTGCGTTGTTTATGGACGTGAATGTCTCTCCAGAATTGGGCTCTACAGTCACATGAAGAAGTGCTCTTCGAAATGAACCACAGTCGTTCGTGTCCATTGTTTTCAAATAGAGTCTAAGTATGAGAATAAGGTATATATATATATATATATATATATATATATATATATATACAGGGCTTTTTTTGTGACGGTACGTACCGGTACTGCGTACCGGCACCTTTTTGAAAAAGTTATTATTTTTCTTGTATTTTAACGTATATTATTAATTTTTAGTAGTTAAAAGTTAGGCATTCAACTACTGAGTACTGGCACCTAATCACTGGGTACCGGCACCTATTTTTTTTAAAAAAAAGCACTGTATATATATATATATATATATATATATATATATATATATATATATATATATATATATATATATATATATATATATATATTAAAGGGCCTTACTCGACATGTGTACCAGAGACGAAATTTCTTATATTAAAAAAAAAGCGCCATGTTGAACGGATGAACATCTTGAACAAGCAAAATATTTTTAAAAAATCCTTTTTATAAAAAAAAAAAAGCTTACTAAAGGGAAGAACTCCGCCCTTAAAACAATATCTACCAATAAAGTACAAGTTATTTCCCTTATTCAATATTACAAAAAAAAATTAATCACAAATAATTAATTGACTAATTGGTACTTTTTTTTTCTTGATTCATGTTTTGTTAGGTACAATAAATAGTTGTTTAAAGTATGAACTTGATCGGATAATGCGTGAGGGAGAAATAGCGTTGAAAATAATTTAAGGGGACTAAACCCAACAAATTCAGCCATATATATATATATATATATATATATACTGATTGAATAGTTTCCCTTGTTGGTATGAAACAAAATAATTCATTCCCAGTAATTATTTAACTATTTGGTTACTTTAAAAAAAAAATCAATTCATGTCTTGTCTATGCCAATGAATAATTGTGCGAGGTTTCAATTTGATCCAAGAATGGGTGTGGAAGAAATAACGTGAACACACTTTTTACCAGACTGACAGAGTTGATATAAGCTTTGTAAAAAAGAATGGGAGGGGGTAGGGTCACAGTCCGTAGAAGCTACAATATATAAATGCAATCTACACTGTAGAGAACAAACAACGAAAAACAATGTGTCTTAGTTGTATAGAGAGAGAGGGCATACAATTGGAGACTTGCAAACGTTGCATAGGAAGAAAGCAAGCAACCCCACACACACATACACTGATTACTCACCTTATTTACATCCCTGCTTTACAAAACCTATAAGATTTGGATCACTATAAGATTTGGATCAGTGTGAAAATGGGCTTTTAACGCAAGCGAGGGAAAAAATAAAGAGGGGTGAACTGATCAATGGACTTACTTTTCCATGACAGTTTCGTCACTGGTTATAAGTTGTAGGCCGTGGGAAAGGGAGGGGGCTTAGAGATCAATGAGCGTAGATACAATTATTCATATCATTAGGAAATTTCGTGGGGAAACTGGAGGAAGATAAAAAAAAGGGAGGGGGGAGAGAAGGTGAGTTTCACCGCCACTGTATCTAATCATTTAAAAGGTAATTTACTATAATACACAATACACATCATAAACTTATTAATATATATATATATATATATATATTAAAAAACATATGTACATTATTAATAATTAAGAGAATATAACTATAATTTGAAAAAAAAACAATGTCCCTCAAATCCCGCTGGGGGGGGGGGGGAGGAGGAGTTATTGCTTGGGACCCAACTGATGACGCTGTATGGTACGTGTCACCTGATCCTTTCAGTGTTCTCAGGTCATGGACCCGTTCAAGTTGTATGGGCGCCCTTAAAATAAAGACATAAAATCCAGTCTTCAATAGAGACCCTCTTGTTTGGAAAGCGACGCTCCGGTAACTTGGCCACTACGTCTACCGGAATATTGAATCTATGTCAACAAGTATTCTGTCAATATTTGGTCTAGGTCAACATGCAGTCAATGTAAGTGTGATGTGCAAAAGACCGCGTGCGAGTGAGATAGACACATTAAGAATGTCTACATCAAAAGTAGATTTAGTAAGCGGCGAATTCAGCAGATGTCTGTGTGCCTGTCAAAAGTGTGCAATGCGCCCTGCCTACGCATTAAAAAAAACTGTAAATAACCAATCAATTTCAAACAAAACTTCTCTCCACGAAGTACGTCACGGCTGCTTACAGCCAGCCTGGTCACAGATGGGGCAATGTATCATTCCGCCATGACATCAGCTGTGTCATTACACCGTCACAATCACTGCAGAGCTAATCGACCTGTTTTAGACGACCGCAGAACATAAATGAGCTGTGCGGCCTTGGGTTTAAAAAAAAAATACCCAGAAAACCTGAGCGAGAAATGTTTTCCGAAGTACTTCCTTTGCCCAATGAGATTTTGGATGTTGTCTACTGTGTCGTATACGAGACACCTGATGCAAAGTACCGGTATACAAAACCAATTCTGAAACTTGTTTGTCACAGTAATGTTCAAAATATGTTATATTCGTTTATGGCATACATATTGAAAACGAATCTCGTTCTGTCGACGTGCTTATGCACCTATATTAGCGACGATAAATTCAGAATTCATGAACAGCGGTGGGTACATACCAATGAATAATATAAATGATTATGGCCTACCTACAAGATCTCGATAATGTTGACTGCTCGACCGAGTTATACAGTCTGGACGCGGATCCGTTAACGTGTTTGTCCTGTGTGTTATTGCAATTGAAATATAAACTGAATATATATATAAGAAATACATTAACAAGAACAGTCAGGTTTGCATAGTTATACAAAATACTGCACTCTTCCGTATTCTACGGACTCAAAGACGTTGGACTTAATCAATTAGCTCTATCCCCAATTACTAAGTTTGGCAATTGGAGATTGACTAGACTGTACGATATCGACCACAGCATCTTGTATAACAAAAGAAAATTGCGAAACATAAAAAAGATGTAAACAACAAATAAATCAGCAGTTTGTCTACGGGAAATATCGGCAATGAACAACTGCGAACGGTAGATAATCATAACGACCTCATTAGCAACATAAGGCGAATAAGGCGAATCCCCCTTGTAACCTAGTACATTTCTATACAGGCCTAAAACAAAATTTATTATTTATGACTAATTGATTAAATAATTTATTATTTTTTGTTAATTGATTCATGTGTTGTCATTGACAATGAATCAATGTGCATAGTTTCAGCTTGTTTCTAGAAAGGGAAGTGGGAGAGCTAAGGTGTACAAGATTCCACCCAGACAGACAGAGGGAGATGATTTATAAGCTTTGTAAACAAAAAAAAAAAGAGTTAATGTTAAATAAAATTTGTTTAAACTAAACATTATTTACTCATATGCGACTAAGCACAACATCACAGGCGGTAATACTTCTCGGTGAACATTGTTTGTTTTAAAACGGAAGGGGAGGGGGGATAAGGTCATTTTTTAAAATGTGTAGAGTTAACAAACTTTTGTTTTTGGTGAGGAGTTAGTAAAGAGGTGTTGATCGCTGATTTGACATAAGGCAATCTTGTAAACTATTGACAGTAACAAAAAAAAATTCATTACTCACAAAGTGTGTTTTTTTTCTTTTTTTAGAAATATAATATTTCGGATATACGCTATAGAATTTCATTTAAATTCGCTAGGCTGTAGAACTCGCTGAGCTATTGAACTAATTAGGCTATAGAACTGGTTTCTTGTATTTCAATACTGGAATTTTATGATTTGATATCTTTAATCCACAATGCGCCTTCACATTCGCACACACACAGAAACAAAATAAAGATCACTTTTCAGAAGGGAACAATTACCTAGAAACTGTAGCACAGCTTCAAACCAAGAGCATTAGAATAGGCGGTAGATTCCTTTCAAACGTACACAAAAATGCCAACGAAAGCGATAACACTGCACTTATATCGAGGTCACCAACGTAAGTCCCTAGGCATTGTGTTGACATACTGATAAAGGAGCATGTTTGCCTTAAATACACACGGGGCACTTGCGATATCATTAGCCAATGCTATAGATCCTAACGGGGCATACCCAAAGAGCCCAATGAGCAGAGAACGTGTACATAAAGGCCCCGACAGATGTATACTTAAAACATTCTAGTTTGTATCACTTTGAGCTTAACCACGCAAGCCATGTCCCAGTAAATATAGATGCCACGGGTTTTGAGCCCCCAATTGATGACAAACTCAAACAAGCGTTTAACTAAATAGTTTGGCAAGAAGCTCGCTATAAATAAACATAACAGGTAACAGATGTATGTTAGGGTTATATATATCAGCACTTGTCTGCAATATGTATCATGGGCAAATCCAAATTGAATCACATGAAGATCAGAATTGTGGGGTTAAAAATCGCACCACCATTCGCGCCAAAAGAATAAATAGGATTTTTTTTTAAAGGATATAGAATCTCGTCACGTGATCTAGGACTCGAAGCTTTTGTGTTGTTTTTTTTTTTTTCTCTTTCTGCATCGACAAGAAGATCCAACAGCACAAGCAACATTCAAATCTAGCTGTTTTTCATTTATTATTTGTTTCGTGTACCACAAGATCAATTACTGAACTAAAATTTGTAGATGCTCAGACTCTTCACTATCAGATTATCATCTATGGCGGATAACTATAAATAGCTAGCGATTGGGTGTATCCGGTGTACAGAATATAGGAAATGTGAAAGCATTTTAAAAGGTTTACGATACTTTGCGTGCACCTTTCAGCACTGTTGGATTAAAATTGTACGCTCCTTCGCTTGTAACACAGCTACTAATGAAATGCTCAGAAATACACAAAAGACAAAGTCGTCCAAGAGCTCCCTTCTTCCCCTGTGCCATTAGAGCATGGAATGGGGGGGGGGGGGGTGTCTGTGTCAACAGGGAGAATGAAAGCCTTAACAGATCTTAAGTCTGTAATTTACATGCACGACTAGATTAGCACACGGACATGCGTAGGACGCAATGGTTGTAACTATCTTCTATTTAGAAGGACCGTCTGTAATCTAGAAGGAAATATGAGACCCCCGCTAGTACATTAGGCAGACAATGAAGGAAGGAAGTCAAAAATAGTCACTGTGGTATGTCAACAAACAAAATACAATTCAAATCAATAAAAAAAAAAAAGACACATAAGTAATATGTACTCTTCGTTTTCGTGTCACAAAAATAAACAAATAAAAAAACGGCATATTGACACACACTTTTTTTGGCTTTAACTTAAACCGTAAGTGCGCTATTTCTGTTAACTTTCATGTGAAGAAATCAATTAAAAAAAAAAAGTGTCAATCAAATGCAGAGTATACAATGGTAAATAAACAGTTATGTTCAGTCAACACTAAATTTAGATTCATTATGCAGAAAGAATATTACGAGCTTATGATAATTTCAGGAATTCATTCTCTCCATTCGTCCGTTCAACTAATCGCGGCACTGTGTCGGGAATGGTTTTTTTTTTTTTAACGATTCATTTAAAAACTCGGTAATTTTTTTTAAAGTTCCGGTTTTCATTATTTAAGTAATAAAACAGTCACGTAGAAAGAGCAGATAAAGCGATATGAAGAACTCACTCTGTTATTTCGCTTCGCAGTCAAGGATTTCGACTGAAATATAGATCGAACAATTAGAAGCGATGTTGATTTGTCAGACATATTTTCGCCATTTTCACCGTAACTCATAAATAAAAATAGAATAATAGCAAAGTTTTTTTCTTCTTTACAGCCACATTTTTACAAAGCTTATATCACCTCACTCTATGTGTCTGTCTGTCTGGCCAGAAGTTTGTACACGTTATTTCTCCGACACCCAGTATCGGATCAAGCTGAAATTTAGCACAATTATTTCTTTTACCTGACAAACAAAAATCAAGAAATAAAAATTAACTCATTAGTTAATTAGCTATTGGTAATAAATTACTTTGGTATCTCAAAATGAAGTGGTTTTATAAGCTGAATTAGTCTCCTGTCCAATTGAAAGAAATAGTACTTGACTGAAGTGGTGGAATATAAGCTGTATTAGTCCCCTTTATAGATTGTCGTATGAGGCTTATTACAAATTTAATTACATGACTGATCCAAACAAATTGATACATTTAATATAAGCTTTTTTTAAAAGTATTGTTTTGTATTTTGCTTGTTTAATACAAGGATCGGGAACATGTGAATTGTGGTTTGTTAAGATTCTTAAAATTGAAAATCACAAGTTTTCATTTGTTCGAAGCGCAAACTCACAGAACCCTTATTGACCAATGTGTTTTAGATGACATATTAATATGAACGAATAAACGTTGGCCAGTCAAAATGTCTATGTAGACCAGTGTTTCCCAAACTGTGTTCCGCAGCACCCTAGTGTTCCGCGAGGCCTTAATAGTTGTTCCACGAACTACTGAAATAATTAGTAGGCCACCACGTGAATTAATCCCTAAAAAAAAAAAAAGGAATGTGTTCCGCTAACTACTGAGAATGTGCGAAGTGTTCCGTTAAGGAAAAAGTTGGAGAAACACTGATGTAGAGAATAATATGTAAATAGTTAGCGTTTTTGGTGTATCCGGTGTACAGAATAGGGTATTCATTAGTTATGAATTACAAAAAATAATGTATCTTTTTTTTCTCCACTTTTTTCACTGCAGCAGACGTCGCATGGACTTGTTCACCCCTTCAGCTTTACTTACTATTATAGGCACTGTGATCTAGACTGACCCATCTGCCCAGCTCAATTGACCAGGGGTAGGTACATATACCAACAAACGTTTCAAGCGTGAAATGTGTACGAAGAGAACGAAATAATGATGGTCTAAAAGTCACGTGACAGTTAATAGATCTATAATATTGATGAAGGCTGTGGTGTTGTTGTTGTTTTTACCCCCCCCCCCCCCCGGAAAAGAGAATAGCCGCTATTAGTTTTGTGTGAAAAGTCTGTTCGACCGTCCAGTTTAGATCTCAGAGACTAGAAGAGAAATTGAAAATCAGACATCATGATATTCTACATCTTTCAAAGTTCTGATGCAATGACTACTTTTTTCTTATCCGAAAGTGAACCATTTAATTTTTAAAATTACCAAATAAACCACTTTTAAATGAAAAACTTCAGGGAAGGTAAGTTTTTTTTAAAAAAGTCACAGGATTCTTTATTATTAACTCTGGCTTCATTCATAGATTCGCAGGATCGCTTCTGAATTTGTAATCTTGTTTTGTTTTTGTTTTTTTTTATTGTTAAGCTGAAAACTTCTGAACTGGCCCAAAAGATTTTATTCTATTTAAGAAACATTTTCAATAACTAAATTTTAAAAAAAAATCTGTAAATAATGCACCTCTAAGTGTCCAAGAACACCCCTTCTTTTTTTTTATAATCTTATAATTTAGAACTTTTGCCATCTAATCTCTCTCTCTCTCTCTCCTGGCCAGCCTTGCTCGCATTATTTCTCTTATTTATTCCCTTTGGTGGAATCAAAGTCGAAGCTATGTAAAGACTAATTAAGCAATTACAACTATCGATACGGCGCTACCATCGACAGCCCAGAGATCGATACATGCATTACTTGATCATTAAGTGTCTGACATTGGGCACATCGCACTTTACCTTATTTTTTGGTCGAAATCAACAACCGTGTCCGCTAGAACCAAGCTAGCTCTACTAGTATTAAGTACTTTGAGACTGAATCTGTCACAATTTCTACTCATAAAGTTTCCACCGTGTTTGTATTATAGATACATGTACTTTGTTGGTTTTTTCCCCCTTCATAACAGTGGTGCCTAACCTTAGCTTCAAGAGGCCTGATTGCACCGCGACATGGCCATGGATAGGAATTAACCCTCGGGCAGCATGTAGTGACTCACTTCAGAAGAATAGGGCATGTGTGCAAAACGAAATCTCTGGCAGAACAAACGTTTTTGCAACCATCTTTAGTATGATGAAAACGAAGGTAGCAAAATTTCAGACGTCACTCTTTGCATTTAGAAACAATCGTCCCAAACAAAAACTGCATATTTTATTTTACACTATAAAAAATAAAACTTTGAATTCATATGTTTACAATATGCGTCAGAGTACGCTGCCTTGCAGCTAAACCCAAACAAGGGAAAGGCTTCGGGAGTAATCCTGAGAAAAAGCCAGGTGCAGTGAGGTGCATGTGACCCTTAGCTGCTTGACTGCCTTTGTAGAGCATGTATCATTTGTGGTAAATTTTTTGCAATTGTTAAATTGTTGATTCCTTTTAAGAAGAGCTTTTAATACGTCTTCACCAATAGAAGAGCTTTCGATACGTCTTCACTAATAGAAGAGCTTTCAATACGTCTTCCACTCATAGAAGAGCTTTCAATACGTCTTCACTAATAGAAGAGCTTTCAATACGTCTTCACTAATAGAAGAGCTTTCAATACGTCTTCACTAATAGAAGAGCTTTCAATACGTCTTCCACTCATACGATGCTAGAGTCAAACTTCTTTTGTTTTACGTCGGGAACCTTCAAGTAGCTCCAGAGAGACGTGCCATCGTTGGTGGTGGTTGTTGTGTGAACAAAACAGGTCCAGCTACAAGGCACCTTGCTAAACATGAGTAAGATCTAAGGACGATTAAACTTAAGTGTATATATGCTGATGCTCTATTGACTCCTTGGCCTCTCATACTTCCGTCTCGATCCATCTCAACCTTTCTTAATTACTTTATTTGGCATGCGCTCTTCTTACTGAGAAATATGGTGCTCATAATGCAGCTAAACGCTTGGCGCTTACAGCGTTCCCCCAGACCCCTTGTTGGGACTAATTATAAATAGACAAACAATGCAGTAATAAGAACTACGATGCAAAAAAAAATATCATCAGAGAAACTTAATATAAGGTTTTAGAACGATAGATATTCCGACAACAACACCCTACGGGCCTATATCAATACGTTCAACACATTCACACGATTCACAAACTTAAAGAAAAAAAAACAACTTCTAAATATAATACTGTTGTTATTGTTTGGGAGCCAATGGGTCCAACGGCACTCTAAATGGGCGCTTCGCTGTCTACGGCACAAAATAATTAGATTCTAGATCTACTAATGGATTCCCGTGCAGCAAGTCATGCGTGTCAAACAGTGGAGTTTTCACCTTTTATTTTTTAAGCTTTAATTATACGCGGTAGGGAAGATAATAGCTCTGCATTAATCCATGTAATGGATGTCGTCATAAGTGCATTTCGTTGGGGTGGGGCTGGGGGGGACACTTACTGACAGCAGCTAAACACTCAGATGCAGTACAAAGCTAACAAATGACACACACACGCGAGCCAAATACATCAATAAATTCAAAACAAGATAATAAGGAGAGGACCCAATGGGCCCGCGGTTTGGTAAGCAATGCAGGCCAAAAGGTTGATTTTTGATATTTTTCGCAAGACGAACATGAGGGTGATTACAATAGCGCTTTTCGTTATTTGACGGAATAGTATGTTAATGGTGACTATTGAGGTAATAGTTGAGAACTAGATGGGATAACAAAGAGTCATAAGAAAGTTTAATGGATGAATAGGTCCTATATCAAAGCATGAACTATGAAACTATCAATTACCACAATTCCTATCTTCTTCCATCTACCATTCTTCCATATTTATAGCACGATTGCCATCTCTCCCACACCTAGTGTATTAACTCTTTCTAGCCTGTCACTTTTCAACAATTTTAAAAGTATAATAACAAGAATCAATGCCAATTTTGTTTTTATTTAAATGTCTTTAATATGTGCATACAACGTACATTCGTAGTTAAAAAACAAAAAAAACAAACAAGAAACAACAACGTGGCGGCCCTCTCATAGTTTGTGGCGGTACACTGTAGGATTATATAGGGCTTACTCTGGCCTCGCAGCGGATCGGATGTGATTATTAAATTGTCAGTTAGTTGATGGGCGCTCTTCATTCCGAGAGATCTGTCACCACCTACGTATCATCGGAATTACGGAGTTAGTGGTCAAAGAGCTAATGGCCTATCTTTCATTTCTAGCCACTACGAGAAATCCTTTCCTCTGGTCAAGGGTCTCCCCGACTTTGACATGATGCAACCTGGACTACGATCCTGGTTGTAATTTTGAATTCATTTCTAGATATTCCTTGACATTCAACCAGTTCATAGTGAGGCGGGGAGGAGGGAGTTGACATTTGCGTTATGTAAAAAAAAAAAAAAGCATATGATTTTTGTGTTAGTCACGTGACATTCGTGTTAACCGTTTGCCACAGAAGCAGGTAGACGTCACGTCATCCTTCTCCCCCCCCCCCCCCCTTCTCCACCCGCACTGTGCCTCGTAGGGAAACTTTTACCGATACTTCAAACAAGTGGAAAGCCTGGTACTAAAAGTGTGTTATTTCCCCACTATCTTCGTATCTGGTACATACATTGATACAACTGCAGTCCTGTAAAACAAGCCTCCAGTGAGGCTGCAAGGAGATATAGATTAAAATTGAACCGAGACTATTTGTTATAGAAGGCTTCAACACTGACCTTCGACATCGCAACTCGTAGGCAGTGGACAAACCTGAAACGTGGCAACGAGCTTTTGGTCTCCACTGACCGCAGGTTGTCACGTCACAGGCCAGTGTTCAGGCCTACTATAACGATTGGTCTCCACTGACCGCAGGTTGTCACGTCACAGGTCAGTGTTCAGGCCTACTATAACGTTTGGTCTCCACTGACCGCAGGTTGTCACGTCACAGGTCAGTGTTCAGGCCTACTATAACGTTTGGTCTCCACTGACCGCAGGTTGTCACGTCACAGGTCAGTGTTCAGGCCTACTATAACGATTGGTCTCCACTGACCGCAGGTTGTCACGTCACAGGTCAGTGTTCAGGCCTACTATGACGATAGGTCTATATCAAACCAACCTTTACATTCCCATCCACCCTTAAAGCCTAAAAACCTCTACAAAATCTCTTATAATTATGACAAGTCGGCCCTATTTAGGTCACGTCATGTCCAAGATTTGGCTAATTTCTTATTCCATATGCTAAGATATATATATATATATATATATATATATATATATATTTTCCCAATCCTAATGCATGGGATGGGATATCCCATTCTAATTAACATGCACGACTAGCTAACAAACAGACACGCACATTACGTAATTAGCTTTTTTTTTTTAAGAAAGACTATAACTCACATGATAAGATATATATAAACCAGATAGCATAGATCTAGATATAGTAGGCTATGTTGAATATATTCTTACTCGAATCGATATTGGCATGTTTGGCAACGCCCACAACTAGTATTAACAACTTCTAGAGACGCCCTGCCCCAAGACAAAACCCTTTCCCAAAACAAGAAAAGATTTTTTTTTTCTATTTAATGTAAGGCTCTGCAAGGCTATACTTAATGTTGAGCCAATGGCTGCAGATGAAGACACAGAAGCACTCTATCAACCAAGTCGTGACTCTCCCACTGATCGTGTCACCCAGAGACGCAATAAATAACTGAAACATTCAAACTATTCACTAAAGGCTTACACAAGATATGACAATTAAAAAGGCATGAAGTAGAATTCAGACACTTTATTATGGGCTTAGCATTTTTTGCCCTCCATAGTATTTTGCACAGCACTGTAGCTCAACTAAATCACCAAGATGATAAAGGGGGTTCGTGTTAAAAATAAACTCGTATAATGGGGTGGGCCTGCAGCTACGCCGAACTAACACATTACGTTACTGGAAAGAACACATGAATCGCACACACAACGAATGGAATAATAACGAGCTGCCATTAAATAAAAATGTTATGGTCAGTGCATAGAGTGTAGATAATTAGTTTTAAAAACAAAAGATCTTGTTTTGAAGGAAAATGTTCAAACACTTTAGAAAACAATGATAAGATATTTCATTGAATCTCAAAAGACAACTTTATTAAAGTACCGAGGTCCTTGAATCTATTTCAAGCAAGCGGTAAGCTACTGTAAAGTTTAACACGCATATAAACCTTTAAAAACAGTTATTCGTATATTCGGCCAAGCCGGAATCGACCAAAGTTTCCAAAGCGGGAAGAGACCAGTCAATATTTTTTAAATGGCAAAGAGCGCTATAAAATGTCCGGCCAACGATTGATCCTTTCTTGATTTTTGGGAATAGGCTGATTAGTACGTAAAAAAGGCCATGATGAAATCCAACAAAGTCAAAAGAGAAAAATAATAACATGCATGTTTTGGTGGCTCCGTATTTCGTTATTCTTTATAAATGAACACTATCACTTTGTACACCAAGCTGTGACTTTTGTGACAAGGCCAATGGCTTACGAGTCTGTTGAATACAGAGTTACCATATGTTGAGTACTTAATGTACAATTAATCTCGTCTAAACTTCGTGTGATTCCGTAAGGGGAGTCACGACCTCGAACCACGATGAAGACTGGGATTCTGACCTTGAGGATTTTCATGACGCCCCTGCGTCAACCCTGCACCTTCGGGGGCCACGGTCCACCCAACTCTAATGGGTAGCTGACTAACGTTAGGGGGGGGGGGGGGGGCTTAAGACGGTCTGTTGCTATGCAATCGATAAGCTTGATATCATCTGACCTCATTGACCGCATGGTCTGAAAGGGGTACCTTCTTTTTTTTTTTACCTAGCCTTAAATCGTGGTCAGTGCTTGGGCAGATGCGACGCTTCTATCGCGCACACTACGGAAACAAGTGGGCGTAGTTTCTCGTGCACAATGGGAAACTCACTTTTGGAATACATTTGCTTGGAAATGCCACGTGCCTGACCTACAGAACAGCCAGGGCTTTTCTAGGGTCACCGTGAACTTTGTCAAGAGCCTGTATGCGATTGTGTACATTAATGTTTTCCAAACTTTTGACCTATTTGTACCCCTTCTAGAATTATCGTAACGTTGAGTAGGGTACCACCCTCCCCCCTGGATTATTCTAATAACAATATAATGTTTTGGGGGGGGGGGGGGGGGTAGGCCTATAAATAAAAAAATAATAATAAACGAAAAATTAAATTGTCATTAAAATAAATAAAAAGTTATATTATAAATAAAAGTTATATTATAAATAAAAGTTATATTATAAATAAAAGTTATATTATAAATAAAAGTTATATTATAAATAAAAGTTATATTATAAATAAAAGTTATATTATAAATAAAAGTTATATTATAAATAAAAGTTATATTATAAATAAAAGTTATATTATAAATAAAAGTTATATTATAAATAAAAGTTATATTATAAATAAAAGTTATATTATAAATAAAAGTTATATTATAAATAAAAGTTATATTATAAATAAAAGTTATATTATAAATAAAAGTTATTTACATTTACTTCGATCATTGAGGAAGATAAAACTTTTTTTATATTTAGATGACTAATCATCATTATTTGTTTCTGGTTGTTCATTTGTATATGAGAAGCAATTTTTTTCGACTTAATGTCTAAAAATGCTGAAAAAGCATTTAACAACTGAACATAATCAATAGATAGTTACATAAAATCAGCACAGTTAGTAAAACGCGTACCCCTCTAAACTCTTTCTGTACCTCTGGGGGTACGCATACCCCACTTTGGGAAACACTGTATTATGCTTTTTTTTTTCAAATTCTTGCTGAAGGGAAATTCTTGATTTTCTTTCCAGCCCCTGTACACTTTATACATGCAAATTAGTACATCATTTAGACAGAGAATGGATAGAAGGCTTCTTGATCTTGTGGCATGCGCTCTGGACTGTAATCCTATAGTCCACATTCGAACCTTAGCAGTCGATGGAGGTTTGGGCTAAGATGTAATAATCTTCAATTCTAAAGGAACATCCGAAACTTGTTAAACATACAAATAGAATAATAATTTACACTAATTGTTTTAAGTATATCAAACTTTCATTATTTCAAATGAGATTGGACCATAGCGCTCTAAGCATATATATATATATATTTCTATCGGTCAAAATGCGGAATGGCCGGACGATTCAGATTGGGAAACCTAATTTTGGGTAACAAGAGAGTGATGAAGTTATATGTATGTGTGTGCCTTTTGTTTTCTTAATACTAGCTGGTAAGAATGAGAGCAAATACAAAATCTAACTCGCATTATTTGCACTAAAATCTGGGAAAGTTACACACAAACAAAACCCAGTATTTCTGGCGTTATAATACCTAGAGACAATGTATTTTCAACAGCTCTGAGTAGCACTGACCAAAATTTTTATTTTTATCTCGTAAAAGATGACGTTGAAAGAGTTCAAATTTTAGCAAGATTTATTTATGGAACAATTAGATCAAGGGTGCTCAGCTTGTGGCAAGCGTGCTCGCCAGACCAATTGTGGTACCCAAAAGGACCCTCAATGAATGTCGAGTGATAAAGAAGAAAAAATCATGCGTTTATATATGTGGGGGGCGGGGGGGGGGGGGGAGAGATCCTTTGACATCAAAGTAACAGACAGAAACAAAAAAACAACAACATAAAGTTGATACGAAACAGACCCCACAGTCTCGACCAGACGGAACAATGGACCTCATTCGTCAATCGTAAACAAACAACATTTAGCCATGTGGTAATATTAATAAAACAATGAACAAAAAACTGTCAAGTGACAGCCTATGTGTCTTACATAATTTGTATAGAAGAGATAGAGAACCACGTGGCTAAATATTGTTTGTTTGCGATTGGTGAATGAGGTCCATTACTTAGGTTAAAAAAAAACATTATGACGTAACATTACGACATAAAAAAAAAATTGGGGGTGGGTGGGGGAGCGAAGATGAGGTCCGTAGCTAGTGGGGGCCAGCTGATACAACATCTTTAAGAGTCATAAAAACGGGGCGATCGGAAAATATAATACAATACGTAATTGATACATTCACACAGTAAATGACGTCAGTGTAGCCCTACAGAGCACCCGAAGTTGTTGAATAGCGTCACGTGAAATCTTACTGTAGTGAGGGTCGCGTCACGTGACTTAAACAACACAAGTGTTGACCAAAGCGCTGTTACCCCCGGAGGACCCAATGACCAGGGTCAAACACAAACAACAGTCCGACCCACCTGTGTATCGATTTCGCCTCTTTCGGTGCTCCTTCTTTCCGAACTGAATCAAGTAGGAAACGCCTCTACATAACGATATACTGAACTCCCAATGTATAGAATTCCACAAGTCTCAGTCGATATGTTATTTGATAGACTCGTGCGTACTCACTCAGTGCGCCACTAGCTCAGTGTTTGTGTAGCCAAAGAGAAAAATGGTATAAGCCGAAGTTAGGAGCCCATATTCGATGTGCAAATGGAATTTAGGAAATTTAGGCACCGGATATTTAGGCACCACGTATTTACGGATATTTAGGCACCGAATATTTAGGCAACCGGATAATTAGGCACCCGGAAATTTAGGTACCGGATAATTAGGCACTTTTTGACAAGGCGGAAAATTAGGCACCGGAAAATTAGGCACTCTTTAATAAGCGATCTTTATTTTGAAAATAATTTTAAAATGTTAACGTATAATTCATCTTTAGGCTATGACGTTATAATAAATAGCAACTATAACGATTCTAGCTAAAGAAAAGCTGACAAAATGGGGAAAAATGACAATCATGAGAATGTGTGGAAAAAATGACTCATGAGTCATTATATAATATAGATATCACAGCATTCAGGGAAGGGGAGGTAGAGATGATTCTCCGCTCATTGCTTCCCTCCATCACCAACCCCTACTGTTGACTGGTGATTTTTTTCTAAAATTGATGATTATGCAATTTGTGTAAATATTTAGTTACTAATGTAAATACTTTAGATTAAAAAGTATTATAAAATATTTTTATTATGTCGGGGAGTGTTGGCGATAAATATAATCGCAATCGCCCTCTGCTTGTTTGAAAGGGTGGGTCGTACTTTTAAAATGGGTTGGACGGAGGGGGGGGGGGGGCGCACACACTCTCACTTAAATGAGAGGATTTCTCGCAGGTAGATGTAAACTTGGTCGTAAATGTTACGTAGTGACTCTGAAGGCTACACACTGGACTAAAAGACATGGAAACACAAAGGTGTTACAATGGAAGTCTGGGGATTCTATTTTAGAGGCC
Organism: Biomphalaria pfeifferi; assembly: GCA_030265305.1. Taxonomy (NCBI): domain Eukaryota; kingdom Metazoa; phylum Mollusca; class Gastropoda; family Planorbidae; genus Biomphalaria; species Biomphalaria pfeifferi. The sequence continues at coordinate 2,569,262 of JASAOG010000069.1, forward strand.
TTCCAAAAACTTTGGTAGAATCATTTCTGTTAAAACCATCATAATATTAATAACAGTAATAAAAATAATAATATATATAAGGAAAATGAAGATAGTTAAATTTCATTGGGCAGTTTTGGAGTGTTTTTTTTTTTGTTTTTTTTTGTTGTTTTTTAAATCCTATATGTGTGTGTGTGTGTGTGTGTGTATGAAACCTTTTTTGTCGTTGTTTTTTTTTCATTCTGAAGAAAAAAAAATTGTCTCTGGAACTGAACACAAAAAGAATGGGGGAATTATACCTTCTCGAAAATTGTAGTAAATATATTTGGTTTATGATAGAGAAGACGGGGTTAAATTGGAACATCAACAATCTTCTATAAGCAGAATAAGTATTAATAACAGACCAATATTCCAAAAAAATGATATTTACATTTTTAACTCTTGTCTTTTCCATAAACTTTTTTTAAATTTTCAAAACATATTATATGATAATTTCTAGCCGTTTTGCGATTTCTATTGCAATTTATATAAATATTATATTACATAAATTTACATATATAGTCAATAAAAGTTAATTACCACATTTGAAAGACGTAACACACCTATACACTCACACAAAAGATCTTCCTAAAGTGGTTACCCATTAATAATATAAAGAAGGAGTGTTAATAATAGATATTAATGCTATTATAAAATATGAATACTACTTTAGTTTATCAACATATTTAATTCCTATAAGTAACGCGCGAAAATCCCTCCTGCTCATTTCCGTTCCCACTATAAGAAGACTATTTTCTCCAGACTTCCATTTTAGTAGTTACGTACAATGGTGTACCCTGCCCTGTACTCCAGTGTGTAGCCTTGAGACTCATTACGTCATTTTCACGACCTAGTTCAACATCTACCCGCGATCCCCTCCTTTTAGTGGGAGTGCGTAGATGGGGAAGGGCTAAGGAGGGGAAGCAATGAGAAGAGAATCAACTCTACCTCCCCTTCCCTGAATCCTGTGAGGTCTATATTTTATTTAATGACTTTTAATCCGGGGTCATTTTTTCCACACATCCTCATGATTGTCATTTTCCCCATTTTGTCAGCTTTTCTTTAGCTAGAATCGTTATAGTTGCTATTTATTATAACGTCACCGATAGCCCATAGTCTAAGGATGAATTATACGTTAACATTTTAACATTATTTTCAAAATAAAGATCGCATATTAAAGAGTGCCTAATTTTCCGGTGCCTAATTTTCCGCCTTGTCAAAAAGTGCCTAATTATCCGGTGCCTAATTATCCGGGTGCCTAAATATCCGGTGCCTAAATTTCCAGATACCGTGCAAATGAACGTACCCATCTTGTGTGAACAGATTGTCTAACCTTTAGTGTGTGACACTGTAGTCACACAGCCAGTATAAAGGCAGGTAGACATCAACTTACTCTACAGACGGCACTCAGCAGACCCTATCTATACCCCCCCCCCCTTTTCTCTCACCTCTTATTCCATTACGATCACACCCCGTTCCTAGTTTATCGGTCGCTAAGTCGTGTCAACCAGAGCGTGAAGCAGGCCAATGTTAATCCCTACCCCCCCCCCCCCCAGCCTAACCTCTCTTCTCTCTTTTAACCACACATATATTCATGTTGCGTATATCACAAACTGTTTCAGTGGCTGTGTGGCTTCAATTCCACTAGAAATCTCTGCCACAGAAGCACTGAAAATATGATATAAAGCAGTTCATTAAGAGATACTATTCAACGAATGTCCGTGACAGTGGGAACACGATACCACACCATTCGATTCGCAAATTACTTATATAATATTGACCAAGTCTTAATGTTTCTGGTCCAGGAAGATATTTAAGTTGCAATGTAACAAAATCAATTAATGTGGCTTACATGGATACTGCATTGGGTTTATCCAAGCATAGGGGATAGATTTAGGATCTGTAGAAAGACGCAATATAAACAAGAAATTCGAGTGTGCGCCCTCGTCTCCCTTTACCCCTATTAAAACAAATTAAAAGTAGGTCATTTTATTAACGTATATTTGTTCAACGGTATCCGGTAACAGGTTTACTCAAAAGAAATAGGTTTTTTACTTATTTAATTTCAACATCACAAAACATTATTAGAATCATTCCCTTGATAGAGGACGGTTTTGTTGTTTACGAACTCGGGTGTCAAGGGACACAACTCGGTAAAATGTAAAACGCAATTAAAATGTTTCAAATCGTGTCCCATGTTAAGATAAAAAAATTGTTCAAATAATTATGTAGGTATTTGCAACTGAGGGACGAACACATGCCAAAGGCGAGCTTGAAAAAGGACAGCATAATAGAGGTGCTCATAAGTGCTGTATTTTAACTCAGGCGCCATTTTGCCTCACTGGCATAAAGGAAAGTAGCTGGCAGCAGATGGCCTCCAAAAGAGACAGTTGGAGAGCTCTAACAATAGCTGCAGACACACATTTGAGACCCAAAGAAAAACCCTTGTTGAAGACAGGCGCACAAGACAAAATTGAAAACTTAAACAGACCCCCAGTGGACATTAGCTTTGTCTGCATCAGTTTGGACAAATATACAGGTCACAACTGGGTTTGCACAGTCATTTGAAACACTGGACTCATCTTTTATCGTCAGAATTGAAGACATTGCCATTATTATTATTATCATTATTATTATATTTCAACTGGTCTGCCAATTATTATTATCATGAGTGTCTGCACTATGTCAAAACACGCTCATATATAATATACCATATATAATTACATATGAATACATGTATTGCCTTTATGTTTCTTATTGTAAAAGAATTTTCAAACTTTAAAAGAAGTTAGTTTAAAAGTGTACTTCTATTTGATCCAGCAATAAGCTTAAATGTGTCATAGAGGAAGGTGTTTGTTTTTACATGTTTCAGCTGATCCTTCTGATTTGAAGATTAGTACATCCTAGCTACGGACAGGGTTTGAAACAAGGAACATCAGATTGACAGTCCAGAGTGCATCCCAGGTGAAATAAAACAATTTATGAATAGTAGGCACTTCTAAATGGATCTTAAAATGACCTAACAGTTATATGCCGAGCTCTTGTTTTTCACACTAAAACTATTTATAACATTTGAGTACAACTTGTCTACCAGGGTTAGCATGCATACTGAATTAACTACATCTGATTATAATTACATTTTGTTTTTCTACCGTCAAAGATGTATCCCTGTCGAGTTAAATAAATGTTTGGTTGTATGCACTTACCCACTGGAAAGAGGAAGTAATCCAAGAACACCAACTCATATCAACATAGCAAATGCCAAAACTAAAACAATAACGTCTTAATATTTAGAAAGTACACTAACAGAAATTAAAAGTGCAAAGCAACAAAAAAACACATGACCAACAACTCTCAATGTTAAAAAGAACACCATAAATCAATAATAAGCAGATCTCAGGTTGCATGTTTCACAACATAAGGTGGGCAGCCCCATGATACATATGGTCTGTGGTGCCTGGCCTGGATGCTTTTCAGTTTAAGAAATGTAAAATAAGCCAATAAAAGGTAAAGAGTGGCAATGATCCTCTTGAGAGGAGCCTACAAGAGAGATCCTTTTTTGATTGACATTAGGTGGAAAACTTTTAAGAAATCTGTTCCCGCAATGCAATACACAACATTGAAATGGAATGGCTACATAACCAAATAAAAAACTGGTTATGTTTTTTAATACATATGTAACTCTAATACCCTCTCTATGCACCCTGTATATAAATTGTCTCAATTCTATTTATTTTCACCTGTGGGATTGAGGTAAGTCAAAACATGGCTACTTCAAACTAACCATAGAAACCACAAGTAAAACAACAAGGCTTCCTCAAGCTAGTCCAAGCAGTCCTATCGATTGCACGTAGAGAAGGTTGATCTATATTAAAATAATGAATGCCACTTGGTAACATATTGAAGCAAGGGGCAAAAAAAACTATAGAATCCCTGAACAGATGTAAATTTTTTTAAATAGCAAAATTGAGCAGGTTTTTAAGGTCAGTTAATAAGAAAGCCACCATCCTGTGGTTTGACATAATTTTCACTAGCTGATATTGACCACTATAAATAGATTAATTTATTGATTTTCAGAAACTGCTTTATGCATGAAGTGAAATAGTGAATAGAATGACAGGTGTGATTTTTTTCATTGATTCTCAATCCACTATACTTTCTGAAATTAATTTCACATGATTTTCTTTGATCTCCTTAATATTACTATGTAAATGGAAAATAGAAACAACAGGGAAAGCCCCATTAAAAGGAGAAGATAACAATGCATAATGACAATGAAACTAAAGCTAACATTCTTTGCATCAGCATTCTCAGCGCCAGGAGAGAAAGACATTGCTTAATTTAAACCAAGTTGAAAACTTAAGAGAAAAAAGGATCCAAAAACTATTAGCTAACAAATCAAAACAAAAAAAGAAAGAAAGCATTCTATCTAGATTACTCAAAGAACTAAGCAAAGAGCTAGTACCTTCTTCTTCTTCTTCTTCGTTCTCATTGTTATGTTGGAGTGTTCATATGACTAGACCAATACATGAGATGAACTGCGCAGTGGTTTCCAAATCAGGGAGCTCTCCATATAGTTTCCTTTCTATTGAGGTGATTTGGGGCCAATGTCTTATACAGGTCTCTTGGTAAAGAGAACAGTTTTGGAGGACGTGGTCTGCATTCTCTGGTGATTCTTCACATGGGCAGATTTCACTGGTTCCAATTTTGAGCTTCCGGTACATGTGTTGTCGCATTCTGTTGTGTCCGGTCCTGAGTCGAAAGATTAGACGTTGGTTTTGTCGGGATAGCTTATAGTAAGCGTCATCTTTTTTGTGATTTGGATGGGAGCTTGTCCATTTCTCATTTCTTTTATCTACAATTAATTTCTTCATTTCTTCTGGATAGAGTGCAGAGTTTACTTGTGAGTTTGTTCTCCCACTCTTGGCGAGTGTGTCAGCCTTCTCATTTCCTGCTAGTTGTATATGAGCTGGTATCCATTGAATAACAGTTTTTTTGCTGTTGTTATCGAGCTTTGTAAGTGCTGTTCTGAGGTTTTTAATATAAGAGGAATCAGAGTTTTGCAAGCTTTGGAGGGTTGTTTTCGTGTCTGTTAGAAAGACAATATGTCTGTGAGGGGAACTTGGATGATTTGCTAGCATGGTAGCAGCTAGTGCTAGTGCTTCCCTTTCTGCTCTGTGACTGTCAGAGAGCTCTCCAGTTGCAATGGATTTTTCTAGTTTTTCTCCATCTGGCCATTCGATAAGTATTCCAGCTCCTTATCTTCTTATCTTATGTAATACAGACGTTACTTCAAAAAAGAAGATGATTATGTCCTACGCGTCATGCATTTAGTCATGCATATTAACCAATGACTTAAATTCTGCCAAGTCACTGGTTTTTCTGGCTAGCTCAGGCAACCTATTCCATGCTCTAATAGCACTAGGGAAGAAGGAGTATTTGTACAAATTTGTCCTAGCATAGGGGACAAGGAATGTGCCTTTATTTTTGTGTCTTTCAGAGTATTTTATTAAGTTTTGTTTTTGTATCCTCCATTTGTGTGGCTTTATGGGATGAGCCATCCGTGTAAACTCTGATCCACTGATTGCTAGGGTAATTGGTATGTAGAAAACAGTTCACTATTTCCTTGAGCTCTGTTGGTCTGTAATCAGATTTTCTTTTTATGTTTTCAATATGGTCCCTTATAGTAGGAAGAGGGCTTTCGTTCCAGGGTGGAGATTCATTATAGTGTATCGAGGATTCCAGAGTAATGTTTTCAAGTTGGTGTTTCTTTTTTAGGTTTAGAGATTCCTGTATGAAATTGGTCCTTTTGAGACGTTTTTTTTGTGCCAGTTTTGTGGATTTTTGTTCTGAGTGGGTGCCTCTCCAAGGATTCCAATTTAGTGAATTGGGAAAGGATTTTTATTTCTCTTCTTTCATCCAGAGAGATCAGGGCAGTGGTTTCCTCCATAGCTCTTATGGGTGTTGTTTTGATTGCTCCTGTCATTATCCTTAGACCAATATTTTGAACCTTGTCTATTTTTCTTAGGTTGGTTTGGGCTGCTGAGCCCCATGCTGTGGCACCATATTCTAGTACAGGTCTTACATAACTGGTATAGGTCTTTTTCAGGATGTTGTGATTAGCTCCACAATCTGTGCCAGCTAATTTTTTCAAGAGGGATAGTCTCTGGATGCCTTTACTCTGTGTTTTATCTATTTGGTTTTTCCAGGTTAGTCTCGGGTCATAGGTGACTCCAAGATATGTAGGGCTGTCATTTTTTCCTAAAGCTTCCTTATCTAATGTTAATTTTATTGTTTGTTGTTTTGTTGACAGTGAGAATCTGGTATATGTTGTCTTTTTTGTGTTGATGGACATGCCCCAGTCTTTGGACCAATTATTGAGTTTATCAAGAGCATCTTGTAATCGAAATTTCGATGTTCCTACATTTTCTTCTGTGCTAATTAAGGCAAGGTCATCTGCATACATGCTGCTTTTAACTTTTCTTGGTAGGTTTTGATTTAGATCATTTATGAATTATAGGAAAAGTGTTGGGGATAGGACTCCTCCTTGGGGGACACCATTTTCTATACCCACTGTGTGGCTTCTTTGTCCTTGCATGCAAACTAAGGCTTTTCTATTATTTAGGTATTCCTTTATCCAGTTGTACATTCTGTGGGATATGTGATGCTGGATTAGCTTGAGCAAGAGACCTTGTTCCCAGACTTTGTCAAATGCTTTTTCTAAGTCAACCCACACAATTGTTGTTGGTTTCTTTTCTTGAAAGCCGTCTTCTATTTCTTGTGTAATGAAGGCAATTTGATCTTCTGTTGATCTGCCTTTTCTAAAGCCAGCCTGGGCTTTGGTGAGTAGGTTATTTGACTCAAGGATCCATGTCAGCCTTCTATTTATCACTCTTTCCATCAGTTTGCAAGTACAGCTAGTGAGGCTGATGGGACAGTAGCTATCCAGTTTATTTCTTGGTTTGCCGTGCTTTAGTATAGGGATCATAATGGCTTTTTTCCAGATTTTTGGAATTCTGAAAGATTTCCAGCTAGCATTGAGTATTTGTAGCAGTTTTCTTTTGGCTTGAGGACCCAAGTGAAGAAGCATGTCAAGCCCGGGGCTTGTTTTGGTTTGAGGACTTTTAGGAATTCATCTAGTTCCTTCATTTTAAGATTAGTGGTCATTCCCAAGGAGTAAGTTGGATTGTTTTCTTTAATTTTATCTTGGATTTCTGAGTTTACATCTTTATTTCTACTTTCATTAATTTGTATTTGTCCTACGCTTTGGAAAAACTTAATGAATTCATTTGCTGCTTCTTGGCCTTTCAGAGGTTTGTTGTCCTTTTGTATTACTGTAGGAGTTGTTCTGTTTTCTTCCTGGTTGAGACATTTGGCTATACGCTAGAGTTTGTGGCCATCTCTATCTACGTTTAGTTGTTCTGTTTTTTCATGCCAACTTTTCCTTATGGCGGAAAGGTAATTTTTCCTGAAAACTGCGTTAGCTGCTTTTAGATTTATGTTATTTTCTATACAAGGGTTATTTTCTACTGTGTTTCTGGCTTCAATAGTGGCATTGTGGAGTTGTTGAAGGTGATCAGACCAGTTGGGGATATAATCTTTTCTTGCTCCTCTAGGAATTGATTCCTTAGCTGCTAGGAGGATTGCTTTAGAGAAAGCTGAGAATGACTTATTAACCTGATTTGATTTGCAGTTTATGGAAGTTGTGTATAGGTCTGTGAGCTTCGAGAATAGGTGCCAGTTGGCTTTTTTGTAGTTCCATCTGGGGATGGTGGAGTTTTCTGATATTTTGAAGGAGGTATCAATACTGATAAATATGGGTCTGTGGTCACTGGTGGCTAGCTGGTCTGCAACTTCTCTGGTGCACTTTTTGGATAAGTTGTCAGTTGCAAAGACTAGATCTGGAGTGGTTGATGTTAGCCAGGCTCTTGAGAAAAAGGTTGGTTTATCCTCAGGTTTATTAAGCAAGATAAGTCTATTCTCTGCTTGCCATTCTTCAATTTCTTCTCCCCTGGCATTTAGGTCTGGGTATCCCCAGCTCTGAGAGTGACTATTCATATCTCCTAAGATTAGACAGTCTTCTTGGTCAGGTATTTGTATGTGGTCAATCTCTATTCCTTTGCCTGGTGGGAAGTAGCAGTTAAATAGATTAATATTTCCATCTGGGAGAATTAGCTTAGTTCCCATTATTTCTGATTCTGAGGAGTTGGGCATAGTTATGTCTGTGGTAGGGATGTCATTTTTAATGAGGGTGAGGATTCCTCCTTTGGATCTGATTTCTCTATCTTGTCTGATGCAGGTGTAACCTCTAATGGAGAAACGAAGATTACTGTTCAAATGAGTTTCTTGGATGCAAGCTACATCAATTTCTTTCTCATGCAGAAATATTTTTAGAGCTTCTTTTTTCGTTTAGATGCCCTCTGCGTTCCATTGTAAGATTTTTAGACTTTTGGTCTTGGAGTGCTGGCCAGTAGTATTTACTTTCTTGTCCCTGATCCTGGCTCCACAGGCAGAGATAGAAGAACCACCAGCTCGCTTGTGTGGGCTCCTTCAAGGCGGAGAGCCCGGCCCCCTACCTGCGTGGCGGAATTCCACAGGCAGGACGCCACATCTATTAGAATCGTTACTGAACTCCAACATAAATGAGGTTGCGTGTCAATGTGTTATGCGCCAGGAGGCCCATTGACTCTGACTTCAGCCTGCTTTTCTTTCTGGGTGTGCTCCCATAGCCTTTGATCATCCAAGATCATCTGCAAGGCAACAGGTGTTTATTTTCGGAGTTTTCTCTCCTAGATGAACTGCTATCCCTAGCTAACGGGTTTCATCTACCTGGGTTTAGAGTTAGAGCGCCCTATACTCGCTTTTTGCAATCATTTCTCTGGATTTCTGAGATGTTTTTAGTAAATATTCTAACCACTGGAATACTTCACCTCATCCTCCATGACTGCAAACCAGTTGGTCCGCAGCTGTTTATTTGCTATTCACAGCTAACCCTTATATCTAAGGGTCTTTCCCCTATCCGCCACCTGGGGACGCGCTTGGTAGAAGGTGGTAGCTTCCCCAAGGAGCTAGTACCAATGTTCAAAATACTTTCTCTTAATCAAAGTAGAGTACGGATCCAAAAACTATTAGCTAACAAATAAAAACAAAAAAAAGAAAGAAAGCATTCTATCTAGATTACTCAAAAAACTAAGCAAAGAGCTAGTACCAATGTTCAAAATACTTTCTCTTAATCAAAGTAGAGTACAGAGGAGCTGGAAAGAAGCTAACATCACTCCCCTAATTGAAAAAAGAGAAAAATATGATCAAGGGAACTACAGACCAGTATCACTCTTCAGCATCACAAGACACTGATAACAAAGACAGACACAAAAACTCTTTTGTTCCCCTGGCAATCAAATCATTGTTATAATGGCATCAATTCTGAAGTTTAATAATAAACGTAAAGTCCTTACTTCATACTAACATGACTCTAGAAAATGTAGGTTATTTTATTTGATAAAGTTTACCACCACAGCATGCTTAAAAAATTAAAATATTTGACATTACTGGTTCATTACACCAATGGATTAAGGATTTCCTGACAGAAAGAGAACAAACTATAATAATAAATGGCTCCAAATCAAAGCCAATAACAGTTAACTCAGGTGTGCCTCAAGGAACAGTCTTAAGCCCACTACTGTTTCTAATTTACATTAATAACTTACCAAATAGTCCAGGAACAAAAGTTACATTATTTGCAGATTATTGCATTATATATAAAACAATATAAACAAAACTGAAATTTTACTAAGAGAATTAGAAGAATTACAGAAATAGGGAATTAAGTTGGAGCATGCCTTTTCACACAGAAAATTTCTTGAATAATTAATATTAACTAAAGTTTGGGTTCTGAGGCTTGCATAAGTGATTAATGAGTTAAACTAGTAGTTCTAATCATCATAGATAACCTAGTTATAAAAACATACTCTTTTTGTGCTTCTATATATTATTTATATCTTGAGTACAATTTTTTTTTCATAGCCAACAACTTTTAACCTGATAATCTTGACTCAGATTGCAAGTGCTCTACCACTTAGTTTAATGAGGGGAAAAAGAAGGAGATTGTCATCTTCTATTCATTCTATTGGCAAAAAAAAAACGTAAGTGTTTTTCTGAGGTCAAGACCTTACCTCTTCCTGTTGGATCATCAAGTTCATACAGTGGCTCAAGGCCAACAACATTTCCTGTGATGATGAGAGAATACTTGAAGATTGAGAAGCCAGCAGTCTTAGGTCAGCTAAAGGGATACAAAGAAATACAGATCAGAAAGAGACCTTGTTAGAATCTTACAATTTGAAGACTAATGTCATCCTATGTTTTTTTTTCTTTTTGTGAATTTCAGTTGTTTTTTTCTTTAAGAGGTTACTGGAGAGCAAATTTATTTTTATTATTTTTGCTTTAACTTAATAACTTTTGTTATATTATATTCTAGGACAACTCAATAAAGAAAAATATATATTGAATGTTGTCTAATGGTTCCGGGTTGCCATGGTAATGGTGGCCATCTTGAATATAAACAAAATTAGTTCATATAGGAAAATTCTAAAATTTTTCAAAATTGATAAATTTCAAAGCTAAAAATACTTACACCTTAAAGAATAAAGGTGGCTGGAAGGAGCTAGCTAGATTTTATACATTTTTCCTTAGTATTGAGAATTTTATAATTTTTAAAAAAAGGGTGATTTTTTACCTGTAAAATGCATCCACATTTTAAAAAAAAATATCATATATTAAAAAATTCCTCAGATAATGTCATTAAAACGAGCTGATTCTCTGTATTATTTATCTCTGAATATGTGTACCAAATTTGACACATTTATCTCTATTAGTTCCAGAGATTTTAGAAATATTCTACAGGGGGGTCACACAAAAATGCATTCACTCAAAAACAGTGAATTTGTTTTTGAAAAAATTTAAAAATTATGTTTACCATGCATCATTTAAATGCTTTTTTTCATTTAAAAAATGCTATTTTTTAGAAAATTTTTGGTGCCAGTTTATAAAATACATGTACAGCTATTTAATTACACCAAAATTGAAAAATCAATTTTTTTTACCCAAAATTTACTTTTTCCCAGTAACCCCTTAAGCAATAACACATTTTCTTTTCTGGGCATTGTTTTCCAGCCTCATTATTGGTGCCCTTGTAGGAATGTCCATGAAAAGACATAGATAGGTGAACAGGACAAAGAAGCACACACAAATCCTCAGAGCATCCAAAGTACACTGCATGTGCTGGTGCTATTAGAGAGGCTCAACAACCCCAAATTCTATATCCACCATACCATTCCATAAAGTTGTTTTTGGATTTGTGGTCCTTTTATATGGGTGGTGGTACATTGTAGAAATATAATTAACTGGGATTCATGTGATGCTCTACTTGTACTGAAGACCATGTTACAAAGGAGACTCCAAACTTCATAGTAGTTGTGATTAATGAGTGAAAAGTGAGGGTTTTTTTTATTCCTGGTGACCCTCATCTCAAGAAAGCATAAAAAATGAGAACAAACCCCAAAAGAATCATGAAACTTATCAAGTGAACAATCACACTATTGATTAAAGAACTATACTTAGAGACACCTCATGTCAGAAGACTTAAAAGTAAAGTAGATACACAACATTTACTTAAGAAACAGGAATAACAATAAATTCCTTAATCCTTATGTGAAGAAAAACTTTTTCTTTGCAAGAGCCAATAGAGCCAAGAATCAGTTACTTGAATCAGCCAGTAAAACCTGACACTATGTGACATTTAAATCTCTATTGAACATTCAGATAAACACATGGATTAGTGAAGGAAGTAAACATTTTTTTAAAGTAATGTCTACAAATTATAAAATAAGGTATATTTTGCTTTAATGATTATTTCCAGGTGTCATGAAATAAAAACATTAAATATATATAATAATGTCTGTTTCAAATGAAGTGACCTCTGTACAATGGAAGCATATTAAAACTTTATTCAATCTTAAAAGGCATCACTCCATTGAGCCCAGGCGAAAAATATGCTTATGCTTCACTACATTCCAAAAGAACATAAGAGACCTATCTTTTCAAAACTTTTAAAAGATTAGTTTGTCATTTAAATTCTTCTGTCATATCTAGCGCTTTGAGCCTTCTTTATGTTTGTTAATAGTGCTAAAGAAATTAATTTATTATTATGAAGTATATTTGATTCAGATGTGAGGGAAAAAAAAAAGGAAATATAGAAAAATAATAAATTTTATGGGCAGACCTGACCATATTATAAAATTAATAGTAAAAGAGCTTCTTTGCCCTAGTTAAATGAGTACAAAGTAAACAAACCTGATGTGAGAGTTCTTGCCATATTATTACTTCCATTTCCATTCTCTGTTACCTGCTTGCTTAGATTGACTAGAGATTCTTGTAAGGATTTGATTTGTTTTTCCAGGTGTTTTTTATAGGCTTGTGCACTCTGAAAATACACAGCTAATACAAATCTAGTACATTTCCAATAATTTTCTTAAATGCACCACAAAGGTTTTATCCAATAGATAGATTTAGTAGGCCTATTAAAACAAATTGGAAATTGAGTCTTTAGTAAGAAATCTAATATTATAACATTCATGCTAGTGTAGAAAGTCCAAATGTTTTCAAATGCTGATGTCTTTTGTTGATTACTGGAATCATGGTCCAATGTATCTTCATAACCAGTTCAAAACATTCCAGAATAATGATTAAGTTTTCCTTTGAGAAGTACAAAGGCTTTATGTTTCAGTGGTGATAAGTGATGTCAGTTATCTGAAGGGTGGAATTAGGGACACGGTAAAATAACAGAATAACTGAAGATGCTATCCCATCTAGGTTTAACACAAAAGTATTTTACTTCTCATATACCTACTTGTAGTGAGTTATGCATAGTTCCAAGGGAGACTATTAACTTTGCATCAATGACTGGTTCTTCCCCTTGATGAATATAATGAGTACTGTAATCTATGTGCTCTTTCAAGGCCAAAAGCCATTTCTAGATAAGAAGAATCAAATTGAATAAAAAAGACATAATACTTAATGCTCTTTTTAAAGGTCTATTTTTCTCCTTAGTCCTGATAAATTTTAATTCTCTGTCTAGACCAAAGTTGCCTGAGATGAGATGTATTTCTCTTTCAGCTTCAGGCATTATCTAAGTATGGCTTAGAAATCACCAAATTATCTGGCAAATAGTTTAGAAGAAAATCATATGAATAGCACAAAAAGCATTTCACTTTTCCCAGCATACAACAGAGATGGTTGAACTCAGGAATGTCAGAGCTAATCACTAAACGAAATCCTGACATCAGACCTGAGTGCCTAATCATGATTCAGTATATCCAAATACAAATTAGCTGCAATGCTGATTACATTACACTAATAAACATTTGAATGCTCTAATAATTTATTGTTATGTGATAAATGAGACAAATTATGTAAATAAGTATGTTCATCCAACCTGCATGTTAACTTGAGAACCAGACCCAGTTTCAGTCTGGCGTAATAAATGCTTTGAGCCATCAGAGTACTCCAACAAAAACTCTGTAGGAATCAGATTTGAAGTCTGGGGAAAAAAGATCCTCATCATCATCACAAGAATGATGGAAACTAATGAATATTTCATTGGGTGATATTTGAAGGTATTAAAGTTTTTCTAATTCAATTTGTTTATACTGATTTTTTTTCTATAGGTGCTACTGTTATTTCGTACATTATACTTGTGGAAAGAATCAAATTGTTTGTTTCATTAAATGTTCTGTAACAAACTCTGGCAACCAAAACAAGTCTAAAAGATAAACAATGATATAAGAAAAGAAAAGGTAAGCACTGCATGAGGAGAAAGGTGCAGGCCTCTTTTTTAATTGTCACCAATTTGTTATCATCGACTACATAAATATAGAACATCAGTCAATCATTTCAATACACACTACAACAAAACAAAAACATTTAAAAACAACATTTTCAGTTATATCTTATTATTGTAAGGTTTATTTCCCTTTTTTATATTAAACACACTTTAATAAATACCACTATTTAATTAACTAATTGGTTAATTGTTATTGATTTATGTTTGGTTAGGAACAATATATAATTGTTCAAAGTTTCAACTTGATCTGAGAATGGAAAGTAGTCAACATTTTTAAGCCAGATAAGAGTGAGTTCATATAAGCTTTGTAAAATCAGGGATTGTAATAGCCTAATACCAAATTGCACTACCTTGTTGAATAAAGTTACAGTTCCTTTGAAAAAGAAGATTATTATGTCCAAGGTCAAACCCCCTACAGGATGGCAGGTGATGGTGATGGGATGTGCCTGGTTTGAAACAAAGACTATGATAATAGTCCAGAGTGCATACCACATGAACAGGCAGCCATCCCATCTACATCTGGCATAGCATTAATATCATGAAAATGTACTGCAGTTAATTTTTGTAAAATATGTCCTACGACCAAAAAAAAAAAAAAAAAGTAAAATTTGAAAAAAAAAAGGACAGAATGTATAGCATCCATCAACTTACTGAGAGCTTTGCCTCATCAAGATATTTCATTCCTTTTCTTTTGAATCCAGTAGAAGCATCACCCCTTAAGAAACACACAAAAGACATTCATATAGAAAGCATGTTTATATTTTAAAAGCAATCAGTTATTCAGGCATGAACTAAGAAGGATTACTGTAACTGGAACACAATTCCTAACCCTTGCAAAGATCTAATTCTTAGTGATATATTTTTATCAATATAATTTTTTAATAAATAAGATAAACTAAATGCATTTTAAAAACAAGTGAAAATCTAAAAGGAAAAAAAAAGTTGTTTAACCTGTTTAAAAAAAAAGAGAGGACACCTCTTTCAAGAACAGCCCACACAGGTTTGAAGCCCACAAAATTATTTTTCTACACACAAGACAAAGATATGAAAAGAAAAATAAGTACACTTCTAAAAAATGACTAAGAAAAAACTATTAAAAAAAAATTAAAAATTAACTGCTTAAAAAAAGACAATGTAAAATTATAAATATGTAGGAAAAAAAGAAAAGAAAGAAAAATGAAAAAAAAATGTTACTATAACAGGTAAAATTTCATATTTGTAATGATGGCCTACAAAATGGAGCACCATGTTTATGGGCCATTATTAAATTTGATTTTTAAAAATACTTCAGTTTAAAAATTTTTGGCAAAAAGCATTGGCATAGTTAATAATTATATCCTGTTTTTAAAGACAGGTTACAAAGTTGAATTCATTAAAATGATTATTAAAATTTAAATACATTAAAGAAATATATCCAACAAAAAAATATTGATAAAGTTGAAATAGTTATAAATTACATATAAAGACTCAATTAAAGTCAAACAGAATTTACTTTTAACAATGTCCCTTCAAATCTCTGTGGCTGACTGACGATGGCTTTAATAGGCAGCACACCAAGGACTTGTTTGGTCTTAGTGTCAGTGGCCACGTCCAAAGCAGTTTGCCCTGATGGTAACAAACAGGCATTACAGAGCTTTAAAAATACTGAATCCTAAACCAAATGAGCCAACTGTTATTTGAAAATAAATTATTTAAAAGACAATATTATTTTTAAGTTCACAGGAAACTTTTTAACATTAAAAACGTAATTTAACATTTCTTCATATTTTATCTAACCTGCTATTTAATATAGTGGAAGATCCCCAACCCCTTTGAAGTAAAGTAGCCCCTTTCTGACCTAGCATCCCATGGGGAAGATGATGGAGAGATGTTTCTTTGGCCAAAGGTTAATGAGCAGGGTGTCATGAGGCCAGTACAACAACTGTCAGGGTGGGATTTCAGATTGCAGCTCATTGACTGCGTGGTAGACATAAGTTCCTCAAACTCCCAGGTTCCCACCTTGACAGTTTAAACCCAAGCAACTTATATCGGCATCGAAGCAGTAACTGGCTTACACTGAATACAGGTTTTTTTCAATTTAACATGTAGTGAATACCAACAGTTGTTCAACGTAAACAATATTAATGACAACGTAAGTTAATGTACATTAATTAAGAACAAGATTGTATTTTTAACAATTTAATGAGTGTATGAACTATTATGACATGAGTGATGAATAAAGGTCACTAGTATTTACAAAAGAAACACAAGGTCTACATATTATGCAACAAAATATATCACACCTTAACTCGGTGCCATAATTCAATCACAAAACAGCCTACACCCAATGCCATAGGTGCACGGGCCATATCAAACAACACTGTGAATCAGGCATGAGTACAACAGAGTCCCAAGCCTGCGTCCCTACATAATAAAAATAAACATTCCTTGAGATCGCCATTCCAAAGATCATAGGACCAACAAATTTCGAGCTACGACAATCAGAAAGCAGTAAAATAAACTAACTTACCCAATATTGGGGAAGAAAACACCCAAGAACGCAACTCAGCAAAGTCAGCACAACCCCATCAAAGGCAAAGACGTAATGACAACAAAGCGCACCCGTAGGAACAGAAACTCACGAAACCTTATGGTGCTCAAAAGAAAATACCAAGCAAGATGCGCACGACAACAACCAACTGCCTTTCCTTTCCCAACTTATGTCAAGTACACATTAGAGTTGGGTGGACTAAAAGGCGTCTATAAATCCCAAAACTAAAAATACCATTCGTAACTGAGATTCAAACTGGGACTCTTGGTTTGGAAGCCATTATTTTAGCCTATTCAATTAATCTTAGTTGCAAACTATTTTTACAATCTAAAAGTGTATCCTATACTGGAAACAATTGTTTACTGATACCGGTATAGATTTTAATAAAAAATATTTTGAATAAGTACCTGCAGAGTTTTGTAGACTAGAATCAATACCATGCTGCAAGAGAAGTGTGGCTGTAACAACGTGGCCTCTCATGGCGGCCAGGTGTAAGGCAGTGTTGCCGAATGTGTCATGTACATTGATGTCAATATTCCCATTGGCCAGCTGGAAATAAAAGAAAAATTTAGTAATTAAGATTTGTACTAAACCAAGTTACTCCCATGAACCAAACAGTTACACTTGCCTGTAACTAATCCCAAATTTTGAACTAATTAGCAGATTTCTAGCTTTTAAGTATTAGATACTGCAGTACGTAGATTGCAGCATGAGGGCATAGCGTATACTGTAAAGTTTGTGTAATGAACAATTTGTAAGTGTTAGCATGCTTTTGTGTTTCTTGTTTGTTTTTGTTTTTTTAATCAGATATCCTATAACTAAACATTAAAGGTTAATAAAAAGTAAAAAAAAATTAAATGTAAAAATTAATTAAATCTAGGACATACTTATCTGAATGAAATAGCTGTGAATAAATATGGGACAGCACAATGAGCAGATAATTACTACTAAATGGCTGAAGTGAAACAAATTGTTTCCCCTTAAATAGTGGTAGGTGCAATTAATGGTGGAATGTTTACATGCAGCTGATGCCTATGATCAACATTTAGATAATTACTTTCCCCATCATCTAGTACTGGATAATTGTAATTAATTTGACCCCGAAATGAACATGGCCTTGAGCTTAAATTTTTCTTCCAAATTGGTCTTTTTTTTTTTAAGTTTAGAGAATTATACACCAAAATCCTTCATTTTCACTATTAATACTGGTTTTGGCCTAAATAGTGTATGTGTCTGTTGTCATAACTGCATGAACACAAACATCTACATTAAAGCTACAGAGATGCAGTCATAGGTTGTGGTGTCTCAGTGGTCATGTCGATTTGAATCATCTCAAAATGGAATCTGGTTCAAATCAGAGTTTTAATTAATTACGAATTTTTGGGAAACCCCTGTGTCCAGCTCAAAGGTAGATGATTTTGGATGGCTTTGTGTGTGTGTGTTTACTACTTATTACTTTTTTTATGGAACAATTCTTAATAGCTGTGACTCCTGTCAAATTTGAAGGATGTTTGTACATATAGACCTTTGCATCCATCAATTTAAGGACTATCTGAAACTTACCAATTCAGAGAGTTCCACTGTATTTCCTGTGGCTGCAGCCAGTAGAAATGCAGATTGAGCTTGCAATGTGGCAGAGCTTTCACTAGCTGAAAAGCAAAAATATTTAGTTACTCTGTGACATGTCATAAATACATATTCTTGTGTCATCTTGCTGCATGCACATTGCTAATCTCAATTTCCAATGTCCATGCCAATGATGTCAAGTGGTCAACAATGACAAGTCATTGTGAAGTGGATCACTTCTGTCAATCAAGACTAGAACCAAAGGGTACAAAACTTGTTTGTTCCTTACTTCATCAGACTGTATCTGCACTACTCGTTGACTAGGAAACGTGAAAAGGCTCAAGACATTTGTATGTTATATCTGTTTTATTTATGTGAATGTTTTTGTTATTGTTTTTATTTGAGAAAAGAGTCCTTGTAATCACAAAAAATTTCCATAATTAACAAAGCAGTCTTAGTCATTTCTTTTGTGAGTCTTAAACTTCTACTATGTGTCATGAAAAATTGGTTGATGTTATTTTTAACTTCTCCACACTGGCTGCTTAGTCCTGGGTTCAAACCCTGCCCGCTGCCACCCCTGTTGTCCTGAGGGAAGTTTGGGCTTAACTGTAATAATCTTCAAAACTGAAGGAACAACCAAAACATATAACAAAAGCAAACAAACAAACAGGAAGTTGTTTTTTGTTGAAGACCTTAAAGAAATTCTAAGCAACACAGATCAGGGTTTAGTCTTAAAGGAATGAAGCCAAATTTTTTTTTTTTACTTTCCAAATATTCCTTCAGTAAAAGAAAAAAGACTTTCCATCCAAACCAAATACAGGATAATCAGAAAACAAAGTTTTTACTCCAAACCATAATGTTGACATTCCAAGACTCCAAACATGCAGCTGTCAGCCAGCTTCACATTTGAAAATAAGAGCCAGCCAAACAATGTGATACAACACTGACCTTCAATCATGTCTTTAATGTGCTGAGACTTTGTGATATCCTGAGGAGTCTGATTCTGTAAATTAATAACTTTAGTGGAAGCTCCATGACTCAACAAGAGGCCAACAACTTCCTAAGGATTTATTGAAGATGTAAAATACACCATACTTAATGCAGTGCAAAATTTAAGCCAAAGTTCTTAACAAGTAAAAAAAAAAAAAACTTTTTGAAAAAAAAAAAAGCTTATATTAAGTGTATCAATTAGTTTGGATCAGTCATGTAATTAAATTTGTAACAAGTCTCAAATGACAATCTGTAAAGGGGACTAATTCAGCTTATACCACCACTTCAGTCAAGTACTATTTCTTTCTCTTGCCTTAGATACCAAACAAAGTAATTTTTTACCAATAATTAATTAACTAATTGTTGTTGTTTTTTTTTAATTGATTCTTGTGTTGTCAGGTAAAAGAAATAATTGTGCAAACTTTCAGCTTGATCCGAGATTGGGTGTTGGAGAAATAAGGTGTACAAACTTTTGGCCACACAGACAGACAGAGTGAGTTGATATCAGCTTTGTAAAAATAATACATACAAATACACCTCTGGCAGCTGTAATTCAATGATAAAAATAAAAGTAACTGTACTGATGCAATTTTTTTCAATGCACACTATGTGGTAGTAACAAAAGAAATCAATTACATTTAACAAAATAATTGTAGAAAACTCTCTGCCAATGTAGTAAAGGTAAAAGGTAAATACTTTGTGCTAAAGCATCAAGCTAATGTCCTACCTCTCGTCCTGTGTAAGCAGCTAGGTGTAGAGGACTTTCTCCACTATCATTTAAAATATTCACATCTGCACCAAACTGATAAATACAAAGAATAATTTTTAAACTTTGCAGATTCATTACATATTCTACATGCTTTTTTTAAAGGAGGGGAATCCTTTAAATTTTGCTAAAGTTAGTATGGACAACTAAAATTGTATAAACTTCTGTTCACAGGAGGATCCAGAGCAAAGTAAAAAAAAACAAAAAAAAACACTTAAGTATCTTCCCTAATGGGACAAACAGACAAAAACAGGATTTGAATCAAAATGAGAAGCAATATATGTAGCTAGATGTAAGCTAGATAAATTTACTGCAGGCAAAACTGTAAATACCTCTAGCAACACTCTGACCACTGATGTATGACCAAAATAACTGGCTAGGTGGAGTGCTGTCCATCCTCTATTGGATTTATGAGTACCTAAAAAAAACAACTGTTTTTAAGAAAGAAACAAAATCGACAGTGTTTGACAGAATATGAGTCAGGCTCTGAATTACAAAAAAGAGCCTTTTATACTGTTGTCTAAATGTTTATAATAAATTTGTGTCAATTTGATTAAAACTTCTTTATTTGTACTTTTTTTTTTTTAACTTTACACTTTTTTATACTTTTAAATATTTAAGTGTTTTATTTATTGCACATTTAAGCTATAGAAAAAACTCAGAATATTTTAATAGATATTTTATTTAGCTTAGATATTGACTCTGAATGAAGTCAAAGCTGGATTAACAGCAGTGAAAGACTCAGGAAAAGGAAATGTCACGTCAGTGCAGTAAAAGTAGATCCAATACTTCTAGTCCTGATTTTTTTGCACCAGATTCAAAAACATTCATGAGTTTACTGCAAAGACTATGAAAATATGTGTTCTTCTGTTTTAAATTTAGCTTGACTGCACAGTTAAAAGTATAGAGGATCAAGGTCTAAAACTCTAAATATTACTGGAAGCACAAACATGTGGTGGGTCTCTTCAGCAAATTGTATTGCAGCAGACATATTGATGGGAAAAAATCCATTGCTGCACAGCAATCACCTTTACAATCTAACCTATAAATCTTTAGGTGTCTAAGTCACTTACCTTTACAGTTAATGTTAAATTTCATCCTTTTGTTATCTTGGCAGGTCACCAAGATCTCAGCCAATGAATTCTCCTTGCCATGCCTTGCCAGATAAAGCAATTCTTCATTGGGGCTACTAAAGCTTTCTGTTAACTCCTCTTCAGGTTCCTCATCATGTTGGTCAACTCCATTGCTTTCAATGTCAGACATGTCATGTGAATGGCTCTTAATATGACTTTACAAATTATTTTTTCAGCGTGGCTTCAAGCTGTCCATCTGCACCAGTTCTTCTTACTGGTCATTCCTGTTGTTGAATATATCCTTATGCATAATTCTTAAAGTGCACTGCATTAAACAAAAATGTGGTTCAAGATAAAATAAAAACTTATACAAACTAAGTGAGTGCCAAGAAAATGTGCAAGTTGATAATGATATCTACATAAACAGAGGCCAAAGCACTAAGCTTTCAAATCAAATCTTAGCAATGACTGAATTGTTTTTTACATTTAGAAACTTAGGGTATTCCTAATTCATTCAAACTCTAAAAGGTACCCAACATTTGATGTAAAAGGTGAAGAAGGTGAGCGATTGGCTGGTCAAATAATATTCTCTTTAATTTTTGAATATTGAAACATCATCTAATATTATTTTTGTATTGATCTTGGGATTTCATTTATTTGATACCAAAGTTTCAATATATCATTTAGTTTTATAATAATAAGGCTTGTCTTCGAGTCCGAAGATTAATAAGGAATGCAGTATTTCCTGTGGCTATGCAGCCCCACCTACATATTTTGCCACATTTAGTTTTATAATATTTCTGTAAATAACAACTATATTTTAAGCCATTGCTGTTGTTATTTTTTGCAATGTAGTATTTATAACTCTGTTTTGGTGGTTAAAGTTTGTCAAATTTAGGTGAAGAAAAAGAAACGTATTACAAGTGGCCACAGCAAATTAAAGATGACTATCCCTCATAACCATTCCAACTACAAAGGATTTTTAATGACTTTTTTAAGCCTTAGTTAATTTTGGACATAAAAAGATTTTTTATAAGCTAATAACACCTATAAAATTATCTAAACATTGAAACATATTGTTTTCTATATGCTTTGTAGAATTGTAACTTTAACTCATTATTATATAGTTATAGAAATGAAAATATTCAGAGATTCTTTCTTAAATACCTTTAAAAATGTAGAATTAAATTAAAATTTAAAACTCTAAGTTATAATCAGTTCTAAATATTGTACTTTAAGCTGCTCAATAATGCAAGAGAGCTGATATGTTGTTCATTATCACATCCAAAAAAGTGCAGATTATAACACAAGTAATCAGTCATTGTTAATAGTAATTTGATAATACTCATTATATCAGTGATAACAATTTTTATCATCATCCTTAAAAAAGGTTAATTTTAAAGGGGTTTTAAAGGACATTATAACTGTCAAACAACTATGTGTTAGAAGTCAAATGCTCAGACATAGTTTCTTATTATGTGATTGCACACATATAGAATAAAGAAAACATTGGGCTAATTAAGATGTGAATAAAGTCTACTCATGAATACATTAGCATACTATATAAATATATTAAAATAGTGTGTATAGTCACAGTGTAGCTTAAAACATGTTGACATGAGGGATTTGATATAACTATAATAAGTTGCAGCATATTTATGTAGATGCCAAGCACTTAAATAGGTTATATATTAAACTTTACACTGCCTGTTTTCAAGATATTGACCCTTTAATTATTATTTTTTTCTTTTTTTAAGTTGTGATAACACATTTTTAACAACTAGTTTGGGGGATTTTAATCTATCATAAAGACTAGAGCAGGAGAGGTAACTGTGCCCCTTTCTTGCTAATCATAAGAAAGAAGAGTAATGTACCTCTTATGCAAGTAATAAGAAATTCAACATGGTTAACTTGAACTGAGTCCTATTATTTATTATTTTTTTTTTTTTTAATTATCAAATTGTTCAAAAACATTTTAAAAAATTATGTAGTTCAAAATGAACTGTTCTATAAGAAAGTTAAAGCATCAAGTAGATTGGCATCAGTTACCTACATGAATGATTGCAATCATGTCTATAATTTCATTTGTCTTCAAATGATATATTAAGGTTTTAATTTAGTATAGTACAAAGCAATGTTGTAAAGATGGGTAACAAAAATGTACATTCATATAAAAGACAAATCAATGCTAATATCAATATTTATATGAAATGTAAAACATCTTATCAAATCTAAGCTGAGCTTCAATCTAAGCTGATCTTAAGAAGTGCACAAAAAAAAGGCATACATTTAAGCTGCAGTTATTCAAACATTTTTGTTTTTCAATAAATTACAGCCCACTGATTGCTGTTATCTTAAACACCCACTAAAGACTTAAAGCATCATTCATTTATGAGTTAAGGGTTTATGAATGTAAGAAATCTAGATCTAGAATCTAGATATATATCTAGGTCTAGGTAATATTCTTTTTTTTCCCAAAGATAACAAGAAAAACATAAAAAACACTTTTAAAAACAAAAAAACAAAGCTAATTTAATACAAAGAGTAAAAAACAAAGTTTCAGACCTTGTGGTCTATAGGGCAGGTCATCTGTTTCTATGGCCTACGGTTAACAAGGGTGTCATGTGGCTAACATCCCAACTAACCGCCTTTACGTTTCCCCAACTAATGTCAGGTACCCATTAGAGCTGGGTGGACTCAGAGGCACCGAAAGATCCCAAAATTCCAGTTTTCACCAAAATTTGAACACGGGATCCCCAGTTCATAAAACCAATCGCTTTACCGCTCAGCCACTGCGCCACTGTGTAATTGTATCAATTAGTTTGGATCAGTCTCATGTAATATAATTTGTAATAGATCTAGACCAGCAACAATAAATCTGTGGGATTAGATATATTTTTACCAATTATTTTGGCTTATGTTATTTCATGCTTTTAGCTTTCTCAATACGCTGTGATCCTAGAAAGAAAGGGAAATCTGGGTGAATTTTACCGTAATTGTTTTTTAAAAACATTTATAGAAAAAAAAGGGAACAACCTGAATTCCAACTCATGGCTCAAGCTTCCCCAATTCAACAAACTAAAAACTCAGCTAGTAAGATGCATATGAAAAAAGAAGGTTGTATGGGTATCTATTGTTTAAGTTTACTATAAAGCAGTGATCTAAAAAAGGGACTAATTCAGCTTATACCACCATTTCAGTCAAGTACAATTTCTTTCCCTTGTTTGATATACCAAACAAAATAATTAATTATTAATAGTTAATTAGCTAATTAGCTTGATCCAAGATTGGGTGTCGGAGAAATAACGTTTACAAACTTTTGGCCAAACAGACAGAGTGAGTTGATATTTCAGTTTGATCAGAGATTGTGTTTGGGAAAAATAACATGTACAAACGTTTTACCAGACAGACAGAGTGAATTGATAGATCTATAAGGTTTGTAAAAAAAAAGGAGGATTTTGGCCATTGTGGGGTAAACAGTCAGCTTAACTTGTTTAAGTTGGTATTCAACATATTCGAATTTGAAGTGTTAAAGTTAAAGTTTTTTTTATGTCTTTGCAAAATTCTATTTTAAAAATCTTACTCTATAGTCTATAGGCCTGAGGAAACTCTAAATTATTACTGGACGAAACGTCTAGGCTACTAGTATATTGTAACTATATTACTACATATAGTATATACGTGAACTTGAATCTCTAGCCTAAATCTAAGTTTATTCTAAGACTAATACGAGTCTAAAATCTAAAGATAGTAAAGTCACTTTACTTAAAAGTGCCTAACTCTATAACTATAATTAATATAACTCTAAAGTTAAAGTAGTCTAAAGTGAGTAATCTCTAAAGATATAAGATTAAAAGAATAAAGTTAAAGGAAGTATCAAGTTGCCAATTAATTAGACGAAACGTCTAGACTCTAGACAGACTCTAGCTAGACTAGATCAAGTATCATCTAGCCCAAAAGAATCTAGAGTATGTGTAGATCAAACCTTGTCTACAAAAAGCAAAGTTTTAACTTTAGTTCCTCTTATTTCAGAAAACAGAGACACTCAAAACTTTTTTTTTATAAACAGTCCCAAATTGAAGACAACAATTGAAAACTATCACGTGATAATGTTATGGGACTAAAAATAGACTTCCGAACCTTTTTTCCATTTCCATTTCATACAAGGAGACTACTGCGAAATTAAGTTCTTAATTTAGTGCTGGGAATCGCTTCCCCTAGCCCGAAAACCTAAGAAGGCATTAATATATATATATAGATCTAGATCTTACATATTTCCTGTAGTTCATTAAATAAGGGAAATTAGATTAAATGCTAGCCAGAAAAACCAGTGACTTGGCAGAATTGAAGTCATTGGTTAATATGCATGACTAAATGCATGACGCGTAGGACGTAATCATCTTCTTTTTTGAAGTAACGTCTGTATTATATAAGATAAGATAAATGTACAAGTACTCTATTCCTTTTGCACAAATGTGCTTTAAAATTTATTAATATTAATGACCGGCGCTACCCAACGGCTACTACTGTTTGTTAGTAGTTGAATTGTTCCCAGGCAATATATTGTTTATTTTTGGCCAGACCTCCCCCCCCCCCCTTTTTTTTTCCACTTCAAATGAAATGGCCTGCAATTTATCCCTCCCCCAGCCTACATTTAGCCCGTGAATTCTAGTGTTACGTATCTAGGTAACAATGCCTAGATACTATTGTTTTTTTTTTCTTGACCTGTAGGTTGTCTGCCCCTTTGTGTAATAAGTTTTTTTTATTTTATTCTTCAAGAGTCAAGCCACACAGACAGTGACCGGTCCTTGACCTATGTGTGTACCTCTGGTTGAAAGGAGGGTGGTTTTTTTTTTTTCTTTTCTTCTGTCTCTTTGAAGAGCGTTCTAGATCTGGGTGTTGATGACTTTCTGTTCTAGAAATTACTAGATATCGACGCGCGGTAGATTATATAAAGACCGCTCGCGTAACGTTGACGGACAGACATACGGAGACAGCCGTGAGACAGAATAGCGGAGACATTGCGTGACCCGTGCGTGGTATACCAATTGATCGTGTAAGTTAAGATTTTTCTTTTTTCAAGGCCTTGCTTGTATTTGTAATTATATTTTCAAACTCTTGTATTGTAATATTTTTACATGCCATTTTTGTAAAAGGGTTTTGGTCAACCCTTCCATTTTGTATTGAGTTATATTATGATTAAACATTAAGTTGATATTTTACCTTCCGATTTCTTGTGTCATTTTTTTTTTTGTTATTCATTGTAAGTCTCTGATTAAATTCAGACTTAAGATAAGTGACACAACTACCTTTTTCTATTGTCACGTTCCCCTAGGCAAGCCATTTAAAAGTAGAATTCAATTTGTAATACGTGACACTAGCATGATTCGTGGTATTGGAACGTCCCGTTTTGTCTCTCTCCATAATTTACTCTGTGCATTGTAATGCTTTACCACACAGTTGTTTGACTTGAATTGGAGCGGCCAGCTTTATAACGCCCCCACCGCACATACTATTCTTATATATTTTCACAATTTATAGCTGTATTATAACACTTCCCAAACATAATCTTGGCACATTGATTCTGGTATTCATGGTGCTCGTGCTTCGCCGTTTTGCTTGTTTTGGCAGAACATCTCTCCTTTTGTGTGGTACTTCAAATGGAAGGGCATGCATTATATCCTTTTATCCCCACCCAAAAGAAAAAAATCCTAGTCATTTCATTTTGTATTCAAGAATTTTAGAGCATCTAAACCCAATTATTTGTGCAGCTATTCAGTATTTTGAGGCAAAAAAGAAATATCTTATTGCTTTTCTCAAGTGTTAACAATGGAGAAATATGCACCAAGGAAGTTAGTATATTTTGTGCAATTTAACATTTTTATTTCAGCAGAGATGATCCAAAGTTGTTTCGCAACTGAAGGAGGCCATATTGACAGACCTGTCCATTTTTTATGTCTGCCTCTCCTCTTTTCCCTGGTACTTATACATGTGGAAAGTTTTATGTGAGTTCTGAAGATTTCATATGGCTGAACAGTTTAGCATGCTTTTTAAAAAATTGGTCAGTTCATTGTGGGGCCAAATCCCTATTGTGATCTTGTTTCAGATTTCCTCATTTGTGATCTTTCTAAAACAGTGTTTCCCAAACTTTTTCCTTAACAGAACACTTCCCACATTTGAGTATTTAGCGGAACACTTTACTTATTTTTTTAGAGAGATTAATTCACGTGGTAGCCTACTAGTTACTTATTCCAGTAGTTCATGAAACCTTCAGCTGTACTTTCAGTGGAATTCTGTTTGGGAAACACTGTTCTATAACAGTACAATTTCATGTCTAAGATTTTCCTCTTTATAATTATTAGGGGTGCACCGGATAGTCCCTCCGGCTCCGGCTTCTGGCGAATATCCGGCATTTTTTACTATCCGGTGCTATCCGGCTCCGGTCGGATATCACTACCGGATAGTAAACCGGATAGTAAAAAATACACATATTTAATATGCATAAAGTGGACCTCGTTCCATTACTGTCTGTTATAGAATGTATTAATGTTTATATGAAAACAAAATAATGTGCTTTAAAATAGAGCCATTATAAATATGCACCAAATATCGTTTATTATAAAGACAAGGCATGTTAATAACTCAATATAAATAGAGATGAAACTTTACATCATAAATGCGCTTTACATACAGAGATGCAATGGCTGGCATTTTTTTCAATTTGTCTTGACCTTTGATTAAGTTAGTTAACATGTTAAAATGTAACATTCCTTGCCTACGTCATGCTGACTAAACGTCTGTCTAGCTGTGCGGGTATATCTCCAGAGGTAGAGATGAACAACTCCCACCCCCTTTTATTTGTTTAGTCCATCACATTGAGTTTTTTATAGGCAGGTAACCACAAGTTAAATACGATGGACGTAGGTTTAATGTCAGCGTATAGACACTCTCTAGTGGTCACACCTTTCGAGGGAACTGAGTTTGTTTACTTAGTAGTTAATCTTTATTTGGGGGGGGGGGGGGGGCTGGACTACAAGAGCCACACCTCTAAGGTAACCAGGTATATTTCTAGATGAACAACTCCCTCCCCCTTTTATTTGTTTAGCCCATCACATTGAGTTCATTGATTGACAGGTGACCCCAAGTCAGATACGATGGACGTAAGCACTCTCTAGAGGTCACACGAGGGAACTAGGTTTGTTAATTGGGGGGGGGGGCTTGACTTTACATTATAAATTCGTATTACATACGTAGCAGCGATGTCTGGCACACTGGCTTGTCTTGACCTTTGAGTGGTCTAGTAAACATGTCATATTCCTTAACTACGTCACGCTGATAATCTGTCTAGATGTGCGGGTATATCTCCAGAGGTAGAGATGAGCTACCCCCACCTCCTTTTGTTTGTTTAGTCCATAATATTGAGTTCACAGATAGGCAGCTGACCACATTAAGCCAGATGTCAACGTGTTGACACTGTCTAGAGGTCACATCTTATGAGGGAACTGAGTTTGTTTACTTGGAGTAGAATTTTTATTAGGGGCGGGACTACAATCTATAAGGTTAATTTGGAATGAGTTTGTTTATTATGAGATAGGTTGTCAATCAAGGGTCTGGACCACAAACCACACCTTTTATACTATTGGACGGGTAATAAGTTTGTTTACTTTGAGTTAAGTCTCAATTTTGAGTCAGGACTACAAGCCAAACAGACACTGACCAAGGGTATCTTTAAAGGGAGGGCTCAAGAGACTCAACACCCCCAACTTCTTATTTGTTTAATCCATGACAATGTATTGATAGAGAATATAGACATTGACCATTCTTAAGCCAGAATGGATTAACGCAAATTGTTAAGACATATTGACACTGTCTAGAGGTCACTAGATGATGACACTAAGTTTGTTGACTTGGAGAGAAATGTCAATTAGAGCGCTGAACTACAGGACACACCCCTACAAGTATTTTGTTACACAAGCCACGGGTATAAAAGTGGCTTGCAAGGGCATTTAGTAAATTGAAAAGTAATAATAATGGCTGATAAAAAGTCATCACTTATATGGCGTTACTTTAATGTCAAAACAATGGACAACTCTAAAGCAGTTTGCAATGCTTGTAAAATAGTTCTGTCACGTGGTAAACTAGGCAAACCTAAAGACTTCTCAACCAGCAATATGATTAGTCATCTACGCTCGAAACACCCAGACTTATTCAACGAAATGAGTGCATTGAAATCAGCATCAAGTAATATCACTGCCTGTGCCAGTACGTCTACGAGCTCCAGTGATTCGTTAAGCCTCACACACAAGCAGCAACCAGGGATTAAAGAGGTCTTAGACAAAGCTAAATTGTGGGATATTAATAGTGATAATGCTAAACGCATTCACTTGGCCATAGCAAAGATGATTGCAACTGACATGGAACCTTACCAAGTAGTTGAGAAACCTGAATGTATTGGACTTTTAAAAGTACTGGAGAAAAGATACACTGTGCCTAGTCGCAAATATTTTACAGATCGCGTTATTCCAGATATTTACGACAATAACTTTAAATCTTACTCTTGTGTTATGTGTGTGTTTTGATTGAATCACAATATTCTTAATAAAATTTAAGAGTGTCAAGTAACTACTCGTTATTACTGGAATTACTTAAGATATTTACTAAGCCACTATCTGTATAAGGTACAAACCAGAAGCGGTTTGTGGCCTTTAAAACACGAGCCTAATGACAAGTTGATGGTGTAAAATACATGAACACAAACAACTACCCACTATACAACTTAGATTGTACTTAAGAGAGATTTACGCTATAAAACCAAGATTGAACTTTACCTTTGAAAGATTTACATTAGTAACATATAAGTTTATATATTCTGCATGAGTTATCCCACATTCTACTTTACAATTAGCGGCCTCATACATACGCACACACCATCTCATGTTACAAAGATTAGTTTATGATAAGCATATCTGTAAAAAAAAATGCTGTCGATTTTAATTTATCAATCAGTGATGAGTTTAAAGTAAGAAAGTAATAAAATAATATGAATATAGGTATGTTATATAGAAGATTTGCAAAAACTTCAGTAAAACGAGCTGTTTGAGTCATGTAGGTATTCGGCTCCTGCCGAATATCTAATTTTACTATCCGGTTATATCCGGCTCCGGCCGAATTCAAAAAGTACTATCGGTGCACCCCTAATAATTATGAATTGGAAAAACACTTTTATTTAAAAAACATAACCAATTTAAACATTACTGAAAAAACAATAAAAACTTTAATCAAGGTTAATAAAGTATTTTAATCAACATAATTTATAGATTAAAATTGTGTGTGTCATTCCTTCTTTTCCTATCACTCAATCATTTATTCAAATCTGGCACATCATCTGTCTTGAAAGATCAATAACCAAGGGAAGCTACTCTGCTTCACATGTAAGGTCCTCAGAAAGAATAATTTGCATTAAGCCTACAACAATCAGCATGCATATTTCTAAAAATGTTTACATAAACGTTCTTTGATGTAATTAACACACATTCAAAATAAATGCAGTTTCTAAAGGCTACATATTCAAATAAAAACCAACAGTTTTGAATATTTGCTAACAAAGGAATCATCTCTTATGCAGTATGTTACTTGTGTTTCAGGTGAAATCATCAATGGGTAGGACAACAGTACTGGTATTTAAAGATAGAAAACTGCCATGCTAACAATTAGCAATTGTTGTAACTCCCAGACAACTATAACATTTTTCATTCATAACAAACAATTCAATTAGCCCAATTCATAAACTAAACAGTACACTATTGCAAACAAACAAACAAACATATCACAAAGTTCCATTTTGTTTCACATTACTTTTCTGTTGCAATGCTTTAAAGTAATTGTTCCGAAAATTATTTATATTATTTACTGTTGTTGAAGTTTCTTCACTGTATACATTCTGAAAAAAAAAAAGATTAAAAATTAAAATTAATTATTCAGAATAATATCAACTCAGTGACAAATAAATAAGCAATCGAACCAAGGGAATTTGAATTCTGGTGAAGACTGGAACTTTGAATTTTGGGATTTTTATGGTGCACTTAAAGGCACCCAGCACTAATGGGTACTGGATATTAGTTAGGGATAAGTAAAAGCAGTTGGTCATTGTGCTGGTCACATGACACCCTTATTAATCATGGGGAACACATCATTTTGCCCAATAGATTACTTTACTTTTTTTTTTTAATCAGAAGAAACAAAAATTCTGTCACAAGAATTTGTGTTTTAATAGAGAATTGCATTAAAAATCAAATTAATGACTGACAGATACATATTTCATATAGGATTAGGAAATTATAAGGTTCATAATGTCCATGAAAAAGGGATGCCAAAGAACTCAAAAGAAATAATATTAAATTACTGGTAGGTACCAATGTTTAATAGACAACATTCTTTGTTTTCCACACCAAAAAATAAAAGTGCCTGCTCCCACTCTTAGATTAAAAAGAATACAAAAGCTTTTTATCCAAATTACACATTTATGTAGGGACCTTTGCAAATTCTGGTGACAATGATTTAAACTTTATCATTGAAATAAGAAACTTCCATTGAAATGAGAAAAGGCATAAAGTTACTTCAGCATACATAAATCAAAGTGGCCTTCAGTCATATTAGACAAGCTTTAATTAAATTAAGTAGTCCAGCAATAACAATGACCTGACATTCCTGAACTTTGACCATGGTTATGAGCCTCCTAGAAATAGTTGAATTTAATGATTGTTCACAATTGGACTCAAGTTGTAGACAAGGGTGTTGTGGGATACTTGATTCACTGTAACTGGAAATAGTGAAAGATTTAATATAAATTACATAAAAGCATTGTGGTATGTTAAATTTACTACAAAAAACACTTATTGAGCAAGCAAAATTTAAACAAATCTTTAAAAAAAAAAAACTTATCTAAGGGAAGAACTCACACTTACAACTATGTCACTCTGTACTACAATTTGTTCACATTCAAACCTTAAATAAAATATCTTAAAGCTTTTTCTAACAAAACAATGTATGATAATACACATCATGAGAAAATAACTTCATTATAATAAAATTTCAATTACTTAGGTTTGTAAGTAGGCAGCCAATAAACCAGTCGACCTCCAAGACTTAAATGTTGTGCTGCAAATTTCAGTAGGTCTTTAAAAATGTCACCAAGTTGATACTGGCAGCGTTGAGGGTAATGAGGAGAACCCCTGTAATAAGAAAGTAAAATTGATGGTATTGATAAGTATAGCACAAAATAAATAGTATCCACGCAAAGAAGACAATTTAAGATATATTAACACTTTTCAAAAATATCCATTAACATACATAAAATCTAATTTTTGTATTATTTAGCTGTATCATAAACTAATAAAAGAAAATCTCAAGTAAATAAAGTTTGTTCAATAATTTTTTTAAAACTCTTTTCTGCCTGTATTTTTTTTCTTTATTTTTTATTTGGGAAGGTTCAATTTTATTAAGATTCCTTATAAACTTTATAATCAGTTATACAATTTTGTTTTTACCAGATAGCTGTAAAATGTCATTAAAAAAAAATACTTACTCCACAGTTGCAACTTGAATATCTTGCCTGCTAACTATTCTAGCAGCAGCTTCCCGTATACCATAAGGAGCTAAAAATATATCACAACAAATTTTATTAATACTGTGATACAATAATAAAATGTTAGTATTAGATGCATCAAAATTCAAGAGTATAATATAAACCATAGCTCTAGTGTTAATTCCTTACGGTCAGTAATTATTGCATCAAACTTGCAGGCTTCCCTCCACATGTCCTGTGATGCGTCTGCCACTAGAATGTCTAGGTATTTAGTTTCAAGGCCATATTGCTTCAGGTTATTGTAAACACTTTCTTCGACAGACCGGGCCTTTTGGTTGGCTCTGCTGGGCCTAGCTAAGAGATGTACCGTGTGTGAAATAAGTTTTATAATGGAAACTAAATTAATGACAATAATATTTAAGTGCCGTCATTTCCTCTTACATCAAAAAGCAGTCCATCGAAAGTATTTTCATGTGCCACTTCATTCCTGGTATGGACTTGGGAGTTAACCAGCATGATATACCAAATTCTAAATATACCCCTTTGCCACACAACCATTACATTGATGCCTAAAAGTAAAATGTCACATGTTTAATGACACAAATTGATATCACAATTATCAGTTGGTCAGCAACACAACATATAAGTTGTTTTTTTTATTTCAAAAAGTTGCAGGTTTCTATTTTTTTTTTTAAAAATAAATTTTTAATTTGTTTTAATTATTGTATAAAATTTTTTTTAAAGATGTTTCATTTTTTTTTAATTTTTTAAAATTTTCTATTGATTCCACATATCTCATTTACCCAATAATTACTATTACAACAGAATGAAGTGTTTATGGTAATCTACTAATGCCATAGAAAGTCATCAGCAGTTTTTTAAACATCATTTCTTTTACCAAACATGATGAGAAACTTAGCAACTTTTGTAAAGTTTTTCTTTTTTTAGATGTTTAAAACAAAAGTGCTGATATTCAGTGTGTGAGGCCCACCCAAGAAATAGAGTATATTTAAAGCTTTTTTTTGTTCTAAACCAGAAATAGTAGTGAATGGGTTCATATTTTTTTCACATGTTAAGCCAACCCAATATTCACATTCCACATTCAAATTCTAGATTGGAAAGAGCAATTTTTACTTCTATTTATCACATGTATAATAAAGATTAATTAGCACAATATTTAGTCAATTTTTTTTTAAGTTATAA
Organism: Biomphalaria pfeifferi; assembly: GCA_030265305.1. Taxonomy (NCBI): domain Eukaryota; kingdom Metazoa; phylum Mollusca; class Gastropoda; family Planorbidae; genus Biomphalaria; species Biomphalaria pfeifferi. The sequence continues at coordinate 2,602,889 of JASAOG010000069.1, forward strand.
CAGTCATGGGAACAGTCTTTGAAAAAATTTTAAGAAATTTTGAACTGGCCTGTCGTGGTGACTTAAAAAAAAGATGTTGCTGAATTTTTGTTTAATCATTTAAAATTAATTATTTATATTTAATATTTTCTTTAAATAATGTTGTATTACATAATAATTACACTGCATAGGCTTTACTGCACACATAATGCATTATTGGCACTATTGTTTGTACTTACTGATGAGAGAGGAGAAAGCTATTTGCAGATGCTTTATTTATATCTGGGTCCAGGCAGTCTGAGCATTCTACTATAATAGATAACTGCTTTACTGGTATTGTAACAACTCTCTCAAACAACTATAAAGAATTAATGTGTTTGAGAATAAAAACATGCTTGAGTTTTGGAAATACTAAAAAGTATGAGCTGCTACACATCTGATGAATCTCTGCTGAGTTCTTAAGCAAGACAAGCAAGAACAACCAGATGAGGAGCAATACTTAGAGGAAGAGAATGTTTAAAACTGCATATTGAGGCTTTTTCATGCTGATACAAGTTGTTTAAAAGAAGTGGGCTTTTAAAGCATTAGTAATGATTAGTTATTAGTTTAATAGAAAAAATGTAATATATATTTCTCACTATAGATCTAGATCTATCTATAATATTATAATCTAGATCTACTTATATGTAATAACCTGGATCTAGATCTCTAGACACTCTAGATCCAATATATTACTATTATTATCTTTTTTTTTATCTATATCTATTATATTCTATTAGACTTGTACTCAGACTAGTAACTCACTATGTATACATCCTTATGACTATAATACTAGATCTAGATCTTATAATAGATATAGATGTCTAAATCTAATCCCTTTTGAACTCATGGAAGTCAGCAGGCAGGGTTCAAATTTAAAAACTCTAGAGGCCATTGTAACAACAGAGCAAAAAGCGGCCGGGCATTATGATGCTCTCGAGTCTGATACTTTTCAAAAGCTAGCAAAAAGCCATTGAGCCCATTGAATAATTAAAGTCTAGATGCTCTAGATCTAGATAATCTATATCAAAAGTATTCAAATTAAAGAAATCTAGAATACATCTATCTAGACATTCAAACCATTCTAGACCTGGATGATAGATTTAGATCTAAGTCTAGAGTCTAGACTTATAAGACAATACAATAACACAAAATTTTTTAAAAATAGAACTTCAACTGTATCAAAAGACCGGATGTGCGCATGCCCAAAACAAATCAAATCTTACTTCGCATTCTTCTGAAAATGGAAAAATAAAAATTCGGATTTTTTTCATTAAAAAAATTGGAATTTTTTTTTTTATTTCGGGCAAATTTCAGATTTTTTTGTTAGAAAATCGGATCATTCCCATCACTGTTATAAGTAATTACAGTTAATTCATATTTTTAATTTAGTGGCAAAGATCAGGATCCTTTTGTTAGCTTGTTGAAGGCACTGAACAAAGAACACCTTTGACACTCACCTTTAGCATGAAGTAGCATGTAGTCAATGTCAGTTCCCATCACATAGGCCCCAAAGTGAGCGCTGGCAACCAAGAGACTTCCTGTTGGAATGATAAGTATCAATACATTAAGTATTTTCAACTTAATTAACTATTAAAAACTATTGGAATACAAAAAAGATTTAAGCGGCTGCAAAATAACAAAAAAAATATAAGAATACAGGCTTGACCTACAAAAGTTTACAAAAAACTCTTACAAAATTGTAAGACATGATTTACCTGAGCCCACAAAGGGATCCAAGACTAGATCATTCTCTTTCACCTGGGCCAGATTAGCCATGATTAATGAAAGACAAGCATCCATACTTGTGTTAGCTGAAAATTTATGGACACAAATAGAGATCTGGACATATTTTCTAGTTCTGGTTTGAGTGAAACAAGAAGAGAAGAAAAGAACAATAACAACATTGCTATATTTATCATTATTTGATTATCAATGCTCCTTAACCAAATATATTCTGGTGGTCATTCAAATATTTATTTTCACACTTTAATGATCACTTTTATATTATTTTTTTGGTCAGTATTATAAATAATCTTTGGACTTGAAGTCAATGCCTTAAATACATGCTTGAATCAGCTTTTAAAGGCTAATGTATAAACAATTAGTGAGAGGGAGAAAAATATTGTTAAATAACTAAATTACTTATTGAATAACAAATAAAAAGTTTTTCTTTCGATATCAAATTTATGTTCAACTATACATTGAAACCCTAAAATAAATGTTTAGAAGTGTACTAACCTATAAAACATCTGTTTTGCAGGTGATAATCTTTGACAATACCTCTTTGCCCATCTGAAATCTTTCAGCAGAAATTTGATTCAATATATTTGTGAACATTGTTTAATTTTAGCTAACAATCTAACATCTTTAGTCTTAAATTTCTCCACACACGGTTTAATGACAAGACAACTTACCCATCTTCCTAGATAAACTTTTTCAGGCGTCTCTGCAGATTTTGAATCATGATGGTAGTATTCTAATAGATGAAAAGCATTATCTGGTGATTTCAAGTTGATTCTGCCACGAAACATTGTATTATACTCAGTCAAGTACTACACAGAAATAATGAAGGAGAAACAATAAATTACATTTACATGAAAAAAAAAAGATTGTTTTTTACATGGTTTTAACAAATCAGATATTTGCTTTAATCACACTCTAACAAAGAAATTACAAAACACATTTAGCTAAGTGTAAATAAGCTGGCAGTTTTTTTTTAAATTTAAATATGTGAGACATTGATGATTAATCCCTTAAACATCTAAAGATATATAAAACAACAACATATAAATATCTAATACACTATATGTGACTTGATCTTCATATTAATCATGCCAAACTGAATACTGACCTCAATACGCTTTATCTTCTCAGCACTGCTAATTTTTTTGTTAAATGAGTCAACCACTATACAAAAACTGCTGTCTTCTCTTGTGTAAGGCTCCTTAAAATAAAAACATGCTAGAAATTAAAGAAAGTTTACAACTTTTAATTTCCAACGTCAAACCTTTTTATTTAACATTATAAAACCAGAATTGAAGTCTATCTCACTGTTTGTTCTCTGGGTAGTTGTTTCAATTTCTGGCAGACATCAGTAAGAGTTGGTCCATCTGCCCAAAGTTCATACAATCGTCTAAAAAAAAAAACCATAGATGAAATCAATTTTTAGCTTTTCTTGGATCTAATGTTACAGACACAGACAGTACACACACACACACAAATTTCAGCATACATAAATGTCTCTATAAGGGAATGTTAAAACTACTTCTTCAGGGCTAAAATACTTTTTTTTTTTACCAACAAACCATTATTACTACCAAAAATATGTCACTCAAATATATGTACGGTAAATTAATTTAGTTTATCAAGTAATTTTCAGCATACACAAACATTGCCTAAACCTTGAAAGCTTTTTTTTTTTAATTTGAAGACATATGCATCATGTAAAAGAAAAGCTAAAAGTTGATCCTGTAAGAAGTCTATTTTCCTAATACATATGTCTACCATTTCTTTTGCATTGTGATATTTCTACATACGTATTTATTCTCACCGGTCAGCATCACTAGAATTATTAGTTGATAAGTTTTAGTGGTAATTATAAATAAATATTACATATATCCCTGAACTGCAACTTCCTAAACCCTATCTATTGGTTGTATCCTTATTATTATTTTATTCTGGCAACTACTTCAATTTAGTTTAGACATTGAGAAAACTAAGGAGGAATCAATATTTTTTAATATGTACAAATAAGTACCTACTTGCTTAGTACAGTCCTCTTCATTATTGCTCGTGCATCTCTTTCATTTGATAAATGAAGCTCCATAAAAGGACTCTGCAATTTCCAATTGTAAATAAAGGTTAAACATCAAACAAAATCGGTCTACTATTACCTTCCATAGATCGGGACACATCAATCAGGTAATAAAGTACAAGAGGCAAATAATGTAATAATTCATCTATTTCTGTACTAAATAGTTAATCCCAAAGTTAAGCACAATAACCAAATGACTTTCTGACTAGATACTTTCCCCCTACAAATGCCAGGTAAACTCATTAGGGCTGGATGGACATAACAATGTCAGACTTTCAAATAGAGCTTGGGCTATATCTATATCACTTTCCTACAGTGAGAGTTATGACTTTTTTTTAAAGGAATTGAATTACATTTAATGTGTTAAAATGTGTATTATGTTTAAGCTACTATAACTGTCACACACATGTGTGTATAGTGTCACCTTTGACAGCATACATAACAGCTGACCAGTAGAGTCAGTATCACTAGGTCACAATGAGTGTACAGGAGAAAATTATGCAGATTTTGCTAGATGACGATTGGCATTTATAAACATGAGGTAGAGTCAAGATAGAAGCTAAAAGAATGTACTATCAATGACTTCAAGGATCCATAAAAATTAATATAAACGCTACTATATAAACGAGAAGCTAGTTATCAGAGTCAGTCAGTCATTAGTCGATCATTGTTCACTAGTCAATCATTTTTTCATGTGGATTATTTAGTGTGCTTATTCCTAACTGTATTAATATTTGTTCACCTGTATCTTTACTGTGTTTTATTTCAACTATTCTATTTAAGTTATTATGATTTATATTTTAGATTATTTTCTTTGTTAATATGAGTTTGAAGTCATACAAGTCAAGAGAAAATTATTCAGCGCTGAGTTGCTTGTATCTTATCTTATATGATACAGACGTTACTTCAAAAAAGAAGATGATTACGTCCTACGCGTCATGCATTTAGTCATGCATATTAACCAATGACTTAAATTCTGCCAAGTCACTGGTTTTTCTGGCTAGCTCAGGCAACCCATTCCATGCTCTAATAGCACTATGGAAGAAGGAGTATTTGTACAAATTTGTCCTAGCATAGGGGACAAGGAATGTGCCTTTATTTTTGTGTCTTTCAGAGTATTTTATTAAGTTTTGTTTTTGTATTTGAAGATTATGGTTCAGTGTTTTATGTATAATTGCTACTTTACTTTTGAAGGCTTTCTAAATTTAGTGATTTTACTAATGGTGTTACTCTAGTCAAATGTGAATATTCGTTTGTTATGAATCTCACTGCTCTATTTTGTGTTTGTTCCAGTTTCTTAATGTTTTCTTGAGTTGAGGGGTCCCAAACGGTGGATGCATATTGTATTATTGGCCTAACCAAGGTTAAATAACATTTTAGTTTTATGTTCTTATTTGATTTATAGAAATTTCTTTTAATAAACCCTAATGCTTTGTTGGATTTTTTTGTAGTTTCATCAATATGTGGATTCCATGACAGTTTTTCATTTATTATAACACCTAGGTATTTTGCGTTTTTAGTCTGTGTTACTGGTTTGCCATGAATATGATAAGTGGAATTAATTTGTTTTAGTTTTTTTGTTACTCTTAACAACTGACATTTTTCTGGGTGGAAAGACATGCTCCAATTTGATTCCCATTTCTGTAATTCATCTAATTCTCTTTGTAAAATATCTGTGTCTTGTGTTGTTTTTATTGTTCTATATATTATGCAATCATCTGCAAATAATCTGATCAAATAATCTTTACTGTGTTTTATTTCAACTATTCTATTTAAGTTTTATGATTTATATTTTAGATTATTTTCTTTGTTAATATTAGTTTGAAGTCATACAAATCAAGAGAAAATTATTCAGCGCTGAGTTGCTTTAGTGTATTCTACGAGTGTGTTGCACATATTAAAGGCAACTCATAGCTCATGCAAAGCATCCCCCAAACAACATGGTGGCAATGATGAATTTGAATCATGTTACTGAAAAACTAAAAAGCTATTTTAAAAAAATAAGAAAACTTACACCATTTTTTAAATCACTGTCTTTCAGTACTGCAGGGCATCCAAGAAGTGAAACTATAGATTTGATTTCCTGTTGAAATTTATAGCTAAAATGTCAGGCAGTACAGAATACATTGTTTAAAAGTACTATAATTTATTTGTTTATAATTTGCTAAAAATTTCAATTCATATTTTTACATTCATATAAATTTATATGAGATCATGTAAATTTCGATTACAAATAATTGATAAATGAGCTTATAAGGAGAATAACTCTTGTATAAACATATATTCCAACTGCTATGTTTTGTTATGTTGTGTAACACATTAAATTTCAAATATATCCCAAAATATAAATTTCTACTTTGTCGATGATTTGAAAAATGGATGTGTTATCAGGACTTTCACTCTACAAATTGATGAATATATAAGCTCATCATCATGATTGTGTTACACATGTGTGGCGAGGTTTTTAATATTTTAAATGATTTTGGTTCGTTACTCTAGGGGAAGTAATTTTGAGTTTCCCCGCTCACATAAGTAAATATGGAACAGGCACACTATGAGCAACAATTAGAACAAATGAATTGACTATATGTTGAATAAAAAAAAACTATTTAATTTTACAACAACAATATCACTACTAGCTTGGGTAGTGTGTTAAAAGTGATTCTGGTGGATTAATTTCATCATTGATTGCATATGAAGGAGTGGATAAGTGTTTCTATTTTCAGTTCTTATCTTTCTTCGTTGGTTGGTTGGCCGCTAGACTGGTCCGGTAGATGCAGGAAGGACTTGGAGCTGAATCTTTTTGTAGAGGGATGAGGCTTGAGTCAAAAAGGAGTACGTCTAGCGAAAGGGTATTCTCAGGACCGTAGGTAGTGGACAGTAGACATTGGGCAGCGGACAGCAGAAGCCTGGACTGTGCAGTTTAAGCTGGGCAGTAGGCGCTGAACATTGGGCAAGTATCTGGGTACTGGACCGTAGGCAATTGGTAGTGGGCTCTGGGCTTTAGGGCCGTTTGTAGTGAGCACTACTGAGATTCCTTCTTGCTGACAGAAAGGGGGGGGGGGGGGGGGGGGGGGGGGAAGGTCAGACGTTGTAGGCTCAGGTTTGGTGACACTGGTGATCCAGTCGAAGTTGATGATCTAACAGGTGTAGACAGTGCAGATCTAGTGGTGAAAAGACTGCAAGTCTAATGTGCATGATATTGCACCACCAATAACAACCAGGCTGAAAAGAAAGAAGCACTAAGAAACTTCCTCATGGCAATAGCTAGGAACTCTCTTATGCCATGCAATCAATCAGATTGTGCGTGTGAGGCATAGAGCTCATTCCATTCAATGAATACATTTAACAAAGTAAAACAGGGGAAATAACTACATTAAGCAATACGTGAGGCTATAAGCCATGATGTTACGATCATACAAGTAAACAACAGGTTTAAACTTCAATATTATATAAAACAAAACAAAAATAGGGGAGATAACCAAAGCAAAATGTTTAAAAGTGAACAAGAATATAAGGTAATAAAACCAGCATAAAAGAAGAGAGTTGCATACATCTCTAGTGGGCAATGTTGTATAAATCATTTATAATTAAATAGGTAAATATGTAGATATAAAGGGGAAGGGAATGATATGCTCATAGATTAAATCTTATTCACAACATATCGGGATTGAATAGAAGTAAAATTATAAAAACTGTAAATGCCATAGACAGATGTGGTATATCACAAGCCGTCACTAAAATAAACTGACATGTTATACAGCAAAACACATTCATGGATCTAGTAAGAGAGTATACGATTCGGAATCTTGTAAAAGATCCGATCGCTCCAGTAGATCTAGATTAGATCATCTCAACACTAGGTTGAGGAAAATAATAAAATAATTAAAACAGGCGAGAACATAGCCCATCGATAATAAACAATGTGTTGAAGATCAAATAAAAGGTTACATATTTACATAGTATTAATGAATGCACAAAATAATACACATATATAAAGATTTGTATAAACAAGATCAACCTACCACGGTTGTTTAAATTATAGAGAGTAACTAAGTTCCAGCCATGCCTATTAAATATAGAAATCTGTCTGGCGGGTGTGAGCGTCGGTTAGAGCTCGCGCCCACTCTTATATAGATTGGGACTCGAACTTATTAGCATAGCCAGAAGTGCGGGCCAATGGATTCGGGGTATTTTGAATTTTAAAATAACATTCGTGCTTGATCCAATGGGATTAAAGTTACTAAATTTCTAAATTACCCGCCCTCACAAACCACACCTGTTTTTGTGTGTGTGTGGCAGAACAACCGCATTCCACTACGGGCCTGGCCGAGGAATGTTGACCTACTGACCCTTAACCCGCCATCGTGGTATTAGTCATAGTGGAAAGTTTTTATTCCTTCCATTATCACGCGACCAGGTGACTCAGCCCACACCAAGGGCGGGGTGACCTGGGGAAATTTTCGGACTGGCCTCCCGCCCCCTCCTGTTTTCACCATACTACTCTATATTAATAAAGCAAGACTCTACATGTTGTAACTGGTGTTGAGTTTATTATGTCAATTGGATCCAACTTTTCTCTCGAACGTTTAAGCACAAAGGAAACTTTCATATGCAAGCGTTTACATATCGTCAGAACATATAAAAGATGGCTTGTAAAGGCTGCTTAATACATACATCAGACAAAGAGAGGAATGTATTCTAGGTTTAGTAAGGTTCACTAAATATTTCAATCTGCTGTGTTTATATGAATGAACTGCATATGGTAGCCTGAGTAGACTAAACATAGATTGTTGACTGATAAGATAAGCTTGCAGGTCATACAGAATATCTTGTAGATATAGATCTATTGGTGCCATAAAGGATGCTATTTACTATTGTAAGTTGATGACTTTAGAACAGTGGTTCTCAAACTTTTTGACCCAGTGACCCATTTAAATAGTCAAAACTTGCCCGCAGACCTCTAAGTAAAAAAGCTACACATACAAAACATAAGGTAAGTTACACATAATAAAAAACATTTTATTGAAATATTGTTTATTGAGATTATAATGTTTAAAAATTTTTTTTATAAAAGTCAATGACTTAGATGTTTCTAAATACCAATTGCAAAACGTGATGAGCACAAATTTCTAGCCGGTTTCTTTAATTTGTTCATTGCGGCAATGAATTCACACTGTACCAAATAAGAAGACGTGCAACAGTAAACAAATTCTGTACAATGACCTAAAATGCAGGATATAAAATTGGAATCTCTTTTTGAAATCAGAATTTCAGGTATCCTTGTTCAAACATCGGTTTTAAGTTGTTCATTAGTGAATATTTCAATAAGCTGCTCCTGTATTAGAATGAATCTAACTGTGATTGGGATTTGAGTTTGTCTATTATGTGCAAAGTGGGTCAACACCCAGTCAAGAATATTGAAAGATGTCTTCAATTCTTTGGTTTGGGTCAGGAAAGAATAGACTAGTTCATAATACTAGAGTCTAGACATATTAATTAACAAAGTTACAAAAGACAGTTTGTGTTGAAACACAAACTCAAAATCGGCCCCCGAAGTAAAATGTTTTACATAATTCGGATAATCCTTCAGAGTTGAAGATAGTTTACTTCCTAGTCCAAACCTCCCACAGGACGACGGGGGATGGGAGCAGGAAGGGTCTGAACCTTCGACTGTCGATAAATCCGAACGACAGTCCAGTGTGCAAACCGCACGACCAGTGGTCCATCCAGGTAGGCTTCAATATTTTCAGAAAGAACATCGAATGAATTTATATCAAAGACAAATGAGAGTTAAGAATGGAGAAAGAAGGTTAACAGATCTTGTGTAGTACCCCAACGGTCCCGCAGATCAAAGGATAGGTGAATGTGAATGTAAAGTTAGATGTGAACCTGGCCTAACTAGTTTCCCTTTCAGACCTCGTGGTCTATAGGGCAGATGATGTAAAGTTCATCTGTTTTTGAGGCCTACGGTTAACGAGGGTGTCATGTGGCCAGCACAAAGACCAACCGACTTTACTTTTCCCAAACTAACGTCAGGTACCCATTAGAGCTGGGTAGACTCAGAAGTTGAAAATCCCAGTCTTCACCAGGATTTGAACCCGGGACCCTCGGTTCGGAATAAATAATGTAATTGTTTTGAAAAAGATCAATCTCAAGTTCAGGTCCTCAAAAAATATAAAAAAATAAAAAATTTCCGCTATATAAAAAAAATGTTCACGAAAATGAAATTTATAAGATTACTATTCGTTTTAAATTAGGTCTAACTTATAATGCATACTAATTAGCTTTTTCTCTTTAAAAAAACTGCTTGCATAACTGATTTTAAAAATTAGAATTTTCGCTTTCAGGAAAAAAAAAAGTAGCCGTTGCATCAGAACTTTGAATGGTCTAAATTATTGTGAAGTCGGATTTTCAATATCTTTTCTAGTTTACGAGATCTAAACGGGTGGACGGACAGACAAAACTAATTGCGTCTTTCCCCCTTTCGGGGGCCGCTAAAAAGTAGCGAGGGGCGAGTTGATAATTAATAAAATTATCAGTGGATAAAAAAGGTTAAGGTATAGTAAAGAAATTATTTGAATTGATAATTGTATACTCAGTTACTGCCAACCTACAGTCGTCTCTCCTGAGTCTACTGCTACTCTTCTTAAACTTAAATCTTAGGCGACAACAGATTGAGCTCTCAACATTCTATTTTTGGGACCAATTTTTTGACCAATTTCAAATTGGCTTTTATTGACATATTATATATCATTTTTGAATAGAGGAATTAAAAAAAAAAAAAAAAATCCGAAGCCGCAGACAATTATTTCCCATGAAAAAAATAAGGTCAAACACACTTACAAATGACAAATCCATCATTCGCAGAAAGTATGCCCAATAATCCATGAATTTCACAAATTCATAGTAATATTAACAGAAAAATGTGTCACAAAGTAAAGTATATTTATAGAACATTTGAAAAAACAATAAAAACTAGTTTCTTAAAACATTTATGCCTATTAATTGAGCCTCCCCAGACCCCACCACCTACGTTAAAAATTTGGTTGTAAATTATACTTTATCATCATCATAAATAACAAAACCATTATCAGTTTTGACATATCAATTTTAATGCCCAAGAACAGAGGAATCTAAAAAAAGTAAATTCATTATCATCAGACAAGTATTTAACATAAAAAAAATTAGATCAAACACACTTACCACTAATAATGAAAAATCCATCATTCAGAGAAGATATGTCAAATATTATTATTATGGCTTTTATATAGTGCTACTTTCATGCTTATAGCATGCTCAGAGCTCATTTGTGGACCAGTGGGGGGGGGGGAGGGGGGAGGGGTTGGAGGGTATCTAGGAGTTGGTTTTCCGTGCTGCCTTTAGGCGCTCAGTAAACACAACTCTGCCCGAGTCGGGTGTCGAACCTCGAGCCCCCTTCTAAGTAGCTAAGCCAAGCCAAGTTCAAGCGCACTTGGCCTCTAGACCACGCTTCCCACCACGAATTTCACAATATTATTAGCATAAAACTGTGTCACAAAGTAAAGTACATTTATAGAACATTTGAAAAAACAAACAACTTTCTAAAAAGTATTTATAACTAATAAATAAGCCCTCTCTTCGGCCCACCTACTATAAAAAGTCACTTTTTTTCTTCTTCATGTTTTAAAATACTATTGTTACTGTTATTATTAAAATCAACTTTAGATAAAGGTTATAGATGTATAATTTTAGGCTAGAAAAGATCTTTATTATCAGATTTAGATGTATTCTAGTTCTTGATCACTTTTTAGATCTAGGTCTAGACTACTCTACACAGCCTACACCTACTAATAGGCTTAACTTAAGTGTTGCATGGTGCGTGATGTATTCTGTTTACTATCTCAATCTTGTTTGTTGTTGCTGAGAAAAGAAATAAAAACAACTTTTATTTGGTTTATATGTGTTTGTTGTTATTTTTAACTATGACACTATACTATTACTATGGGAGTATGTCCATAAGTAGTCTCTATCCTGCACAGCTATGAGTTTTTTTTTTTAATATTTAATCTTTCTAGATCTACTATCATCTAATCTACTTCTAGTAATCTAGTTAGTAGATATGCCAAGATTTAGATCCTTAAAACTTTAAAAGGAAAAATTTTAAACAAAGGGTTTTTGCTGATATATCTAGATTCTAGTTAATCTAGAACTACGAAGTACCCTACTTGAATCTCTTCTCAACCAGTAGATCTAGATTTTTTTCAATTTTACTTAAGTAGTCTAAGATCTAGATTGATTCTAATTTAGCCCTAAGTTTATAAGCTCCCATGAATTATATTTAGATATAAAATATTAGATCTAATCTACATTTAGACTTAGACAAGTGTCTAGATTCACACGTGTACATCGCTAGATCTAGAAAATTCTAGATATGACTAGATTTAGATCTCAGATTTTTTTCCATGTTACAATCTAGTCCTAAGTCTTTCTATGAATTATATTTAGACGTAGATATACTGAAATAGATATAAATCTTAGATCTAATCTACATTTAGACTAGGGTCTTGATCCACGCATGTACATCGTCATCGCTACTTGACTATCTAGATTGACTAGATCTACTAGAAATTACTAGAATTAGATCTAGGTGTTATATAGCAAAGCCGCGTCATTGCCGTAATTTAGATCTACTAAATCTAGAATAGACCTGAAATCTAAAGTTCATTTATGTAGATCTATTTAAATATTAATATATTGTAGATTAGATGTCCTCGATATGGCAAAGCTGCGTAATGCCGTAATTGCCATAATTTAGATCTAGATCTACTAATAGTTACTAGATCTAGACTATTCTAGACCTGAAATCTAAATTTTTAAAGTAGGTCTATATATTAAATACTTCAGATGATAGATTAACATTATATCTAGATCTAGTAACGTATACAAGTATAGATATATAAAACTATAGACTAGATCTAGATCAATGTCCGTTTAAAAGGGTAGACATCGATATGGTAAAGCCGCATAGTGCAGGCAATCATAATGCGCGCGTCTTAATAGCATTCACTAGAAAACTATAGAACTACGACCTCCAATAAAGCATTAAATTATAATATTAAAGAGCTATTGGAAACAAATGGATCTATGTTAGAATTGGTGAAAATGCACGTTGTATAGATGCTCTCACATTGAAATTTCCCGGGAAAATGAAAAAAAAAATGTAATAAACGGATTCAAATGACGTCCGGGCGGGCACTAAAAAACATGTTTTTGCTAAAAAAATAAGAAGAAAAAAAAGTACTTTAAAAACCCAAAAATATCTAGAACATGTTTATGGAACCTAAAAAACATCTTTATTATATTAAAATCGGCTGTAATATTCTTTTCTAGCCTAGTGTTCCGACATCCAAATTAGATCATAACCCAAAGGTAATGTTTTTTATTGATTTAAGACAAAATAATGTTATTTTTGCATTTTCTTGTGTAACAATATTTACAACATTCATATTTAAGTGTAAATATGCTAAATTTACATATAATAATATAAAAAAAAATATGTTTCTTACCTTTTCAAAGAAGATCACATAGAAGTCAAAAGTAAATTATGTATGTCAAAATTTCAATACTCTGTAATACTCTCGGATGCACAAACTCATAATAAAAACGAATTTAAAACTTTTATTGATATGATAGCTTACACAAACATTGCTCTACCCAAAACAACAAACAAATACATCACAGGTAGTAGCTTAACAGAAATAATGAATGATGAACTTCAAAATTGCATTTTTGGGTACAAATCTGTTTTCCGCCCTTAGCTCTGGGGCGACTAGCCTGACTAGGATTAGGAACCCTGATTGGCCTGATTCAGAGTCTGCGACTGAGTGATGCCTGTGTCAACTGTGTCAGTGATTCATGTCAATCATGAGTGAGATGAGACTGACTCACTGAGTGATCAGATCAGTGTCACTGGCAGTGTGATGAGTCAATTGAGTGTGTACACAGTACTGTACGTACTGTTTTGAGAGGCAAGCCTGTGAATGTGATGGTCTAAGTAATAAGTTAAATAGATCTAGATCCTATGTCCAATAGTTATAATGAAAATATGCCATATTACTACAAAATTTAATACCTGTAACCTAAAATCTAAATGATCATGAGCAAATTGTATTAAATAGCGCTTTAATGGTTCTGGATGAAGTGAACATGCTAGGCGAGCAGCCATTTTTATACAAAGAAAATTAAAAAATAGAAAGTTCAACAACGAAACTTAATTTATACATCTCATCAGTCTAATGTAGATTTAAATAATGATAAAAATTTTAAAAACCTCAAAATAAATAAACGATAAAGAGATAATATTGTATTTGTTTTGACTAGTAATATTATTTATTTCTTAAATACAAAATCTATCTAGAATCTAGATCTACTTGTTTTGTTCTGTAATGGAATATGGACAATATTTAAATGGATTTAAACTGTTTAGGGAATTCCCAAAGGGGACGGATTTGTTTTGAATGAAACTGAAAGTACGTACAGCTGTTTTATACTAGATCTAAACTTTATTGTTTATACGTCTGTCCGTAAAAAAACAACAACAAATTTACAGAAAAAAAATGGCCTTTCCTGGTTTTGAATTATTATACTCCTCAGTAGCATCGAATATAAAGTCAACAGATGATGCAGCTATAGTTGCAGTTCATTGGAATTTCATTTCAAATGGTCTCAAGTGTATTGGAAGTGGTGAAAGTTTACCAGAAAGACAAGTATGATTCTATGAATATAAATATTCAATAAAATATTTATTAAATATTATATAATGAAAATAAAAATATTTATATTTTTAGTTTAGATATAGACCTAGACTAGTCTTGTAATGACATTATATAATAAGCTACTAATGATAATCATAATGACAATAATGTCAATGTTATTTTTAAGTTTAAGTAAGCAGTACATCATTAGTACATGCTACTACTGGGCACTACCACTGACTAAGTCACTGTACTGAAATTCTAAAGCACTGTCTCAGTAGTGTCTGTAGATCTAGATCTACACTGTCTACTGTCATATTACCGTCCACTCAGCCCTGATAAGATTGTAATTTTTGCTACCAATATTTATTATAATTATATTGTTAATGTTGCCATTGTTAATGTTGGTGAATTCTTTCCAATGTAATGCTTAGGCCTTAGCAATAATGTACTGTAACTCTAAATCACCTAATATTATAATTTAGATAACAAAACTGCTACAAAACAAAACAAAATACTTGTTCTCTCTACTACTCAGCTTTAAGCCCAATTTAACTCTATTAGACTTAATAGTTGTAAACATTCCTATATAAAAATATAATCCTTAATGTTAATCCCTTTAACTACCTAAACTACCTTATAATTGAGAGTTTAGTAAACATTCCTATAAATAATATAATAATTCTTACTTATTGAGACTATTATTAATTTAATACATTTTCCTAAGCCTAACCTAACAATCAAATAAGGTTCAAATTCTTTTCTAAAAGCTAATTTAAAACATCTCAATACTCAGTATAGAGGTTAAATCTGAACCTTCTAAACTTAATTTTAACATTATTCCTTATTATCATACATTTCCTAAAATAAGGTGACCACCCATCCCAATTTTCTGGAGACAGTTTCCTTTTTTTTTTCCCCCGAATAGAATAAAGAGACTTCTACTAGATCTTTTTGGAAGAAGGTTAAAATTATTACTACTACAATGTGACTATACAATACTAACATTTGAAAATAAAAATTGAAGCTAGTATTGCAGATAGGTCATACCTTCAAATTAAAGAATTTAGACATCTTATGGTTGTTCTAAACAGGACACCCCTATGTGGCAGGACTGGGCTTAGATGATGATAATGAAAAGACTTGCAAATGTTTAGGTTTGATCAAGACTGAGACAATGAATTAGAAGGAGAACATTTTAAACTGCTAATTGTACCGTTCTATGTTCAGCATGTAACAGAGCATCTGTTGTTATCTTATCTCATAAAGACATTAATTTAAAAAAGAAGATCATTACGTCCTACGCATCATGCATGCATGTTATATTTCGATCACATTCTTAAAAAGTTTTGGTTCTGTTAATTCCAATGGAACTTTTTTGTTAAAAGTTATGAAAAAGTATTGGGAGTTTTGACCTCATAACACTTAAGATATTGTGCTATCCTTCAAAATAATGAGGAAATTGTTCTAACAGGTGGTATAAAGTTAAAAACAGCATATTTTTTTACTATTAATAAGATCAAAACTTCTTAACATAAAGGCTCCTGTATGACTGTTTGTTGGTGGGATAAAATGCTGGTTAAGGTTAACAAGGATTCTAAAATCTAGGTAAGTTAATATAGCATTTACTGTTAGTGTCAAAAGATGAGTAATGGAATTGTATGACATCTTCTCTTTCAATTTAATTTATATAGATACTTTTAAAATTGTCTAGGACAAGTAAAGAATGAATATAACATCTATTTCAGAATGAAAACTATACAGGATCAGAATCACTTCCTCCTGACTGGAACAGTGATAGCAATATTTATGCCCTTCGTTATGTTGATCCAACCTCCAATAGGACATACCTTATGAAAGCTTTAGCGATTGACGGAAGCCTTATCATTCATCTTTTGGTAGGTATGAAACATAATGACTTAGTAATATAGCACTTAACTACCTAAGAAAGCGTCATACATTTGAATTTTATAAAAATGATCCTTTTTTAAGATTGCATTTAGACATGCTTGAGCCCAACCATCTCTTATAGATGCCTGTCATATTTGAGGAAATTAGGATAGATCATACATGTCAAAGTATGTTACGCTCAAGTACCACATGCATGGCTGCCTGGGCATGTGGTATGCCTTTTGGAGCATCTTAACAAAGGTTCCAAGATCTAACTCTTACCCTGCCAGTCCTATCTCTTGCCATCCTGCAGGAGGTTTGGACTTGGAATAAATAGTCTTCATTTCTGAAGGAATATCAGAAATGTATAAAACAAAACAATATATGACATTATTGTTATTTTTAATATCTAGGTCACAAAAGTAACTAAAATACATGTTACTATATTGTGCAATATATTCACAGAGATGTTTTGATGAGAAAACAGTCAGCTGTACAATTAGAAGTCGTGATTATGTTAATGCAGACAGATCCAGCTATTCAAGGTATCTACTAACTATAAGCATTCCTTGTATAGTAGACACACTTGCCGATGTATTCAAAGTTTTAATAGTAAGTTAAACTTATTGTTTGTTTTTTTCAGCACATTTAACAATCTCACTGAGCTCAACTTGACCCTAACCAATGACCTATACAGGCAACTCATTGACAGGCCACAGAACACAGAAAGTAAAGCAGACTTGAGTAAAAGTCAGCCACAGCCAGACAGGTCACCCCTGATGGCTGATCCAAGACGAGGCACATCTTCAGGTGGACTCGGTTTCACCCCTCCCAGGCAACCCTTTAGGTAAAAATAATTGACACTCTACCAGACAGCAGAGTGGATGCTGAATGTGTAGAGTAATAACCTTACATTTTTATTAACATTTTATTGCTATTCAAGATAGGAGGAGTATGATAGTACAATAACATCTTTTAAATTAATGGATCATATTACAAGAAATCATATAGAGATGTTCAAGTACACGATTTTAGACTTGGAGTTAATCAACTAGTAAATTGATTTCGCTTTTATAAAGTCTATGGGATTGGGACACCAGAGACACCATTTTATTTGTGTCTCTTCCACCTAGTTTACATATGTGTTGTAGTGGTTTTATATTCATGACATTATTGCTTATAAGTTAAAGCTATGAAGCTTAACTAAAACTGCAGTTCGACCTTTGGGTAGATTGGACTCTATAGCCTTTTTGGGCAGCCAGTCTAGGAGATGGAAACTCCAATATGAAACCTACATCTATCTGTTGTTCACAGTCACCTCAGACTTCAATGCCACTTTGGACTGCATTTAGTGTAACAAGTGGTATTGGCCTGCATGAGCCAATTATCACTTTAAAAATACTCAGAGCTAGCTATAGGCCATACAGTATTTTAGATTACTATCCCACAAAATGCTTATCCACAACAGAGCGGATAAAAGAGATGGCCATGCATGACTCAAAGGCATGCGATTGAGGACTGCAAGCTATGGGTGATCAAGCATGACAAGGGAAGGGTCATTCAGGAAGGGAAATGGCTGCCTGGTCTTGTCACTGTAGGCGCACAGGATTGTCATTCAGACTTCTTCATTGTCCCAGGTGTGACACCTCTTCTGGTGTTTAATAAAGTATCTGCAATGTATTAACTAAACTGTTCTTCTCTTCTCTTGAATTATTGCACTTCTATTGTCCTGGATGTTCACTATAACTAAAGTAGCACAACAGACATTGAAATTCACAACTTAATTCTTTGATTAGCAGACAATATATATTTATTAAATGTAAAGTAATAACACTCTGGCAAATCCAGCCATTAAGCAATAATCAATACTTCAATAATTACTTGCAAGATTCAATAATAAATTTCATAATGATACTTAATAACACTTCACTCAATACAAATAGAACTCCTCAAGTCCTCGAGGACTAAATAGAAAACTGACTGTCTGACCATATGGCCAGATCCAACACAAGGCGTGCCCATGGTTTTAAACAAGATTTCAATTTTCTCTTGAAAATATGAAAACCAATGTTCTCAGTGAACCTCAACTACAGCATGTGTCACAGTGGCTCTCAAACAACGCTGTGACACCAGGTTTATCCCCTGCCCGCTGCCATCCCCCATCGTCCTGTGAAAGGTTTGGACTAGGAAGTAAATTATCTTCAGCTTTGAAGGAACATCCGAAACATGTAAAAAAAATTCTGTTGTCAATAAAAACCTTCTCTAGCAAATTGGCATTTGTTTATGGGAATCTCTAAAAGCTTTTATATAAGTAAAGATTTAAGTTGTAAGGTTAGATTCAGCAATATTACAGTCATTGTTTGGATTATACCATTGTGAAATAGTACAGTTAATAAAGTACCACACAACTTAAATGCGTCTTTTCAAGTCCTTTGAGTTGATTGTGGCTTTTTTGTCTTCACATATTTTCAAAGAGAAAACTATATTAATAAAAAAGGAAAGATTGTAACTTAGCTAACTGTCACGTACACAGTATCTATATTTAGCCGCCCAAGGTTACCAGACAGAACTTATTAGCTACCTCGGGGAAATTTTCTATCACGCAGCAGGATCATGTTGGAAATAAATATGATTGGTTTAAAGTATTAATTATTGTACATTGAGCTGCATTTATTGGTTGGCATTGCAATGAGGGGATGTTAGACACGTGACAACCCGATACCCGGTAAAAGATTCTAGATTTTTAGTTAGTGTCGTACAGAACGTGTTAGGATTCAGACGTATATTTTACATTATTGTGTAGATCATTTATTTAGCAGAATTATATTTATTCTGTTCTATTCAAGTACATTTAACCATTGTAATTATTTGTGAATAGCTTTTCTAAGTTTTGAATTAAAGCATTTGTTTTAGACGAAGAGAAGTTTCTTCATTGAATATAGTAACATACTTAGATCGACTTAGCAATTGGCAACTTCTAGATGGTACTCTTATCAACTGGCAACATTCTGAATGATCATATTATCAAAGCGTTCTTGGCAAGATGGCTGCTCCCTGTTTACTGTTATCAGAGATGAGTTAAAATTTTCATTTTGTTGTATTAAAATCAAACCAAATTCCTTAAAAAAGCTATTCAACTAATAAACTAATATCTTTAAATTATATACTTAACTTAATTCAGCATTTTTTTCCACTAATTAATTCAAATTAAGAACTCTTAGTTTAGGACTATTTTGTCTCACTAATCCTTTTTTTATTAGCCTTATTAGGCTTATATAGATCTAAATATAATTAGATAGATCTAGAATCTATATATTTAATATTATTTAGATCTAGTCTATATTTATTATTATATCCTTAGATTTTAGATCTACTCAGTCTAGTGTTAGACTTAGACTTTAATTAAGGCTTTAGATCTACTAATCATCTACTAATAATAACTAATAGTAATATTCTATATAGTTAGTTACACACGTAAATATATTGATTTAGAATTAGATCTAGTCTAGGTCCATATTTTGAATTTAATAAACCATTTGATTTGATTTAATTGTCATTGTAAATTAGCTTTCACTTTAGACTTAAACTTAACTTAGGCATTGTAAACCTTAAACTAGATTTGGACTAGACCTTTAAAAACTAAAATCAACAACAGTCATCATGAAATTGCTCTGGCTATTTATCCTAATAATTACTAAATACACACTAGCTGAACATAGAACTAGATCTACCTTAGTCAAAACTAAACTTAAAAAGGAAACAACAGTCATAATCAATCATCACACTCTAGATCAATGCAACTTAAAAAATAACCTAACATACACATCCATAACATTAAAGAAGATCACCCATCACAAATGGAAGTTCTCAATCAGACACAGCAGAAATAAATACCTATCACTTTTAATATTAATAGCAGGAGATGTAGAGTCAAATCCAGGGCCTAGATCTAAAGATAGATGCAACATCTGCAAAAAAGTATGCACCATGAAACAGAAAGCCATTCAATGTGACACCTGCGATGAATGGTACCATGCATCATGTCTCCATATGAATACACCTGTGTATTATGCCTTAGGCAACAAAGACGCATCATGGCACTGTGTACCGTGTGGGTTACCTCAGTTTACATCAGGACTGTTTGATTCCTTTGATTCAGACACTTCTAACCCATACAATATCCTAAACACCATCCCAAACCAAACTCACCAACCACTAGCCAGATCCACTCCTGTTAAACCTAAATGTACTAAAATTAATACAACAGCCTCACTAAACAAACCTACTAAAGAAGTAATACCAAAATACCTTAAAACCTTAGTAATAAATTCTCAAAGCATTAGGAACAAAACAGCAGACTTAGAAATTTTATTAGAATGTGAGAAACTAGACATAATTGCAGGAACAGAAACTTGGCTACATCCTGAAATTTATAATGCAGAAATTTTCAATAGTAATTATGAAATTTTTAGAAAAGATAGGGCTGATAATCATGGAGGAGTTCTTCTAGCAATAAAAAACACTCTTATAGCAGAAGAAATTACCTTACCTAACTCAAAAGATATAGAATCAACATTTTGTAAAATTAATACCACCTCAACATCCCTAATAATAGGCAGCATTTACAGACCACCAAATTCTAGTTTAGAATACATGCAGGAACTATGTAATCAGATTACTGCACTTAAAGAGACAAATAAAAATGCAGTTTTTTGTATTATGGGTGATTTCAACCTACCTGATATAAATTGGAAAACACTAACCATAGATAAACACCAAAACCTTAAGGACATAAATGAGCTTTTCATAGAAACTTTACACAACCTAAGTTTAGATCAAATCATTAAAAAGCCAAATAGATTAAACAACACATTAGATCTCTTCTTAACCAACAGACCTGGATTAGTAGTTTGATTATGATATTATCCCTGGTCTATCAGACCATGAGATCATAAAAATACACAGTCAGATAAAAGCAGTAGCCAATTCAAAACCCAAAAGAAAAATCTTACTCTGGAATAAATGTAACCTAACACAACTACACCAAGCTGCATCAAACTTTCAACAAACATTCTTATTAGAAAAGACATTAACCAACCAGTCGATGACCTCTGGAATTTCATTAAAAACCATCTTAAAAGCATGATAGAAAATCATATACCAACTAAATACACATCAAACAAAATAAATACATGCTGGTTTAATAATAGACTAAAGAAGCTTTGTAAACAGAAGGAAAACCTATATAGAAAATTTAAAGAAACTAAGGCAGAAAGAGTTTACAAAAAGTATATAAAAATTAAACACTTAACCCAAAAAGTAAGCAGACAGCTGCAGAGTGAATACATAAACAATGTAATATCTAAAGATAACAACAAAAACCTATGGTCATACATTAAGTCTAAGAAAATGGAAACAACAGGCATAGCACCATTAAAAGATGAACATAACATAATACATAATGATAATGAAACTAAAGCAAACATCCTAAACAAATACTTTGCATCAGCATTCTCAGCCCCAGGAGACAAAGACATATTACTGAATTTGAACCAAGTAGACAACATAGAAGATATAGTAGTACAAGAAAATGGAATTCAAAAACTATTAGCCAACTCCAAACCAAATAAAGCATCTGGACCTGATGGTATTCCAGCTAGATTACTCAAAGAACTAAGCAATGAGCTAACCCAAGTGTTCAAAATACTCTTTCAGGCTTCACTTAACCAGGGCAGAGTACCAAAGGACTGGAAAGAAGCTAATGTCACCCCCCTATTTAAAAAAGGAGATAAAATCTGACCCAGGAAACTACAGACCAGTATCACTTACCAGCATCACATGTAAAATCCTAGAACACATAATATGTAGCAACATCATAAACCACTTAGACAAACAAAATGTCCTCACACCATACCAACATGGCTCTAGGAAATAAAGATCATGTGAAACACAACTAATAGGACTAAATGATGATTTTTCTAAAGGTTTAGATAATAGTGAACAAATAGATGCTATCTTACTAGATTTTTCTAAGGCTTTTGACAAAGTTCACCACCATAGTTTGCTTAAAAAATTAAATTATTTTGGCATTAATGGTCCACTGCATCAGTGGATTAAAAATTTTCTGATAGGGAGAGAACAAACTGTAATAATAAATGGCTCTAAATCAACACCGATAACAGTAAACTCAGGTGTACCTCAAGGAACAGTCTTGGGTCCCCTACTATTTTTAATTTACATAAATGATTTACCAAATTGCATTACTTCAGGAACAAAAGTCAGATTATTTGCAGACGATTGCATAATATATAGAACAATAAAAACAACACAAGACACAGATATTTTACAAAGAGAATTAGATGAATTACAGAAATGGGAATCAAACTGGAGCATGTCTTTTCATGTAAAATCACTAAATTTAGAAAGCCTTCAGGACAGAAGACTCAAAAGTAAAGTAGCAATTATACATAAAACACTGAACCATAATCTTCAAATACAAAAACAAAACTTAATAAAATACTCTGAAAGACACAAAAATAAAGGCACATTCCTTGTCCCCTATGCTAGGACAAATTTGTTCAAATACTCCTTCTTCCCTAGTGCTATTAGAGCATGGAATGGGTTGCCTGAGCTAGCCAGAAAAACCAGTGACTTGGCAGAATTTAAGTCATTGGTTAATATGCATGACTAAATGCATGACGCGTAGGACGTAATTATCTTCTTTTTTGAAGTAATGTCTCTATTATATAAGATAAGATCTAGCTACTTCTATACGATCATCTTATTAAAGACGATTTCAAGATCCTCTGCAATTATGATCATTGATTGTGCTTCAACTTGATATCTTGACATCAAGTTTGATTGTAACATCTAGCACTATTGATGATCGTTACACTAACCAATATTTCTAAATAGCAAGATGAAAACTTCCTGATTAGATAATGATTATATTTGTTTTAACAAGATTGGTTTTGAGCATTTTTATGTTGCATTGTTTTATTTTCTCTTTTAAGGACTGACATCAATGATCCATTCAGTGTCGGTCGTGCAGACCTTGATCCATTGAGTGGGGGCAGAGGCGGAGGTATGTTTATGGATCCTCGAAACTTTCCAAGCCCTGGAGGCTTTCGGCCAGGTGGACCTATGGGTGGTTTCTATCCTCCAGGATTTCCTCCGTGAGTGTAAATATGCTACAGATCTTTTTAAGCCCCTTATGTTCAGAAATGACTTAAGAACATTTTCATTTGAATTGAAAAAACAGCTCTTCACTGACTTCTCACACTTCTATTGTAGACCACTTTTTGAAATCTGTTACTGTTCTGAGTCAAACTATTTTCTCCAACTCTCATTAGTCCCTTGACTTTTGTCATAGGGGTGCTTTGACAGTTTGGGTAACCAAATCCTCCATTTTTCCCAGTCAGGAGATTTTCTTAGTGGAAAAAATAAAATACTGCAAATATATCACATGAGCTATTCAAGGACCTAACTTTTTACACTGAACAAATTTACTCAAAAAAATTTGATGGACATTTTTTTTTTGGTACTACACTTTAATTAATTTAAAATAGAATGACTTTCAATGGCATTAATAAAATCATACCAGCCCTTTGACCTTTAAGTCACAGTGGGATAACTCTTCATTATTTGCATGTTAGATATGTATGACTCATGTCTAAGATTCAGGTTTACATTTACACTCATTTTTAAATTATCAAAACATATACATTTTTTAAAAAGTATAAACCCTAGCCTGTTTGTTTTTGTTAATGAGTTTATTATTGCCCTTTTGTATGTGTCTTTTTTATTTATGAATACACGTTTTTGTTTTTCTTCTAGGGGCTCAGTGCCACCTGGTGCACGTTTTGATCCAGTGGGTCCACCTGGGGTGCGCCCAATGTAAGTATTCAAGTTATTAGAGTAGAATTCAGATAAGATGAAATTAAACTTTTTAAAAAATTGAAATGACTCCTATCATCTATGCAGTGCAATTCAAGTATAACACTTTTCATCACATTCCCTATTCATGAGTTCCCAAACCAGTGATCATTAAACTCCACAGAGCATGCTAAAATAAGTAGCATGAAGAATCATGTCACACAAATGTTGTTTTACAATTCCTCTTTTCTGGTTGCAAACACTCTTCATCTGGTCTTTTAAAAAACACAAGTGGGTGGTCATGATTCTTGAAAACGGCTCTAACAAATTTCCTATAAATTTAACAGTTGATGTATTACATATCTTTAGGAAAAGAATTACTAGCTAACTGGCCACACTGGGAAATTTCTAGTTTGACCATTATAATTTTTCAATTAAAAAGAAATAAGTTTAAATTTGGCTAGAGGTCTAAACTATCTTTATCTGGAACAAACATACCTCTTTGGGTTTTCCAGCTTGTAGGTCTTATTCATTAGCATTTGGTGGACTCAGGGGCACCCTAAAAATCCCAAAATTTAAATCCCAGTCTTCACTGAGATTCGGACCCAGGACCCTTAGCCTAGGATCGGAAGCCAAGCGCTTAACCACTCAGCAGCAGCAGCCCCCCCTTCCCTAAGAAAAGATATGGATAGAGAGATTAACACAAAGCCTTTAATCAAATCAGTTTGATATGTAACTATATGTAAGAAGATAGGAGCAGAGGCCAGTGGCAAAGTCCTGCCAAATAAAACTAGATTAAAAGATGTGTTGGTGGTTTGTATGGAAAAAAAAGATTTATTAAAATAAAAGAAAATGTTATTGGTTCAGGCTGAACAAATACATTGGAACCCCAGACAATACCAAGTTTTATTTTATTGTTTTAAAAACTTACAAGTGTATTTCAATAGTTCATATAAAGGGAGTTGAGCTTTAAAAAAAAATCTTTAGATGTAACCATAATTATTATTTTGTTCTTTCAGGCCAGACCCAGATCATGAGAGACCTCCTGACAGTTATGATGATATGTTTATGTAAATATATTTTGGAGAAAGCCATTCAGCAAAATGCATACAAAAGTGTTTCAATTTTTTTTCTATTTGAACTTTGAATGCAATATAAATTCATAATTTCATAAGGATGAACAAATTTGTTTCTATTATTATTTGAAATATAAAAGGGTATCTAAATTTTAAGATTGTGGGCGACTTCTGTCCATTAATCTTGATACAAAAACTTGTTCCATAGTCTGTCAGACTCTAGTATTACTAATTGCTGCCTAGGGAACATGAAAAAGAATCAAGGCAACTGTGTGTAATCACACAATGAGCGTCTCTTCTCTTTTGTGGAATGTTCTTGTTTTTTTTTTAATTAAAAGAGTCACATAACATTTCCAGTAAGGATCAATAAAGCGGGCTTGGTGGTTGAGTGATAAACTGCTTGGCTTCCAAACTGAATGGTCTCAGGTTCGAATCTCAGTGAAGGCTGGGATTTTAAATTTCTGGATTTTTAAGCTACCCCTGATTGTGCTTGAAAGTTGCGAAAGTAAAGGCAATTGGTCATTGTACTGGCCATTGTTAATTGTTTGCCAAAGAAACAGAAGGCCTTTACATCCTTTTCCCCATAGATCGCATCTGAAAGGATGTACGTTTTTATTTTATCAATAAAGAAGAGTCTTTGTTTTATTCTTTTATGGCTTGATCAAATTTATCTATAATTTATATAAATTTAATTATTAGCCATGGCTGATCTGTGGTGTCATGTCGAGCTCCCAAAAGTCTTTGAAAGTGTTTGTTGAGCAGAACTAATGCAGTTGGTTATTTTGTTTGTCGTGAATCACTTTTAAAAACACAAACATCGAAATGTGTAAGCCTAAAACTGATCTGCAAGGGCTGCTCGCGAGTTTGTGTTGACTCAAACTACATTCATCTTATTCTTTTTTTCATCTCAGAAAGTCATCTAAAACAAGGTTTCTTTATTTCTAGCAGAAGTAAACTTTTTGTAATGAAACCAATGTCCCCGTCATTTAATAAATTTTACCTTATTTGTGTCATAGACAAAGTTTTTCATAACATTCAAAGTGGTCTTTGTTACTTCTTCTTTGTGATACGGTTGCAAACATGTGTGAGGTGCGATCAAAGGGCAGTAAAAATGTATCGATATTTTGCGAAATTAAAAAAATGAGTTATCTATCTTTATCATTTGGGGGGGGGGATATTTCAATTACAGTTTACATACTGATGATACTATATTCCACGTGTTGAAATAATTCGGTCATGTGAATAGCCTTTTAAAAACAAACTTTCTGTCATTTTAACACGTTTTGTTAAAGTTTGAAATGTTCCTACATCACATTCCGCAGGTGTCAACAACTGTATAGAATACTACAATAGACAAAAATATAAGAAACCATGTTGGACCAAAACTAAAAACAAATAATGTTTGAGCCGCAAGGCCTTCATCATTTAGACTTTTTAAGGTCTTAAGCTATTTGTGATATGGGTTGTTTTTTATTATTACTAATATAATATGTCACTGCCTAATATTTCTTGGGGGACATAAACTTGTGTTGCTTAGAGGTAAATCCAGCCCTAGCTACTTATATACGAATGGTCTTCATAACCTTACTACCTTACTAAAATGCACCTTAAAATTTAACTCTATTTCCTTAATTGTTTTGTTAATGGTCTTATGGTGCCCTTTAAATGAGCCTTATGGATGTTTTTTTTTTATGTAACGGGGTTAGGAATAGTCGTCTCAATACTCCCGGGTTCGATCCCTGTCCGACATCGTCCATCGGGAGGTTCGGATTAATATATTATAGGCTTCAATTCTTAAATGAACATCCGAAGCATGTAAAACAAAAATGAAAACTGTCCTTCCAGATTTCTGCTCAAAGTCTCTGACATTCACAGACGATTATATTTTGTAGCATCTCATCCAGGAGTAAAACACAAAGGTCTTCAGTAAACATTTTAGATGTCTTCAGTAAACATTTTGGATATCTTCAGTAAACAATGTAAATGTCTTCAGTAAACATTTTAGATGTCTTCAGAAAACATTTTAGATGCCTTCAGTAGTCTAAACATTTTCCATTGTAGTTGAGCTGTTATAAAAACAACAACAAGTGTATGTGCTCCCGAGTATGAATCCTGTTTAACATAAGCCTTGAGCTACTTGTTTATCCCAAGATACATTATATATATATATATATTGATATCATCTCAACACTTGGGTTGACAGGAAGTTGGTGTGTTCTTGATCCTTTCTCAAACAATGTTTCTCAACACACAAACACACTCCCCCCTTTTTTAAATATATTTCTTTCGTTGTGTCAAGACAATCATCATTTTGTATTTATCTGGATCTTTTGCTGTCTTCAATCTTCACTCATGCTGGCGTCTGCTCGCTTGTTAATCTTGATAAGATTTATAATGGTTTTGCTCACGCACTAACATATACATAAGTGCTTGTCCGGTAACGCATAGGTCTACTTAGAGACATGTCAAACTTATAGGCACACATTTGAACAAGAATTTTGAATAAAATAGTATTTTAAAACTAATTTTATATTTCTTAATATCCGAATCGTGCATGAATAGACAAAGTCACTAAGGAGTAGATTAACATTTGATCGTATTCTTAACGAAAGGATATGTGCATGTTATCAGGGCCGGAATTACCTATGGGCAACTCGAGCTATGACTTTGGGCCCCAATTATATATTTAGCAATGCCATATAATATCTGGACTTGTAAAGAGCCCCAATAGGATTCCGTATCTCAAGTAGCTTAGGGCCCTTTGAAGTCTGCACACCGCACTGCTTATTGTGCCTTCAAACATAATCTCTGTGCTATTTTTTTTTTCATTATTTTATGATTGTTTCATTTGTACTATTGTAAAATCGAAATAGTGCAATAAGTATGAACAATAATTTAAATTAGAATAGCAACAATATGCTTGAAAAGGAGCAACTTTTTCAAATACAATTTTGGAGTGTTTAAACAGCAGCAATAGAAAGTATTCTCTTATGCAAACGTGTGTTTCAAAATAAAGTGAATCCAAACAGCACTGTATATATGCAGGCCTATATGTATATATATATATATATATAAATGACTTTTATTAGTTTAAACATTTTCATTCTATCTCAATTACCTCCCTTCTCTTGAAAGCCATACATTTTTCATTCCACGTTATTCTATGGGTTATGGTAATGATGGGTATTAATTTGGAATATTTTTTTTTAATCTCCCCTGGGCTCAACAGTTGTTTCGAAGTGTGTTGAGCACACTAAGAGAAAGGGCTGGACTAGGGATGTGTGTGTATGCATGTCTTAAGCCTTGGCCTTCATGACTAATATTCCTCCGCCCCCCCCCCCCGGCAACCCCCTCCCCCTTTTTTTTTCTCACTGAAATAGTACCACTAATAATCACTGGTGTCACTGGGCCTGGCGCCTGAGATCGATTCCTACCATTTCCAGAACCACTGGTGGAAATGTCACCACTAGCTAGCTATCCAATGTTTGGTTTCAATTTTCTGGGCGCTTTTATGGTGTTGTCAGTTTCAGTTCCTTGTTTACAATCGATGCTTTTAATGTAGGCCTACTTAAATAGCTCAAAGCCACATTGAAGGAAAAGACATCTTATCTTATAAATGACAGAAGCCCGTCCTTCCAGAACCACTGGTGGAAAT
The DNA here is from genome assembly GCA_030265305.1 of Biomphalaria pfeifferi. Lineage (NCBI taxonomy): Eukaryota > Metazoa > Mollusca > Gastropoda > Planorbidae > Biomphalaria > Biomphalaria pfeifferi. Next base: position 2,631,956 of record JASAOG010000069.1, read on the forward strand.
GTCACCACTAGCTAGCTATCCAATGTTTGGTTTCAATTTTCTGGGCGCTTTTATGGTGTTGTCAGTTTCAGTTCCTTGTTTACAATCGATGCTTTTAATGTAGGCCTACTTAAATAGCTCAAAGCCACATTGAAGGAAAAGACATCTTATCTTATAAATGACAGAAGCCCGTCCTTAACAGAAGATAATTACGTCCTTCGCGTATCCATGTGTCAATCTAGTCGCACATGTTAATTAGAGACTTATACTCTGATAAGTTGTAATTAAGTCTTTAAGATTTGGTGAAACGAATTTTAAAATCTTGAACTGATGGAGAAAAACAAAAGTTTTTAGAGTCCATTATAATTTTAATTTTTTCGATATAAAAAGTAACTGCCAGCTCTTGTTTTTATTTGATCTAAAATTTGCTGAAGTTGGTGGACATTTCTTTTTCTTTTACAACAGAACATTTTAAACAAGGTTACAAAGACAGTTTGTGTGGAAACACAAAGTGAAAATCGCTTCCACCTATTGCAGGTAAAAAGGCAGGTATCAATATTTTCAGAAAGAACATCAGAATTAAGACAAATGACAGAGAAGAATGAAGAAAGAAGGTTGACAGATCTTATGTGGTGCCCCAGCAGACCAAATGAAAGGTGAATGTGAAGTTAAATGCGAACTTGGCCTAACTGATGTCTTATAATGAATATCTAATTGATCTAATTGTTTTGTAAAGTTTCAATCTCTTATTCAAATCCAAAAAAAAAAAAACATTTCCGTAAAAAAAATTTTTTTTTATTTAAATGTTATATGTGTGTATTGTAGAACTGGAGTTCACGCGATAATATGAAAACCTACTTATTAATTGTTGTTTTAAATTAGGTCCAACTTATATGCTTACTAAATATATTTTTTTCTCTTTAAAAAAGTATACCTTTTTGGGGGTAAATGTAGTACTTGGTAGGACAGATGTAAAAAATAATAATTTTAACAAAAAGTCTAAAATGATTTGCATAAATGTGTTACAAATATGTATATGTTATAGGTATGATTGCCTACTAAAGAGCTTCACATGTTTCTTACTATTAATAGTGAATAGTTGTAAAAGTGGTGTATTTTTATGACAAAAACTGCTTGCATAAGTGATTTAACAAATTAGATTTTTCGTTTTTAGAAAAGAAAAAAAGTAGCCGTTGCATCAGAACTTTGAATGGACTAAAATATTATGATGTCGGATTTTCACTATCTTTTCTAGTTTAAGAGATCTAAACGGGACGGACAGACATTGCACACAAAATTAATAGCGTTCTTTCCTTTTTCTGGGGCCGCTAAAAATGGAACCAATGCCGGATTTAAGTGAGGCAGGATTTTTGTGGAGGTCCCTACCCTCTTCAAGCTTCCATATTAATGTTCTTAATATTACAACTCTCAAAGTGTGTCATATTTGTGAAGAAAGTTTAGGCCTACTAGTAAATTTAATCTCATTTCCCTTATTTTCTTGCATTTCACATGCATATTTTGTTGTTGTTTATTTTTTAATTTTTAACCGAGAAGGTCTCCCTTCAAAGGTGAGGCCATGTGCGGATGGACAGTTTTGCACTGTAGTAAGTTCGGCCCTGTGACAAATGATGTTTGTGTAACAAAAGATCTATACGTATCTTCCTTGCTTGGAATTTCTCCTTCATGAACTAATTTTTTCTCTCTGTATTTTGGGCTTAACGTCAATGTTTTCTTACCATATCTGGTACCAGTACAATGAGTAAATAGACATGTGTCATGTTTCTTCCAACTGTGGCAGTGTTTGTACGCGTTCAGTTACATTTTGCATATCCTCCTGTGTGAACTTTGTGCCGGAAAAAAAAAAGACGTATTTAACACTTTAGCATCTCATTTTCGGCATTGGCTGCCTGGTCGTATGGGAGCTGGATTATCGCATTGTCTTGATGGTCTAGGGTTCATACCCTGCCGCTGCCATTCCCAGTCGTCCTGTGTGTGTGTGTGTTGGGGGGGGGGGGGAGGGGCTTGGATTACGAAGTAGATTATCTTCAACTCTGAAGGAAAATCCGAAAAATATAAAACATTATACAAACATTTTACAAAAATTGCCAGGGAAGAGCGTGGTGTTTGGATAGTAAAGCACTTGGCTTCCAAACAGAGGTTAAAACTCGGTGAATTTAGGGGGGGGGGGGGGGGTTAGGACGCTCCTGAATCCACCCACCTCTAATGGGTACATGACATTTGTTGGAGAAATTAAAAGTGGGTTGGTCGTTGTGCTGGCCACATGGCACCCTCTTTAACCGCCAGCCATAGAAACAGATGACCGTTGCACCATCTACCCTATACATCTCAAGGTCTGTAAGGGGAACTTTACTTTTACATTGTCTGGTATCTTAAGATTTTTTTTAGCATTTTTAACACATTTTTTTTTTTGCGTAAAACCGAAGCTTCAATGATAATCTTGTCATTAGTGACAGACCCGGATGTTATTTTCTTTACATAATATATCGCACCCCCTCTGGCCCCCTTCTCTAATCCCAGCAACCCTGACTACACACTACCCCCTTTTGGACCTTCGGGCCGTTACAGGATAATAAAGCACACCAAAAAATAGGGCAACGTACACAAAGACTACAATATAAAGCTGGGTGAAAATGGTTTTTAGTGGTTGAATCGCTTTAGACTTCGTGGGTGAAAAAAAAAAGAGAGGGAGGTGGGGGGCTCTGGCTTCCCTTTGTCCTCCGCAAAGCTTCTGAAATCACGTCTCCAAAGGAGACACATTTCAACCTTAATACGAGAAAGAGCTCACCAAAGCAGGCTGTAGCCGTCGGTTGTCACTTGTTAGGATTCCAGCACTAAAGCATCTTTCTAGAACACTGATGTTTCTGTATTCCACACACACACATACCTTTAATTAACAAATCGTTAAAACAAATCAAATTTGTTACAACAAAACTCCTTTTCTGTCCAACATTTCTCGCGTGAAAGTTGAGCACCGATTCTCTTTTAAGTTTGCATGAAAGCATTCTACTTTTGTCTCAACATAGATGTCATAGATCATGTAATCATATGAGACATATTGCGCTACCAAAGTGGAAAACGCTTAATCGCATACTCTATAATTGCTTAATTTGCTAAATCACATAACGTTTGAAAAAAAAAATCAAATATGCTTATTAAAATTTTCTCTTAAAACGAGTTCCGTTTATGTGCGGTGTCAGGGTAATAGTATACAAAGGTTTACACAGCACTATGCATTTAAAAGAATACCACTGTATTCAGATGTAAACGCTTTTCGCTTATCGTTATATATCTATAAGTAGACCTCTTTTATATATCATTTGCATTCTTAACCCTTAAAGCGTGGTAGATGAACCTCTAAACATCAAAGTTGTAATTTTATTTTGTATGCACTTAAAGGGTTAAAGTTCACAACTGATGTTTTGAAATCGTCGGGTGGAAAGACGAGCTTTAACAGCAGAAGTAAAGAGTCGCACCTTTCAAAGGTCATGCAAAGTTCAAATGCCTGGTACACACATAAAGAAACTGAAAGCTTTTTTTTTTTTAAAGAATTGCTCCGTCACTAGAATCATTAAGTTCGACCTCTAATTAAGAAACAAGCAAACTCTTTTGTTTGTTTTTACCCATAAAACCTATTAGTTACCTATTATGATTAATAATTAACATTTAACAAGATTTTTTCAAATATATAGGCTATATATCCTAACAATTGTTAATGACTAATTTAAAGAGAGTTGGTTTATTTAAAAAAAATTTTTTTCATAAACACGATGACATATTGAGGGAGGATTGCGTCAGAGAGAGATGAAACATTTAGGCCTCGATTCTATACCGAACAACTTGGAATACGAGGGATGTAAAAATTACCATCTTTCCCAAACAAAAGCTGGTTCAGTCAGTTGGAGGCGAGACTCAACTCTTTGGACTATTTCAAAGGAGGAAGGACCTATAATGTAACCTACACACAGACAGCTAAAAAAAGAGTGCATGTATAATTTCCTTAGTGCCGGATTTTCGTAAGTGGAGACCCTGTGCAAACTTTTTTTTTGGCGGCCCCTACCCTCTTCAGGCTTGATTATAGGCCTATATGCATTTAATAATAATAATCTATATAAATATATAATTATTTTCATTGCTCAAGGGTTTGGATGGTTTGGAGAGTATTGGACACCAAGAAATGGAAAGATCACTCTTATATTTCTGCAAGTCGGACGGACTAGAGTTACCCCACGTAATTTGAGGGGAAGAAAAAAAGAGGGGGGGGGGGGGAACAAGTAGTATTCAACCGTCACTAAATAGCAGGGCCGGACATTGTGACCAAGAAGTCATGGAAAGAGAACAAGTAATCTACTCTGCTTTCACCCGTCACTAAATAGTAGTGCCAGACTTAACCATTGTGGGGCCCTATGCGAAACGTGTTTGCTGAGTCAAGTTTGGGTAGGAATACGGATAATAAGTGTTTAGAAAATTGTATTAGAAAATAAATTCGTCTTTGCATTTTATTCATTCTTTACTACATAGCTCACCTTCAATAGCAAGAATTATAAAATATTTCAATCTATCTACGAAAATTGTTGACCTCAAGTAATTCTTTATTAGTTTGAGGCGCGAGAAGCTTCTTTCACTAGATTCCACAATTACGGGTATTGCATAATGCCGTTTTTTTATCGCGCGTAGGATTGGCGTTTTCCATATTGAATGACACCCCAAAATGACAATTTTTGTGTATATATTTCAGGAAATTTGTATGAGCTTTCAAAAGATTTTAATAATTTCCGGAGATTTCCAGGAAATTTCAGGAGATTTCCAGGAGCTCCTGGTAAATCGGAATGCCGCGGGAAATCTGTTATAAGTTATAAAATGGTTTAATTTAATAATTCATACATCTAGAATTAGCGCGGGTCCTGTGAAAGTGCGGGGCACACTGCGGACGCATAGATTGCAGTGGCCTAAGGCCGCCCTGCAAAATAGCAGCGTATGCTACGCCACCGGTCGACTAGTAATAATAATAATAATAATAGGCTTGTATTCAAGTCCGAAGATTAAAGGAGGGGTGCAATACATTTAATAATATTGATAAATGTTGATCTAAAAGTAGGCAATGTGGCAGTTATAAAGAAAAAGAAACATGTGCATATTTTGTTTTAAAAAGTTAAGATTTTTAAAATGTGTAGGCCTCCTGTAGGACTAGGTTGAAGCAGCTCCACGGTGTTGTGCTGTCGTAAATCCGGCCCTGATTTATCTTCAAGGTTTAGTTGATCTAGGCCGAAGGAAATCCAAACATGTGCTCATCCTCCCCCTTCCTGTAGCCCACAACTCTACTTTATTTTTATTTTTATTAAACAGAAATGGTACTTGGCGTCCCCCCCCCCCCCCATTTTTTTTTCAATCTTCTTTGTTTCGATATGTGTGATCAGGTTTGATCATCACAATGTAAGATATTGGAACTTTGGGAGGGGGGGGGGGGAATCTTTCTTTGTTTGTTTGGAGGTGGGATGAAGAAATTGTAATTTTAGGCCTACATGTTTTAAGGAACATAGAAATGTAGACCTTATCTACTGTGGGTAAATCAAGATAGTCACGTGACGTGCAACGATGACATAGTCGGGACTATCTGAGCTAATACAGTCAGAACTTAATAAAACAACTTTTTTTATAGGCCTACTTCATTATACTTTCTTTCCGTTGTTGTTGTTTTTTTCACTGCCAGCATTATACTTGCATAGCCCTAAACAAGCATAGCAAACAATAGATCTGCTATTTTAGAACATATTTCTACCACACTGAGTAAACAGTCGAATTTTATTTAGTAATTTAATGATTTTCACCAATCGTCGCCGAGATTTTGCCCTCAACAAGTTTCCCTCACTTTGACATTGAATGAACAAGCAGTGACCAATTTCATGGCTAAAGGTTGAATGAGACTGGGGAGGGGGGAGACCCATTAATGATGCAGTTTCAGAGGAGGGGACGAGGCAGACGTTAGTCACTCACTTAGAACAGGAAGGACACAGGGAGGAGACATTGACGGGTTGTCTGTCGCTAGGCTTAGAAAAAAAAATGAAAAAGGCAGGGCCGGCTTTGAAATGGGAAAACGGGGGGGGGGGGGGGGGGAGTCGGCATTAAGGCCAGCTCACGCTGACCGTTCGGGTAGCACTCAACACAACACCCGTTGATAGAATTAAGGCCCCGTTGCAACCTGTTCACCCTAGGCTCCGAATCTTTCTCTATAGTGTTTACCCTGGAGGGAAAAAAGCCTGGTTGGCGGAAGGAAATATTATAGAGCATAGACTATAACAAAGTAGTGTCTTCGCGACGGAAGCTTACAGATTGTTTCAGGTGACTACGCAGACCAACTAACAACCTACATATCTATTATATATAAAATTCTAGTTAGGTTTACTACTGACATCTTAAGAAACAATCTTGCCAGAGTCTGCAAACCAACTAACAAGTCATCTACTCACACTACCATCATCATTTGGTCTGCCCTTTGTGCACTTGTTGAAAGTCCATCCATGAATCAGGTTTTTTTTTTTTTTGTTCCAAGGCCGCAGTCTTAGACAAACCACACGGAACAGGTATGCGTTGCAACCACTCCCCCCCCCCCCAACACACTACACTAGCTATATCTAAACTATATTTTCTCAGGAAGGCAACTCCATTCCCGGAACCCCCACGCCTTCTATTTCAGCCTGTCTTCAGCCAGCTAGCTTCAGTTTTAGCAAGATCTAGAGTGACAAGGTTTTTTGATGTGAGATTGAATCCGGGCATATTTTTTTTTTTATTATAACAGTGGAAATCAACTATAGTGTGAATATCAACACTTAGCAAAATATCAAACAAATACATTAAGCAAAATAAGACGTAGAATCTACTTAAGTCAAGGGCTATATGTAAGGTCAATTTTATGTAGGCGTACATTAGCTGTTACACATAAGTGAAAATGTAGGCCTTTATATATAAAAGGCACGCGAGTAGGCTTAATTAAGCAGTTGACGTTGGAATAGTCTACGAGTTCTCGAACTCTTGCAAAGAAATACAAAGAACCTTCTCGTAGGCTTACTATCCATCTGTGGCGCGTTATCGGATAAATGGTCTTATTAAGAGTTTGACCAAGTCTCAAGAAGACAAACGTATTAACTTTCTAAAGAAGTTTGTAATTATACAAGAAACTTATATGACACTCCACGTTTTACTATTACCTAGTATAATAAAAGCTTACATATAAAATTTAATAATTCTTAGACTTAGTACTACTAGTATCCAGTGGCGTAGCTAATGTGTTTGATGGCAGGCGCGGCAGCTCATCGTGATGCCCTCCGAAATAAATAAAATGAAATAAACGTTATTTTCCCATATACTAATGTGTATTACTTGTTAAAGTTTTGCTGATTCGCAATCATATATATATATATATATATATATATATATATATATATATATATATATATATATATGTTTGATTTATCCCTAACGATCTTGAAGGCTTCTCCTTTGGCTCTTCAAAATATACACACAAAAAAAGGGGGAGGGGGATATCAAGCGATTAAGTAGCAGTGAATTCTTTCCAAGATGTCTAAATTTTAAAAGAATCAAAATGAAATGAAAATAAACTACGAAAATTATCTAGATCTAGATTCTAGAGTATATTTATAAAAACTAGGTGAAACAATTGTGTTGAGAAATAAGTAAAAAAAAAAATATCCTCATAAATTTGTCCTCCATATAAAACCAATGCATTGAAAAATGAAGTAAAAGCATGAAACACGTGCCTCAGAAGAAAGTGCGTTGCCCTCAGAGATTTAAGCAAATCCAGTAAATTTGATTTAAGCTGTTCTACAGAACACTCCAGAACACAAGCAACAACAATGCATAAAATACTAAACCGTAGTTACAGATACATAAAAGATAAGCTATTTAATTTATTAATATACCAAAAAAAAAAAGATTTATGGAAAAACAATTTTTTTTTGGGGGGGGGGGGGGGGGTTCAAGATGTTGACCATTATAATATGGCTCAAAGTAAGTCTATAGTAAAAAAAAAATAGCATGATAATGCTTACATCTTTTGATAGTGAGCGTATAGATATGAGCCCACTTTGCATATTGGCATAGGCCTATAATTGTATAATGGCATATTCAATTGCACGCTTGACATATATTATCTATAAGGAATAGCCCCCCAAAAATAAGTTAAATGTTAGGCCAGCTTAATAAGTTATCAACCAGTGACGTAGCTAGGGTGGGGGAGGAGGGGGAGAATTTGAAAATCAAGTGGGGGCCCTTTAAATGAGTGTTTTTACATTAAGATTAAATATTAGGCCTACGCAAAATGCAGGGATTCCCAAAGAAGTCAAGCCCCCCGGGCCCCCAAACGATGAAAAATTCCTAGCTACGCCCCTGTTATCAACTTGTTAAGATCAACATAATGGTTAACCAGATGAAGTTAATAACATTCTGGGCGAGACACACATAATGTGTACAAATAATATATATGTAAACATTTCGAATTTAAAACAAGGAGGCCTACATCTGTTTAGTTCAATAAAAAATGTTAACATCAAATGAATGTGTATCAATCTTAGTGCTACAAGTGTATTCAAACGTTGCGGTGGACGTTTTCACACTTAGAGGCCTTTCGCTTAATTTTTTCCCTTAAACTTGACTGTCCTTATCTTATCTTATATAATAGAGACGTTACTTCAAAAAAGAAGTTGATTACGTCCTACGCGTCATGCAATTAGTCATGCATATTAACCAATGACTTAAATTCTGCCAAGTCACTGGTTTTTCTGGCTAGCTTAGGCAACCCATTCCATGCTCTAATAGCACTAGGGAATGTCCTTTGACTATAGTTCGACCTCGTTTGTCGCCTGCAATGCCTAAAATCTTAGGCAAAGCCCCAACTGCCACTACTTAAAACCGGTAAAAAAAAGTGTGTCCTACTTTCTTGAGAACAGCTGCTATTTAGACACCAACGCCCCTAAACATGTATAATTTTAAGCCAGCTAAAGATGATGGGCTTATTAATCAAAATAGAAATAATACTTTCAAAATCGTTAATTTCTCACTTTTCTTATGTCTAATATTGATGTTTATATACTTTTTAATGATATACTAAAAAGATTATTGATACTATTTTATATTAAAGGCTTGTAATGCGTTTACCGGATGCGTATCACTATGATGTCATCTCGCGGGAAATACGATTTCGCGCCAAACGGCTTTTTGCTTTGTTAGGCCTACCCACACGACATCTGGCTAACTCTTGATGTAAACGTAACCTGGATAATCCGTGTTTTGATCCATCAATATTTGTGTGTTATAAGGCTCATCGAATCAGATATTGTATAGTACACAAATAATTATATATTCCTCTCTGCATTTTTATTTATATTTTTCGGATATCCTTCGTCCTGGATTATTTATTTTTATTTAATTCCATTGATGAGAACGGAAGTCGTCAACATACGCTGAGTGGCAGCTGCTATCGGAGCAGTTCAAGCTGACAGATCTGTGCAATCTCAACTGTGATAAGCATTTATTTCGATATGCCTAGAAAACAAACTCTAGTTGCAAGGCGTGATCTACCGATATTCATAAAGCAGGAGCCTTCAGATTCTGGATCTAATTCTCAAAATTTGTTAAATCTATCAAGTATTTATCCACGCCAGACAACACAAAACACATCAACAAAGACTGCTGATTTCTCATCGTATGCTAATACAGAAATAAAGCTTGAATTTGAGCACTCTTCTAATGATGCAAACTTATCGGGTTACCAGCTAGATTTAATTGATGAATTTGATAAACCTCAGGTATTTAAATGATGCCGTTCTGTGCTATCGTTAAATGCTAGATCTATTTAATCTAATAATTTATGGAATAGAATTTATTCCACGCAGATGCCCCGCCCACTTGAAGCTTTCCAATGAAAATGAAAGTTGAATGTTGTCCCATCTAGTCTAGATTGAGATTCTCTAGATATTTTTTTTTTCAAGAAAATACAGTGAAAAGACTGACTAGATCTAGCTTAACCTATTATTATTCAATCATCATGGTCATTGTATTCTAATCATACATCTATTGATATTATGATCTATCATCTAGATAGATTTCTAGATCTAGTCATACAATCTTATTTTAGTCTTATTATCATCATATTGTCTAGCTTAACCCATTATTATCATAAATAATTATTCAATCATCATAGTCATTGCATTCTAATCAAACATCTAGATCTAGTCATAAAATCTTAAAGTGAAAAATGTAAGTAAATTGGTGGATGCCACACCAATCTTAATAATTGGCTCATGGCTGTACTGTTGACTGTAGATCTAATAACAGAATGAGTCAGGTTACTCAGATTCAGATCTTGATTCAGCTTTCATAATTACAGGGTCTAACACATTGAATTTTACTTAAAGGTTAAAAAAAAATAAAATCTAGAGTTTAATCTTTGCTCATCAAGAATCTATGTATACAGTATAGTATACTATTTGAGTGAACTTGGGCACCCTAAAATCCCAATATCTAATTGTTAATAAAAGTGTTATATATTGTTTGAAAACTTCACCATTTGGTCAACCATCTCTCTCCATCCTCCATTTAAATTTTCAATGCATTGTTCCAACTGTTGCACCTTTAAAAAAAATAGTTACTAAGACTTGGTGTCTTTATTAGTTGCCCAGTTAAAAAGAACAAAGTAAATTGCTTTTGGAAAATGAAATGTTTTATAATTATGAAGCTTAGCATGCCTTGAATGTAATAGCACAATTATTATTTTTATGCACAATACTAATAATAGTGGGTATTAGTCTGGCCTTTTTTTTTTGTGCTTTAAAAATAAAGATTTTTAATGCTAAATTATTTTTATTTGCCTTTACTTGCCTTTACAATGTATGCATAGAATAGATAAGGCCTGCAGGAGTATGAAGTCTTAAATAAGGAAGAACTACCAATTTAAATATTTCTGTATTTAAAAAAGAAATTTTGTGTCCGGCAACAAATACAAAGGCTGATGTTTCATTGAACTGAACGTTTTTTTTAATGTGCTTTTATTATACAAGCATATTATACCAGTATGGAAAAAAAAGTACGTGCTCATCTCTATGTTGGACTTTTTTTTAATTCATTGAAAAAGTTCTGAGAAATACATGAAAATGCTCTGTTAAGGCACTTAATTAACTTGTGATTGTGATAAGTATGATTGTCGCAATATAATTCCCAGTTTCATATCATTAGCTTTTATTGAGGCAGACATTTCTAGTGTAGTTGATATTTTATTTGATTTAATACAACTAAAAAATATATATTTTACATCTGACCATATCTATGGTCTCCTTCAGTCGCAAAGCGACTATGGATCATCTCATGGAAATGAGATGAATGTCTGAGCATTAGCTTTGGTCAGAACGCAGCTGATGTATCCAAAGGAACGGCAGTGCTGATACAGTTTGGGGTCAGCGGTGCCTCAGGTTCTGCCAGGGTATAGCACTAGGTGCTGCAAACTGCCTTAGGGTCGCCAGCTCCTGATTTTACCTCAGGGTTTAATCCCTAAGCTTTTCCCATGTTTAGGTTTAGCTGCAAGGCAACAGAGGTTTGAATTCAGAGTTTTCCTTCTCCTAGGTGCCCCTCCTGCTTACTGGTTAAGGCACCAGTAACTCGCCTTTGCCCCTTCTTCTGTTAGTGAGAACAGTTCCGCCAGACTCAATATGAGCCAATCATGAAGGCCAGGAGTTAGACTAGTCAGAGGCTATTTGAGACGCATGCCATTAGGAAGCATTTTATAGGTAGTGGAGCGCTTACATCCATTACCACTTCCGTCAATGACAACCTTGCGGAACCATCTAACCATGTAATGTAGAAATAAGAAAGTGTTTATGTCCAGTGAATTTTATGTTTCCATGCTTAGCTCTTTGACTAACATCCTTCCTCCATGAAAAGGTTTAACTTGGTGGCTCAGGAACACAAATTTCTAATTATAAAATCCCAGGAGTGAAGCCTGAAAATCCATAGTTTGTAAGTAGGAAGTTAAACCTTTGAGTCACACACACACACAATAAGCATTTGTCTATAAAATAGTTTATGTCCCATTAAAAAAATGTACATCATGTCAGATTTCCCCTGGAAAACAATATACTTATTGTTTAGAACTATTGCAAGGGCAAAATCGTGTAGTTGTGGTTGCTGGAAAATGAAAAAAGTACTCGAGAGATTCTACACAATGAAGTGTCACATACTAGTAATTATTGTTGACATTTGTTTTATCCAGATTACTATAAACATTATACATTTTGTTAGGTCATTGGACTTGGTCCACTATTAATTTTACTATTAACAATATTGTCTCCTTATTGTTTAGCTGTAGTGTACTTAACTCTGCAGCTAATCTTTTTCTCTTCTTTTTTCTGTAGGTTAAAAGGAGATTGGAATTAGACAATGAAGTCACTGTTGAAGGATTTAAAACTCCAAAACCCTGCAGGAAAAGAAAAAGCCAGACAGAGTCACCTAGAGGTAATACTTAAATTTAATATTACTCTGTGGTGGGTTGGGTGGGGCAGGGTGACAGAAAGCAGAATGATCCTTGTTATCTTCTTGACCTCTAGGGATGACTTGTAGATTAGAGGGGAAAATTTTTCCTCCTTTTAAACTTTGCTTTGACTTGTTAAATTCTTGAAAATCAGTTGCTTATGAAGTGCCAATATCTTAATCTACAAGACCCTTACAAATGGTATACAAACTTGTTTTAGCATGATGTGTTACAATTTAACATTAGTTTTTTTACATTTTTTAAAACCTTTTTTCCTCTAACAGCAACCAGGTCGCCACTAGAAAAAACTCGCTATGACACGTCTCTGGGACTTTTGACCAAAAAGTTTGTTGGGTTGTTGCGTAATGCACCAGATGGGGTAGGTATTTTCTCTACAGCGATAAGACTGATTGCTTGATGAAATTGTAGGATTTACTTACAAGCTAGAATGAAAAAAAAAGGTAAAAGATCAACCCAATTAACCAAAGTCATCAATGAAATTAAAAGTGATTTCAATATTATCTGCCAGTCCTTCATTTCCTCTCTCCTGTTCTCTGTCTTAGGCCAAGTGTATGCAAATTTCAACAGTGGCCAGCACAATAGCCAACTTCCTTTAACTCTGCAACTTCACATCAATTTTAAGAGATGAATCCAAGGAAAAAATTCTAACTTGGGGAACTGCTCACACTTGCCAGCCATGCACTAATCACTTCTTTATACATTCCATAAATACAGTTTTTAAGCATTATCCTATATTGTGTCATTCATTCCTGTAAATAATATTGAATATTATTTTTATGAATACTTTTGTGGTTGACTATTAGTTATTTATATGTATCATAGGTTTTGATCCTTAACAAAGTTTGTTTTATGTATCATAGGTTGTTGATCTTAACAAAGCATCTGAAATTCTTGAAGTACAGAAACGCAGAATTTATGACATCACAAATGTGTTGGAAGGAATAAATCTTATCCAGAAAAAATCAAAGAACAACATCCAATGGAGGCAAGTCTTTTTTATATATTTTTTTTTTCAACCATAAATGCTTTATAGTTAAAACTTAATGTTTTTGTTAGGTTTATAAGATGTTTTTGTTAGGGTTCTAAGGCTGTTAGGTAAAATAGGGCTTAGCTTACTGTTGGCAGTGTTTACATTTATTTAACTATTGTGTGTAGGGGAGCTGCCAACACATTCACCACCACAGGAGAGCCGTCTATACCACAGGTCACACAGATCAGCACAGCAAGCGTAGACTTGCACTCAGGTAACATTTCAATAGGCACCTAACCTGTAAAAAGAATTGTTTTTACATTCTTGCATTTTTCAGTATTAACTTTTTTTTCCTTCTTTCTCTTTAACAGCCATGGCAGAATTGAGGACTAAAGAAAATGTCCTAGATAAACTCATCGCAAATACCACAAGAGCTTTGAGGAATATGACAGAGGATTCTGAGAATGCACGATATCCTTTTAAAATGTTTGAGACATTAAGCAATGGAGAATAATATTGATATAATATACTTGATATACCAGTAACTTTCACTTTTCAATAACAGCTGCTGAAATAAAAACTTATTTGGTTACTTTCAGTTGATTACAAATCTTTTTAGTCAACAATTGCTTGTAGATTACTTCTCGTGCTATCAATAAACTTAAAAAAAGCTTTAAATTAGTAACAATTTCTAACTCCTGTAAAAATATTTAATCCATCATTACTTAAATTACTGAAAAAATGTTCATTAAAGAAAATGTTTTGTTCCTTAACTTTATGTACATTGGCTTATGTGACGTACCAGGATATTAGAAGCTTGAATTCTCTGCGTGAGCAAACTGTTATAGCCATTAAAGCCCCACCGGAGACAAGGCTAGAAGTCCCTGACCCTGAAAATGTAAGTGTAGAGCTAGTTTTTATATGCTTTTATTATCAAAATATCTGCATTACTTTGTCCCCCACCTTACAGTATCTATCAAACTTAGTGTCACTTCATAATGCAGGGGAATAACAAACTTTTATTCCTTTTCTGCAGAATATCCAGATCTGGCTGAAAAGTACCCGAGGTGCTATTGATGTGTTTCTGTGTCCTGATGACCTGCCTGGTGATGAATCCTCGTCCAGTTCTAGAAGTTCAGATTCGACTGCTTCTGCCAGTGATGGTGGCCAGGATGAGGTCAGTTAATGAACAATCAGATGTAGTCATGACTGATAACGAGAAAGTTGACATAGTTCATATCTTTTCACCTCAGCAGTAAGGTGATCCTTGGTCGAACATTTAGCTTCAGCCTTTTTGTTTTGTAGTATATCGTTAAATCTTATAAAAAAAAGTGCTATCATATAAAAGCTTATCTTTCTGTTTTGTTTGTTCTTAGGTCGACGGTCTTGCATCTAGTGACTTGGGCAATAATGCTAAGCCTGGCCAAAGCAGACCTTATTTTTCAACAGGAGATAGATTGTCTGATCGTCTTAACAGTGCAGAGTCAATCAAACAGGAACTTTTTTCAGAAGAGTCTTCAGCTGATGAAAGTAAGTGCTGCCAATATTTTGCCCCTCATCAAAATTGTTCTCCTCAATTAAAAAGCAACATTTTTAAAAAAAAATATTGGAAAAGTCAACAAATTCTAATCAAAGATATTTCATTTCATTATGTATTTCTTTAGTCAGTGTGGATGATTTTCAATACTAAGACATGGTTGTTCAATTATTACTTATCCCTTTATGGTCTAGCATAATGATACTCCTAATTATTTTGTAGTTGATTGAATATTTTGGGTTTGATCTATAGATTATAGTCAAAATACAATCCTATATCATATAAGGTAGTCAAAACATTGTACCTTATGCAAATGTTTGTCAGATATTTATTTAATTTTTTTTTCTTTCTTAAAATGTTTGTTTGTTTACATTATTATTTTTCTAGGAACTAATTTTAGTTCTGATATTTCTTTCCACTTTCAGCCCTTTTACTGTCTCCAGGCTGTGGAACATCATTATTTCACACGACAGATCAGGATATGCCCTTCATGCACATCAACCCTACTTTCAATCTTGACGAGGACTACCTGTTTAATGTTAATGAGAACAGTTTCAATGAACTATTGGATGCCTATGATCTGGGTCTATAAATTTTTCTTCATTTGGTGTTGACTGTTCCAAAGACTAAGTGGATTAAATAGGATCATCTCAAAAACAAGCAAAATAAATGGCATGGCACAGAATACCATGCTAAGTGCCCCCTTCATCATTTAAACGCATGTTTCTGAGTTGGCAGCCTTGTACACATGGAATAAAGTGAGTGATGTTATTTAAATTAAATAAAATTAATGTAAATTATTTATGTCAGCTCTGCTTCAAGTATCTGACTATTACTTTGTTGAGAAATATTCATAAACACGTTTTTTTGTCTTTTTTCTTATGTAATATTAAGTGTGATTTAATGTAAAGATATTTTGTTATGTAAAGTGACACTTTGTTGAAGACATGAAAGAAAATGATTTTTATAATTTATTCTTGTTGTTGCTAATTGAATCTGTACAATGCTTTGATAAAATCACCCTCCTCCAGCCCCAGGTGTCTATTTAAAAAACAATTAGGTGTCTTGTACGTAGTTTCTTGTGCCTTACGATTTGTTATTATGCTCTCATATTGAGAATATACTTTTTTTTTTCTTCATCACCCAAAACATTTTAATGTACCTAATCTGCTTGGTAATTTGTTCCATTCCTGCAGTTGATTTTTTTAAAAATTATTTTTGTTTCTTGACTAAATTAAGAGTTATTTGGAGCTGATGACTAATACAATTATTTAGAGAAAATTGAACTGCAAGTCTATTAAAAGTTACAAAACTTATTTTAAAAATTCTACAAATTAGAAAAACTTATTAAAAAAGCTCACTCATTCATTGTTTAACAATAAAAAAAAAACATGAATGAAGGTATTTATCAATACATGCAAAACATTTATATTATTTTTATTTTAAAAGTTTTCAACTTGAAATTGATTTAGTTTTGTTAAAAGTAGCTTTTAGTTTTTGATATACCTATTTACATTTTTTTTAATAGATAAGGAAGCATGCATACTTTTAAAAAAAAAAAAATTGGTTGCTTCTTGTTGCTCTACGCTAAGTTCAGTGATGACTTGATACCCTTACTTTGTTCAAGTCTCTCTTAATGTAAATAGTGCAAAGAAAATATTTGGCTGCTGAAATCAAATTGGCTGAAAACCTTGAAAGATTTTAAATTATCATTACAGTGATAAAATAAATATTTATGATGGTTAACCATTTTCACAGTGTATAAATTGTCCTGAATTTCTTAATTTTGTGTTCTGATTTTTTGTCTGGTTTAATTTAACAGTGAAACTTCAACCATTTGTCTAAGTATCAGTCTTGGTAGGCTTTATACAAGGATTCTACTTGTAACCTTGTTATTGATAACTCAGGTGTTTATGCTTAGTGTTCAAATCTGATATGAAATGTCCTTTCACTTCTATGTGCTGTTATAATTTTAAAATATTTATGGTGACTAAATGATAAAGCTTACCTCTTGGAAAGAGAAGATATCTAATTAAGATTCTTGAGGAAGCTGTGGTTTTTAATTCAGTATATCAGAATGTGGCTATTTTGACATTTGATGGTAAGGGCCTATGTACACCATACCCTCATAGCTGTTGCCCACAGAAGTTGAACTGTTTTCCTGCCCCCATTCAGACTCCCGTTACCTTACCCCATAAAGGAATCATTAAAGAAAAATAGACTTTCTCTTTTCAAGGCACTGTGTTATAGTCTTATTTATTTCAAGTATATCTATAAGGTATGTATTGAATCTGCTTCCCTTCTGCTGGATATTAAATATGAAGCTCCTAAGAACTTCTGACTCTGTGATAATCTGTCACTTACCTCCACTATTCACAACACATTTCTAGATGTGGTCTTCACACTAGCTGCACACATAGAAAAATACGTGTTTCATTCCTGTCACAGCAAACAGCTGTAGTTGTAAAGTGTATCAGTAGCCTCAAGAATACTTCCACTTAATTATTTTGTTTGCAAAACCACAAAAGATTTGTTTAATATCCTTCCTTAAATTGTGTTCTGGGCATTTTTTATTTGATACTTGTACAAATGGGTTATTAGTTTTTGTATTTGAAAAGTTAAAATCTATTGATTCAAAAATCAGTTTCTTTTTTATTTGGATGATGTCTAGGTTAAATTTGTTCATGTTGCGGTGCTTTCAGTTGTTAAAATGAGTCATAAGTTTATTCATAAGTCTTGTTCTTGTATTTGATAGTCAGCTAAATGGCATTAATCTGTTCCATTTCCTATTTTCTCAGTCAGTGACAGTATTGTATGTCACACTAGTAGTGACTGGTAATGTGCATTTGTTTTGTATGGCTTTTCTATTATTCAATTAATCCAACATGAGGTTATTATGTATATAATGTAAATATTCATTGGACACAATACCACAGTGAAGGAGTTTCTCATGGCCCTGTCCTCCCACAAAGATGAGATCATAGATCCAGAAATTTGGCTAAGGTACCAAACTAGTTTGGACACTTATAGTTTGTTAACACCATATATTTTATTGGTAGGCTCTTAATGTGGACACTCATTAAAACTTGTACTGCCAATAGAATTAAGATCATTGTTCATGTTTATTTATACTTTTTATTCATCTGGCACTTAATCATTTAATTTAGTTCCTTGTGATCATTTGTTTATATTCATGTAGTTTTCTAATTTGTCTGATTACATTGGTCTGTATCACACTGACATTTATGTTCAAATTTGAGTCGTTATAGAGTTCAGAGCAGTAATAAAAATGTGTTCCAGTATCAAGTGTTCGCCGATCTATTTTTTTTTTTGGTTTTGAAGGAAGTCCATTTTTTGGGGGCTTCCACATGTTAATATATATATTATTTATGTTTATGTACAATAAAATGTTTTTAAATAATGTAATAGTTGTATATCACTCATACTGTAGCAGAACTAGAAAACTATAACTATATTGTAAGCCTTTAGACACTTGAATGTATTTTGCCATAATGGGAAGTCTTTGGTTTAGCTGAGTCAATGAGTGTGTAGCTTTTGTTAAGAAGGCAAGATGGTCAGCCTAAAGAAGCACTTTTACAACCAGCTATCGGGTCAACCCTGTGTGTTCGTTTTATTGGACAATTTGTGCATCCTGCATGAAAATGTATTCTAATTAATTTAGAGAAAAAGTCTTAAAAAAATTTATTTGTGTACAAATTTTTAGTTACTCAAATGTAAATTTTTAAGTAAAATCTTTACCAAGATACATGTTAGTGAGCGAAAGGTGTCCTATGTTGTTTTGTTTTTAGACAGCATTTAATTTTTATAGCAGTGTTCTTATTTGATATTTAAAAACTTTTTTTTTTTTTTTTGCTGTATTTTTACTTTTGTAATTATGAATGTAGGTTTAGGATGCATATATTTATTTTTAAAAGAATTGTTTACATAATTTTTTTAAATTTATTTATTTATTTATTTTTTTGTTGAGATCTTGGTATGATTTATTTTTAGTTTTTCTGGCCAATGTATGTTGAATTATAATGAGGCTCTGTGTATAGATTGAAAGTAAATGTAAGGGAAATACATAGCATAAACTTAAAACATGACTAGCTGTAATCCAGACACTTTAAAATAACCTTACCAGCAGCTATGCTGTTGTTTTTCTTTTATCGAACAGTTGCAACATCAGAATAGCACAGCATTAGCTTTGGAGAAACTTTAAACAAACATTTTGATACAAGATGTTTAATTTTAGTGGTTCTTGTGGTGTTTTTTTTTCTATATTCACTAGACTGGTAAAGAGAACAAATTGTCCAACCTCTAGCTTAATGGATAGGGTGCTTTCCTGCATACTAGATAAACTATTTTAATTAGGGTAGTACTATGGAACTATATTTATGCCAAAAGAGTTCCTTGTCCCCATTATAAACCTAAAGTGGGGAACAATCCAGCTGTTGCAGAATTTGTATAATAGAAATGTAAATAGTATGAATTTTTGTCATGAATTCTTGGGGGAGGTAAGTTAACCTGATGGCCATTGATGAGGCATGTGAATGACTTATGTCCCTTGAACGAATGATAGCCTTCTCTGTCTCTGTGTGTTGTGTTGTGGGTATTAAGAAAGTATTTGCAATTAAAACATTTGTGATTTATGTTTTGTGTGTGGAGAAATGATCGAATAGATGCTGCATTCCTGACATGCTTCTACAATATCAAAGACAAAAAAATGTTATATTTTCAACACAACATGCTGATTTCATTGCCATGATTCTATTTTGTAAACTGGACCAAATAAAGAGACCATTTATACATTTTATAGTGCAGATATACATTTGTTTTCACTTTTTGTTGTCTAAGAAATGTTCTGAATGTTTACTTTGTTTTCTTTTCTGTTACCTCTACATCCCTAAATGAGCTTATACAATATACATATAGTTCTGTTAGGTAGACCAAAAAACGGAAAAATGTTTGCATGACCAAAGATTCACCCAGAAAAACAGTTCGATGTCACAGGCACATTGAGACCAAATGTTTGCTGCCTCTTTTTTTAAGTCACCGGAAGTGTAATTCCAGCAGGGGCGGACTGGCTGTTTGGACTAATGCCCGGTGGGGTCACCGAAATAGCCGCATCAATGACACAAATCAAATTGTTAAAGGTTTTATAATATTCTCTTATAAAAAGGCCATATGAGTGTCGTGTTTAAAAAAAAATTCAGACTACAGTGTAATACTATTTTAATCTAACACATTTTCCGAATTAATGTAATAGTAGACGTCATCCTTTTAGGACATACATACTTTGTGATTAGAAAACAACTTAAAGCCTATATTTCTTATAAAGATATATAGAGTTCACCATATGCATGCATATCGATACATAATCAAACTTAACAATGATTTTGAGGACAGGTAGACCTAGAATTGGATGCCCGTTATATGATATAGAATGTGTGGGCCTGGTTGTATGGAAATGCCCGGGCCGATTTTGACACCCAGTCCGCCCCTGAATTCTAGCTTTATAAATCTCCTCAGTTTCTGATACATATTTCCCCACGAAAACCATAGCTTATGATAGCTTTAAAAAATACTTTACTTTGTTATAGTTCCATACGTGACTACGCATTCTTTCCGAGTGCCACTTGTCTGTGTGGTGTAGTATGAAGTCCATTGAATTTACCAAGGAAAACCACAGGCTACTAACTTATAATTGAAACCATGAATGACTAAAAAGATGCTGAAGGCACAATTTTTATAAACTAGAATTTTTATTATTAGTAGGCAACTGAGATCTTTCAAAATGGCGACTTAATTTGTTACATACACATATTACATTATAATATCAGATGACCGAGCCTCGCTCGGATGAATAATTTGTTAAGGAAGGATATATACCCGAAGTCATTTTGGGAATATTTTTGTAATTACGAAAATGAACGATCGGGTAAAGACTGTCAATCCGAAAAGTTGCTTTTTCGTTTTGTCAGTTTTCAATGTAATTGTACATGGCGATTAGAATAGAAAGTCCCCCCAACAATAGGCCTATAGAAAACCACAGCTCACTTCTTAACGTTTTACATTGCTTCTTTCGCGTAAAACTATTGGGCTATTATAGGCTTGGAAGAAAGTCTTTGCGGTGTAACTTCTAAAATGGTTACTTTCTGACATTTAATATTGCAATTAATATATTCATTATGGCTCTGAAACATGGACACTTTACAGAAAAAAAAAAGACTTCTTGAATGCTTTCACCAAAGATGCTTGCGCTCCATCATGGACATACGGTGGCAGGACCGCACTACAAACAGCGATGTCCTTGCCAACGCCGGTATGGACAGTATAGAGGGACTTCTTATGGTCCGACAGTTGCAATGGGTAGGGCACGTATCCCGTATGGGAAACGAAGGTCTTTTTTTTTTTTGTGAGCTAAAAGGTGGTCGACGTAACAGAGGCGCCCCACGGAAACGCTCCAAAGACCAGCTTAGGCGTCAACTTTCCTTGGCTGACATAGAAGAGAGCACCTGGTTGTATGCGGCCTCCGAACGAGACAGCTGGAGGTTACTCACGAAGGCCGCGGGATACACATTTGAGACCAAAAGAAAATCTGCTGCCGAAGACAAACTCAGACGGCGAAAAGAAAATCTAAATCGATCACCTGCGGACAATGGTTATGCCTGCCCTGGATGTGGCAAATTATGTAGGTCACAGCTGGGGCTGCGGAGCCACGGGAAATACTGCATTCCTCACTAATCTAAGCCTTATTATTATGGCTTTAGTAACAATCATCAAGTGATGCAAAATGTCTACGTTATAGTGTAAAACGTGCACCTAGTAACTAAGTAAAATCGCGCATTTTTTCCTAAGAGACTTAAAAACATCGCGTTAGTATTCTAAAGAAGCGTTATTGTGAGGCATCTCTGTTACACCGACAACCTTTCAGCTTACTAAAAAAAAAGATTGCCAAAAATATGTTCGTCCCCCATACGGAATAAGTGCCTTGCAAATCGTGACTGTCGGATTATAAGAAGTTCATACCATTTTGCAAGAATATCGCTGTTTGTATTGCGGTCTTTGGTGAAGTCGTTCAAGAAGTCTTAGTTGCTTTCTATAAAGTACTCATGTCTAAGATTAGAAAGAGGCGTTTAGAGAACCACTGTTTGGTAGACACTGATTTTTGAAGGCAGGCGGAGCTATTTATTTCGCCACACGCTCGCTTGGAGGTATACAAATGCACGACTAACCCTGATCACATAAGCAATGCGTCATTTGATAGTATGGTATGTGAAGTTGTCTACCACGTTAAGGGATGCCTATTCGCGTTGTATTTGGGGCTGTGTAGATTTTATTGGGTGACTTCTGGAACATGACTTCCGTTTTACAGAGGTCTATGGTTAAACCAAAAGAGGCGGCAGCGTAATGAAAATTCGATGACCGCGAGCTGAATATCATTAAGGCAAGCCTTAGGCATATGCTGCCTCAGTGGACCCAGAAGGTTCAAAAGCCCCGCGCTAATTCTAGATGTAAATTATTAAATCAAACCATTATAATTTATAATAGAGTTTCCGTGGTCTACTTGTTTTCAAGGAGCTCCTGGAAATCTGAAACTCATAAAAATGTCATTAAAAAGACAAAATTGTCATTTTGGGGTGTCAATCAATATGGTAAACGCCAATCCAAAAACGGCATCGTCAGCTTTCATTTAATAAAAATGTAATGCAAATACGAATTTATTATTCTAATACAAAATCTTTATGTTCACTTATTATCCTTATCCCCACCCTTACTGGTCCGCGCGCAATCCATTTCACATAGGGCCCCGCAAATGTTAAGACCGGCCTTGGTTGTGCAAGTAAGGCAAGTAAGGCATAGATAAGCTGTGTTATGACCATTTCCTATGTTTTGGTATGGGACAGTAGACTTCGAAACTTAAACACATTGCAATAATTCACCAACAAAATAATAACAAAGTAAAAACTACCTACGGGTGTATGCAATTAAAGTGTAAACAATTTATAAAGCCTTTAAAACACAATAACTAATCATACATAAAGATATTTAATTTCACTATCTTTCTTCCATAGTTTCATAATGGATCAATGTACAATAAGATGGTGCGCAAATGTTTAATTAGGCCAATTGAATCATTAAAACTTTTTTCTTGTTTGCAAAGAAATGTCTTAGTGTACTGCTGTGAGCCTAGTGACGTAAGCAGTGTCAAGTTTTTTTCCCCATTGACGTCATATAGAAAATTTTTCATAAAACATTCTAGCCAAAATTAATTTTTAGATAATGAGCCATTTTCAAACCGATGTAACGGTCGACTTCGAGTTTTCCCGATGTGGCCAATAAGTTGAGAATTTTTTTCTCACTATTATGCACATACCGTGAAATTTTAAAGAAAATCGTTAGAGCCGTTTTTGAAATAAAATTTATAACACATTTAAACTGTTTAATAGCGGTAAAACATTTAATTTAATTTTCATAGCGCGGTCAAAGGCGTTATGATGTCTTTATGTATACATGTTATCATAACGCCTTTGACCGCGCTATGAAAATTAAATTAAATGTTTTTCCCGCTATTAAACAGTTTAAATGTGTTATCGCTATTAAATAGTTCAAATGTTTTGCCGCAATTATTGAAATAATATTGTACATGTATACATAAGGACGACAGCTGATTAGACAAACTAATTTTATAAAAATATTGAATTGATAGTGTTAAATCGTGTCGTCTGTCAAACAAGGAGGAACTCTTCAGTACTGCAAGAGACAGAAGCTGAGCTGCTTTGGTCATTTTGTCAGACACGACACTGACAAAATTAATCGAGATACAGAAGTAATCAAATTACAAAGAAAGCTAGATGAACCATGTACAACTATTAATCGAACCATCTCTTGAAAATTTTCATATTTTTTTTAGGTTATCGTAGTAAAGATCTCTATTGCTACAGTAATAATAATAATAATAATAGGCCTAATAATAATAATAATAATAACAATATGCTTTTACTTTGAGAATCTGAACCCAGTACTTAAGAAGTGAACATACAATGCAGGTGCAACACGTCTGACCATCTATTGTATGAGGTTATAGAAACATACTTTGAATTGAATTTTATTTTTGAAGTTATATTTGGATTTGTTTATGCTCTAGGTTGGAATTTATATGAATTCAAAATTTATATACGATTTAAAACAATATTAGTAAAACAAAAAATAATGGTTTTTTGTTTTTTTTAGTTTGACCTTTAAAATTGTTAGTCTTTTAATACTTATATAAATTAAAAATAGATATAATTTTTTTTCGAACAGTCATCTGCCTTTGACGATTGACCTTTTCGTATATTATTGTCGTAATACAACAACATACAGAACTCTATTGACATTTTATAAAAAATTAGCATTTTTGTCACACATTTTTATTAAATGAGTAGTACAAATGGCATACATACATGAAATAATATCCTAATTCTATATTATAAAAATCTTTAAAAAAAACAAAACAAAAAAACCCAGACTATTCTTTTTACCTATTAAAAATACAATCGAAAAATTTTGAACATTATACATTTTTACTAACAACCAAACTGACATCTAACACGTTTTTGATAAAACTTAAAGAATTTTATCTCCAATGTAATTTGAATAGATATATATTACAGGCATTGTTGATTAGCCCAACTCTAAGTGTTGGACATTAAAACGTCAGATCATTAGTACTTATCTTATCTTCTTATCTTATATAATACAGACGTTACTTCAAATAAGAAGATGATTACGTCCTAAGCGTCATGCATTTAGTCATGCATATTAACCAATGACTTAAATGCTGCCAAGTCACTGTTTTCCTGGCTAGCTCAGGCAACCCATTCCATGCTCTAATAGCGCTGATCTGTCAGCTGGTAAACGATCCAACAAAATCTTTAACTATAAATAATTTTGGATCTTCGACCTTGTAATGAACATGAAAATCTAATCTTGTTTTGACCACTTGCTACTGCTCCTATATCTGCGATTATGTCCTTATAATTGATGAACTCCAGCGGGTCTATTATAATGAATAGTGTATTTGATAACAACTGTACATTGGTCCGCCTCAATATTTCTATGACTACTAGATAACAGAGCCTGTATACACAAGCCTCCCCCACAGTTTGAGAATGGCTGAGTACTGACAATACACCATCCATAAAACTTCTGTGTGTGTATGTGTCCTAGAAATGTTGGACTTTACTAGTAAATAAAGATATTGACCTTCAAAACTCCGAAAATCATGCATTTTGTGTGAGATGTAAGCTCATGTGGGATGTATGCGGCCTAGAGCGGGAAAATAGGACAAGCAAATGAACGCAAAAACTATGAACAATTTCTGAACAAAGTTTTTACATTTGTTGTTGTTTTTTGCAATGTAATCTTTTGGAAAGTGAATCCAAAAAAATAATACTGTTCAGCAGAGGGAAAAATATTAGTTGTTGTATTAAATAAGGGAGAGAAATGAAAGTTGAAAAAAAAAAAGTAGTGGTATCATTCGCTTATGCTGCTATATCTGTGATGATCAATATGTCAATGATGAACTCATGCGGGTCTATTAAGATAAGAGATAAGATAATTTTTATTGATCCAATCAAATGGAAATTCAGTTTGACCACAATTGACAACCTAGGCGTAAGTACTGTACAATAACAATATAGATGAAAAATACGAACAAGATTCACACACGAAACACATACACACTCACAACCAGCGCTTTATGAATAAGAATTCTATGTACTTATTTACTTATTCTATTGTACATATTCGCTCTACAATATAAATCAAAACTTTGTCTGATATTGTGGAACATTCAGTTATGACGACTTCTCGCTCAGAGGTTTTAATCATTTCTTTTGCTGTCCTTTTTGATGTGCATAAGATATGCACAGGGGCGTCGTAAGGGTCGTGGCCGCCTGCGTGCGAAATTTTAAAATGTATTCAGAATATATAAAAATATTCAGACATGGAATAATGACTACAATGAAAATAAACTTTTGTTTTCACCGCCTTTCCCCCTCGTTGTTGGTCAGTAGTTGGTTTGTAGCTCCTAACAGCTAGTACAACTGAACCGATGTAGCGTTCTATATTGTCAATAAATACACTTTTAAAAAATTGAACAAACGTCTCCCGTGAACTATAAAACTGTTATTACAATATACACAGATTTAACTTGCTTAATCCACAACCTTTTAAAATGAATATAAAAATGGTTCGAACATTGATTTAATAATCACTAGTTCAACTTACAGGGCGAGCTTTTCGACTAAAAAAATAATAGTTCTAAGCAGTAAGTAGTAAGTAGATACTTATAAGAAAAAAAATGTGTTGACTGATCTGCTTCTGTGATTGTTATTCAAAACAAATAGGCCTACTACAAACAACCGTAAAAATTCCAGAAATGAGTAGGCGCTTATGAAAAAACCCCAGGGGAATCCCTCTGGCGCTTCTATATTTTTTGTATAATAAAGTTTCTATAATAACTTCTTATGTACGAATGCCGTTTTTTTTTTAAAGTTTTAAAAGGATAATGGAATAATTAGAATTCATATAAAATGTTTAAATATTTAATTATTTTTTAATTAAAGTTATTTTTTTTTTAAAGTTAACCTTGGAATAATGTTTTGGCCGCCCCTTACATTCGGCCGCCTGCGTGCAATGCGCACATTGCACAATAGGTAGTGGCGGCCCTGGATATGTAGGATGGACATGAACCCGAGGGATATTGCACGCATTCGCAGTGATTCATGAAGACAGAATTGGCATTTTTATATATTAAAGCAGATATAATAATAATAATAAGGCTAGTCTTCGAGTCCGAAGATTAGTGAGGAATGCAGTATTTCCCGTGGTTGCGCAGTCCCAGCTGTGACCTACATATTTTGCCACATCCAGGACAAGCATAACCATTGTCCGCAGGTGGTCGATTTAGATGTTCTTTTCGCCGTCTGCGTTTGTCCTCGGCAGCAGATTTTCTTTTGGTCTCAAATATGTATCCCGCGGCCTTCGTGAGTGACCTCCAGATATAGCCTTAGCTTTAAAGATAAATTACGATACTCTTGTAAATTAAAGCTTTTATATAGCGCTACTATAGCTCAGAGCGTTATGGGCCAATCTCATTTGTGGACCAGTGTGTGTGTGTGTGTGGGGGGGTATCTGGGAGGTTTTTCGTGCTCAGTAAACACAACTCTGTTCGAGTCGGGTGTCGAACCTCTAGCCCCTTTCATTTATAGCCAAGCCAAGCCAAGTTCCCACTACTTATACTCTATTTAGTAATGTTAGAAGCAGAAAAATTATTTATTTAGATCTCTTTTCTTTTTTATATTTAATTTCTCTTTAATTTCATTTTTCATAAAAAAATAATAATTATGGCAGTTGCAAGTGTTTATTATTTAAAATATACATCTGTTTGTTACACACGAGGGCCTCGCAAAATACAACTCGCATAAAATCAAATTTAGCTCTTGCGCCGCCACTGCCTACAATCAAACACATGTGAACTAAATACCCTTTAAATTCAATAAAAATGTGTGTTTAATATCTAATATTGTATATTGTGAGATTATCTGCCTGTGTGCAAGATAGATCAGTATACCGTTCTTATTAAGGCAACCCCCCCCCTCCCCTTTGCGCTTTCCATTTAATAGGCATATACGCAAGTCTCAATGTTACTGGTGTTTAAAAGGCTTCATATCTGGCGCAGGTCAGGTGCCCATTGATCTGTGTGTCAGTATCGACCTTAATCGAACTATTGTATTGGATCTGGGTTGAACCATTCTGTGGGCGCTGTATAGATTATCGTTCCCTCTCGGCTCATTTTATTCCTATGTAACTCAGAACTCAATAATGTGTGTGCTGTGTGATCTCATCGAAATACTCTAGTGACTTGCAGTTCAACTGGAGTCGCGTTAAATACATTCCTAGTGCTTCGTTTCATTGTAGGCCGAGTTCTGGTTATTTTGTTGTTTTTGAATAAGTTATGTCTTGATTTACTTTTGCGTTGGACAACTTATCATTACTTAGAAGTGATGTGTGTCTTCTGTATTTTATTATTTTGAAATCATGTGTGTCTTCTCTATTTTTCACTAATTAGAAATCCTAGATATCGTCTGTGTTTTCTTTTCACTAATTATAAGTCTTAGTTTATTCCTGTCTTTTCCTTACTTAGAAATCGTATGTGTCTAATGTTATTTTATGTTTATCACTTAAAAGACTTGTGTCTTCTGTCTTTTCTCTAATCGGAACTCCTAGTTGCTTATTGTATATTCGTCACCAAGCAATAGTAGGTGTTGTGTCTAGTTGTTTTGGAGTCGCGGTGGCTGAGTGGTAAATTCTGATAAAGAGCTTCCGAAGCGGGGGTTCTGGGTTCGAATCCTGGTGAACACTAGGATTTTTAATTTTGGGATCCCCAAGGCGTATCTGAGTCCACCCAGATCTAATGGGTATTTGACATTAGTTGGGGAAAAAAGTAAAGGCGGTTGGTCGTTGTGCTGGCCACATGGCACCGTCGTTAACCGTGGGCAACAGACACAGATGGCTTTACATCATCTGCCCTATAGACCACAAGGCTTGAAAGAGGAACTTTACTTTACTTTTACTAGGTGTCTTCTGTCTATTTGTTAACCAAGAACTTATGAAATACTAAGTGTCTCCTGTTTATTCGTTATCAAGATGTACTAGGTGTCTAGTGTCTTTTCATTGCTTTAGTTTTAAAGTTTATCAAGAATGTGAAAGCGTTTCATACTAGCACTTTTGTTTGAATTAGAATGATCTCATTAATATATGACTTCATAACCTTATGATCTCATTACCATATGAACTCATTTGAAGACCTCATTATGACTCTTTCTGAAAGCACTATGCGACTATCTATTTTGAATATAATCATATTTGTGCAGCCCATTCAATAAGGCATTTACGCTTTTAAATAGTGGATTATTTTAACCTGCCATCAGAGGGCATAGTATTCATAGCTGTCAAAGATTACAGTCGTACAGACATGGCATCAGCCTACATGGGCCCTGAGAGACACCAGCCACTGGCTGTCATCTCTGAAGGTTACCAGGACAAGTTGAGGATCCCTGAATACAGAGAGGACGAGAAGTTTAGTTTTGGAGAAGAGTACGAGAACAGGCTTTACCTCCTTCTGGACACTTACTTGGAGCTGAGAACCACTGACAAAATGGTAAAAAAAAACAACTCATATTATATTAAGAATAGATTAACATAACAATGAATAAGATAAATAAGATGAATAAGATAAATAAATCTTTATGCAGCATAGGCCTTCAAAGGAAATATATATATATATATAGATATGCTCTTCAAAACGACACTAACAGCAGGGGAAAAAAAGGGGCACTGGATAGATCCACAAGGAGAGCGAGCATAAACGAAGGGTCCCAGATTGCAGATGCGGATTGCAGATGCCATCCACAGCAGTAGTAGAAAGAAGGGTGAAAATGCAACTGCGCCTGGTGATTACAGATGCCTAACCCGTGACCGCAGCTGTGTATCAAGGATTAACCTCTTTAGTCACACAAGAAGTTGGAAAAAGAAATATCTCCTTTCGAGATGTAAAATGCCGGTAACCGGTTCTTGTTCGCGGTTAATAGGGAAGAAAGAGGATGAAAACGACCTTTGATCTTTAGTTGAGTCTCCATCTATAATTCTCTCTATATAGCTTTATGGAAAACTTTTCCAAAGATGTGTGAGTGTGAAAGAGTAGTTGAGAGTTTCTATATGCGCAGACTCCCTCATTTTGTAGACAATGGTTTTGTCTGCTTTAGACGCGACACAGGCTCAGAGCTATAATCACTAGAAATACCGCACTTTTAATTTGAAGTCATTCGCTTTCGATGTCACTATTTTGTAAAGACGTTCTAATCAGCAAGTGGTTGCTTTAATACAAGTTTAGAAACTTTGTGCATGCATATATATGTAGGCTATGTATCTGTTAGATATGACTAAGTGTTTAATATTTCCTGACAGATCTACGTCGGCGATCTGAGGGGCAGTCTGGCGGATACAATAGCCGAGAAGTTCTGTTTGGTTCACCCCATTCTGTCAGTGTTGCCTGGGCACTTCCACTATGCCGAAGCTGACGACGGCAATAGAGTGGTACCCATTAGGTTATCTCACCTTGGGGCAGAGGAATTTTTTCGGTAAGTAGTTCCCTGCTTCTTCCCTCACTTTCAATCAATTTAGTTTAAAAAAAAAAGGAAAGCAATATCATTGAAAGATCTCACAGAGTTCAACAGTTTCCAATAAGCATGGTGGTAAAGTGGCCGAGAAATTGGTCATTCCGAGATACCCAAAGATAAACTCTTTTTCTTCTGCACTGTCTAAAAAAATACTCCCGAACTAGAAAGATTACATACCAGATAAAACATTCTTCACATGTCGAAGTTGGACAATATTTATGTCAAGGGTTCGAACTTAGAACGAACAAATAAGAACTAACAAATAATAATAACAAATAATAACTAACATGCTGTCCTTCTAGAATGGGAGTCAACTTTCCATAATCTACGGAAAACTATGCAATAAATGCGTCCAAAAAGTGATCAACACAAAAGTTTTAAAGATGCATTCATAGTTGCTGTCATAGAATGTAGAAACTAACTAAAAACAAAATTAGCTCAGGAGTGATTCTCTTGGACCTATTCTTACTGCTCAACATTAAATTTTATAACAGTAGGCAGATGTTAGCGCTACTGAGTGGGCTCAATCTGTGACACCTCAGTCTGCGACCAAGGGGCTAGAGTCGCCTAAGTAACCAGACATACTAACCTAAACTAAATGAAAACAAGATAACAAACTTTAGTTTAGGATAAATAAACAAAACGAAACTTTATTGACATACAAAAAAAAATCAATAGTTAAATATATACACTACAACGAAAACAACTAATACTAACTAAAACCCTCTGAATCTACGCCACTAAAAACTAACCAAACCAACTACCTAACACAAACTGATCAAAACAACTATCTAACTAAAGAGAACTAAATCACTACAAGACAACTACTATACTAGACCTAGATCTACACAAACACACTACACTAAACTAGTCCAGAGCTACAATATTCTACTACTATAACCAACCCATAACTAAAACCAAAACAAGAACACCTTAGCCTTAGTACCTTACTATTAGTATTCACTAAGAACAGAAACAGACTATAACAAAGCCACTAAGGCAACACTTCAGAAACAAAATAAATCTAGCTAGATCTAGAGCAGAGTAATAGCAGCTATAGCACAACAGAGTAATAGGTAAATAGCAGCATGTATTTCAGCAGCTAAATCTATATCCAACAGTAACACAGCAGCTATATTCACTAAATCAGCAGCTGGATCTATATTCAGCAGCTATAATAGCTAAATCAGCAGTAATAATAGCAGGCCGTCCCAAGTACAGAATAATAAAATAATTACACGACAGACCACAAAGATCTTCGGCTGTCACACAGACATACTATACTGACCACTGGTCAACTGTACACTCATCTGTTTTAAGACAGCATGCAGTACATCACTTTTTATACTATCCTGCGGGTTCCAAAGGACTGTCAATGCCGGGGATGAAAGTGGGGATAAGCACCCACTTTCCAAGAAATGCTCCCATGGCTTGCGTCTCTAAATGCCTCTGACAGTCAAATCCAGCTCCTGGCCTTCACGTGTGATTTTCCCAAAAATCCGGCGGAACCTGTTCTTACAAAACTGACAGGAGAAGGGATGAAAGGCGGAACACTGACGCCTCAAAACCAGTTTAGCTTCGTGTTGATGGGGCACGTCAGCCTAAATGACGCAACCCATCTAGTAGAAGGAAAACTGACTCCAAACCTCCACTCTGTGGCGATACTTCCCCGTGTGGGTATCGGGGCTTGGAAATGACCAAGAGAAATAAATTACCCCACTGCCTTTCCACTTGTATTTCACTAAGTGAATAATAGTGGACCTTCCCCCCCCCCCCCCCCCCAGGTGCTTTTTGACGGAGGTCTGGATTGCACTACACCAGACGGAGGTCCTTGTTTCACTACATTCTAATACTAGATATAAATCCATCATGAAGTGTTCTTTTTTCTGGATCTGGTGAATGTGATATCGTGAAGGGGCCTGGATTCAGGATGGGACGATTCCACAGGGCATACCCAGGGCACAGTCCACTTTAAGCTTTCTACTGCAGAAAAGTTTCATTTGGAAAGCTCTATGGATGGCGGAGAATGGACCATTGGCCAACCCCACCTTGTCCCATGGATATTCCGGTTACAGTCTTCAGATCTAGATGTTTCCTTTTATGTCAGTATTGGAGAAAATTGCCAAGACCGAAAACTCCCTTAAAATGCGGGGACTATATATTTATATATTTTTTAAAAAGCCTGAGGAAACACCCAGCCTACACTAAATGCCAAGGAATTTAATAAAAAATCCATACGAGCTCAGACGTCGCCTCGTAAAAGGTCTTCGCATGGCAGTTTCATCCAGGACTGCCTGTGATAAGTCAGCTACTGGAAATAAAAAACACTATCAGCAAACACCTAAACCTTTTGCAACTGAACATCTTAGGCCTGCAAAACAAGACAACAGAACTCCAACACATACTCAAGATGCATGATATACACATAGCGCTATTGCAAGAAACACTACTGCCCAAGAATAAAATAAACATCACATGCTACACACAGTACAGATGCCTTTGCACCAATGCCAGGGAATTATGACCCTCATAAGAAACGACACACAAGCCACAGTAAAACAAATACAGAACAATACAGACATCGACACGCAGGAAATACTTCTTTGGAGAGGAGGAACTAAGTACACCATCAAAAACTACTATTGCCCACCATCATCAACAGCAGAAATAGACATACAACTACCACACTACACAAGGACAATAATAGCCGGCGACTTCAATGCACACACACCTTCCCTAGGCTACCCACACTACAACAAGCGTGGCAAAGAAATAGAGGATGTAACAAATGCCTCTAACCTACAACTTCTGCAAAACAAAACTTCACCTCCAACTTTCCTCCACAGAGCACACAACACAACTAGCAGACCTGACCTAACTTTTATCTCTACAGACATTACCGACTCTTCTAAAATAACAGTACTTGAAGACATAGGTAGTGACCACAGGCCTACACTCCTCAATATTGGAACGCCAGGTAGATACCAATCCAGCGAAACAATTAGATGGAACTATAAAAAAGCTAACTGGGCAGCTTTTTCACAAGAAACAGACATAAGACTATCAAGCATAATGGAGACAGATGTCAACTCAACCTACACAACAATAGTCTCCAACATCTTACAAGCAGCAAAAAAAACACATCCCTCGAGTCCAAGTTAAGAAATACAAACCTTTTTGGACACCTGAATTAGATAAATTAGTAAAAGAAAGAAACATGGCCAGGAAGACTATAGAAAAAAAAACTACTAGAGAGAACAAGACAACGTACAACAAATTGACAGGTCTTATAAGATACAAAATTAAAACAGAAAAAAAGAAAAAGTGGACCACAACATGCGAACAACTAGATCTAAACAAGGATGGTCGAAAGGCCTGGACCCTTCTGCACCGGCTAGCAGGAAAGAAACAAATAACAAACCCCCAACCTATAAAAGGCACTGACGACATAATAATAGAAAACCTTAAAAAGGCTGAAACCTTCAATAAATTTGTTGCCAGCATTAACAAGTCAAAGCCAAGAAAACAACTGGACCAGGCCTTTAGTAATATCTTAAAGAAAGAAGAAAAAGCTCCAACAGTCAACTATCAGATCTTTGACACTCCCTTCACTCTACATAAGCTCAATACTGCCCTAAAAAGCCTCAAGTCAAGAAAATCCCCTGGACCCGATAAAATAACAAATGAAATGATTCGGGGACTAGGACCACAGGCCCAAAACTGTATACTTAACTTTATCAACCATACATGGAAAACTGGAGAAATACCACAGGAATGGAGAACCGCAAACATAATACCCATTTTAAAGAAAAATAAACCACCTGGAGACCCAAAAAGTTACAGACCAATATCTCTTAACATCCAACATTGGCAAAATGGCAGAAAAAATGATCAATAACCGACTTTATTGGTGGCTAGAAAGTACTTGCTCACTCCACAATGCACAAGCTGGCTTTAGGAAAGCAAGTAGAACAGAAAACCACCTCTTTCGTTTTATCCAGGACACAGTAGAAGGGTTTCATGAAAACAAGCACACTACAGCAGTATTTATAGATTTGCAGCAAGCCTATGATAGAGTGTAGAGAAAAGGTCTATTTTTGAAGATGAAAAAAATGGGCATCCATGGAAAAATGTACACCTGGATCAGGGCATTCTTAAAAAACAGAACCATCCAAACCCGATTCGAAGGTGCCATCTCTAGTAAAAAAAAGTTTGGAAGAAGGACTACCACAAGGTTCAGCCCTTAGCTGCACTCTCTCTCTAATCTTCATGAATGACCTCCCGGACCTCAATTCGGTCAATAAGGCACTTTATGCAGACGACCTTTTAATTTGGACTACAGAGAAATATCCAGTGCTGACTAGATCCAAACTAAATAGAGCCCTCTCCACATATTCAAAATTATGGAAAATGGAAATAAACAAAGAAAAATCAATTTATTCAATCTTTAGCCACAGCAACAAAACAGCAAAAAGAAACTACATCCTAAAAATAGACTCACAGCCAATAAATAAAGAAGAAAATCCAACATATCTTGGTGTAAAACTAGACCAAAGACAGTCTCTAAAACACTTTATGGCAGATTTAAAAGAAAAGGCATCACAAAGATTAAACACAATAAAAGACCTAGCAGGAACATCCTAGGGAGCTGAAAAGAAAACCTTAAGACAGTTATACACTGGATACGTCAGATCTGTAATGGATAACTGTCTCTCCATACAAGTAGCTGCCAACAAAACCTATCAATCATCATTAGATACAATCCAAAACCAAGCCTTGCGGCTAATTAGTGGAGGTATGAGAACTACTCCCACAGCAGCCTGTGAAATAGACTCCAATATTGAACCTCTTAAGGCGCAACAGAGCAGCTTTAGAAGCTATTGAGAGATACAGAAGGTTGGAGGACGATCATCCTAATAAATTACTAACGCAGAGAAATAGGAAAAACAACCAAAAAAAAGCAAAAGACCCTGATCCAACTTACTGACGAACTAGCCCCTAAAACACCAACTACCCAATAACAAAGAAAATATTACCAGATTTTCAAACATTACACCTGGACTAAACTACAAACAACCAACCATCAAAACACATTTACTAAATAACACCTTAACAAAAGAATCAAATCCACTGGAGCTCAAAGTAGGCACGCTTGAAACAATTGAAAGCTATAAAAAACAGCTATCCATATTTATACAGACGGATCGGCTTTCAAAGCCACCATCAATGCTGGTCTTGGTGCCTCCCTGGTCTTCCCTAAAAATAAACACTTTGAGATAAGCGCACCCTGTGGCGATTACTGCTCGAACTTCCAATCCGAAATCGAGGCAATTACCATAGCACTACAGACAGCGGAAAACAAATTATATGAAGGAGTGCAACCACCATCAGATATTGTTGTCTTTACAGACTCCTAATCTACTCTGCAAACACTTAACAGCAGCACCTCAAACAGCCCAAGAGAGTGTGACAACACTCATTGTGATAATCCATCAGATGATATCAAAATTAAATATCAATATCACACTACAGTGGATCCCTGGACACATTGGCATCATGGGAAATGAAAAGGCAGATAAGCTATCAAAGGCAGGTACAAAGAAATGACTACGCCTAACAAACTGGACAGTATTAACTTCCTCCCCCGCAGAGAACAATCTACAATCTTCCAACTAAGAACAGGACACACACCACTATTAACACACCTGAACAAAATAAACTCCACACAACTCCCCCTTTGTAGACACTGCTCCCACCCATTTGAAACCGTAAACCATATCCTCTTTGAATGCCCCTTCCTAATCCACCTTAGGCAGACCCTACTTCCACTACAGCCCAACATAACCAACATTCTGTACGGCAGTGCTGAACAACTGAAGAAAACAGCACACTTTTTTCCTTGGCACAGTCTGCAAAAGAGCTCACAGCTCAGCAGCAATAAAGCTGGCTAGAAGAAGAAGAAGATACTATCCTGCACTAACCTATATAACAATATGCGGGAGTACAATTATAAAATCTTACACTAACCTATAAAAATAAAATATATAAAAATAGCTCTAACCTATAAAAGTAGAAAAATAAAATTACATATAAAAATAGCTCTGGGAGCGCAAGCTCACATAATTTAAGGAATCCTTTTTTAAAGTTCTTTTACTTCAATTCTATTTTTTTAGTTGGCAGCCTGGTAAAGCACGTGCGTGAGAATTCCCTTCAAGCATTGTTGTATTTTCGGCACTTCTGCCAATAAGAATTCCACATCAACGTCTGCTCCAAATCGCAGAGTACGCGAACTTGTACTAAGAAAATTAAGTTCGCGAGAGGCTATTCACACACACACACACACAAAGACACACACACATGCGCGCATGCACGCACACACACACACATTTAGGGGCGGAGACTGGGAGACCAATTTAAACACAATATTTAGTAAAATTTGATGGGGTCGGGAGAGGCGATGGCATCAATCCGCCCCCCCCCCCATAATAAACGTTTGAGTGGGGGGGGGGGGGCGTCCAATTTATTTGTAGAAATCACAGCTTGCTAACAGAATCAATTAAATATCTATGTGATTAAAACTTGTTATTGATATTTTAACCGATCTTTCCCCTGTTGACCGATTGGGGGGGGGGGGGGGCGAATACCTCTACTGCCCTTCACACCTAAACCCTTTAGTTGAATTAATATATAAATTTTATATTATGTCGCTCCCCTTCTGGTATTTTGGCCGATTCGGTGGCGTAGGGGGGGTATGCGATTGTCTGTACTGCCCTTCCCACTCTAGCCCTCTTATTTTTATGGAGAAATCATAGTTTGTGAACTCAAATAGTTGAATATCTATATAATATAAACTACGTTGTATATTATGTCGAACCACACTCTAATCTCAAACTTTATGATTATTAAATATAAAATGAAAAAGGGTTGTACCAGGTGGGAGGGGCGATACATGCAATCGACTTCCCCCCCCCCCCCCCCATCAGACAAACAAATAGTTTTTCTTTTTGTATTATAGTTGAGAAATTACAAAATAAAAAAAATCTGTCACTGATATAATTTATACATGCTTTAAATTAAATTCCTATATCGAGTCGCCCCAACCCTATTCTTTAATGCTAAATGCAATCTTTAGCAGAAATTATTAAAGGAGCGAGGATTAATCGTTTTCACTCTATCTCCCCTCCCCTTTCCAGACAGAGTTTTTGTAATTTTACATGAATTTATCATAATTAATTTAAGAAAGACTTTGCTTTGGAAAAGTTAGAATTCAAACGAAATTTTTCAGTACAAGAGTCACGATTGAGATGAGTTCTAAACCAAAATAATAGTTTCCTAGTCGTCTTTTTCAACCTTTACTCAATCTGATATCTTCTAGTTACATAAATTTGGGACTATAACTCACAATTTACGCTTGAACTTTCTTGAATATTATTTATAATTTTTTCTTCGGCGGCGATCCTCAAAGCTTTAATCTAAATATGTGGGGTATCTAATCTTTTCAAGGAACAAATCGGTTTTATTTGCAATGTATTAAGGGCCTATAAATTCGTATTAGAAAAAATTCGTATTAGAATAATTTACAACGTAATTCAAAAGGTCCTTTTTTAATAGGAGAATGCGTTTCTTCAGTGAAGAATGCAAGAAAACACTTATGTCGTCGGGGCTTCGACCCGAACTCCACTGATGAGTAATGAACTGTAGATGTCAGGAGAATACTTTTCTTCAGTGAAGAATGCAAGAAAACACTTTTGACGTCGGGGCTTCGACCCGTTCTCGATTAATTAATAATGAGCTATAGATGTCAGGAGAATGCGTTTCTACAGTGAAGAATGCAAGAAAACGCTTTTGGCGTTTGTATATGGTTTTATTGCGTCATTAAATAAATCTGTGGGATAAGGGGGGGGGGGATTAAAACTGGACATGTAGGATGTGTTAGTTATTTCTATCTCAATATAATAAAACTTTATATCAATACGACAAAAAAAACAACAACAAAAAACAACACTTGTATATGTTGATTTTTCGATTTCATTCTGGAATACCAATTTGTGTTGAGTATGTCGTAATTGGAGAGTCCTATCTGTCTTGGCTGGAGGGTTACGGTCAGGGCGGCCTTTGATAATTGGAGGCCTTAGACAAAATGAGTTTGGTGGCCCGAAATGAAATTATAAAAAAAATAACAAGAAAAACAGATAAAAATACTTAAAAAAAAAAAAAAGAAAAGAAAAGCTTCTATTAAGTAAAGTTGTATCAATTAGAGCAGAAAACTTTGGCTGGGTAGTCGGAGTACCCTCCCATATCAGTCGTGGTCTTGTTTCAAAAGTCAAGGACAAATATAAACTTTTCATTATTTAATTGATAAGCATAAGGGCAAACAATATTAACTTAATATTTTATTATGAATGGTACACTGTGTTGTGCTAAGTTTATACGACATCCGTGTTTTGTCATTTCAGAAATTTAGCCCAAGACACATCGACCTCAAAAGAGAAATATGATAAGATTTTGATCGAAGACTGCGTGAGGTACCTGGCAGAGCCACAAACATTGTATAGAAACATGACTGCCTGTTTGGCGACAGAAGGCAAAATTGTTATAATACACAGATCAGTGGAGCTCAGCACGCTTCCTTACTTTCAAGACGCCAAGACAAGGTGAGTTCACGATTAAATGATATTGCATTACAAGGTGAGTAGGTAAAGATTAGATGGGACTGCATTAGAAGTTGAGTACAAGACTATATGATACTGCATTAGAAGGTGAGTACAAGATTAAATGATATTGCATTAGAAGGCAGTGGCGTCACTAGGGTCGGTGTCACCCGGTGCGGTTAGCTCAGGATGTCACCCCCCCCTCCCCGCTATCAACTTTATTCACTTTTCTTAATAGAAATTCATATTGTTGAACCAATACTGTAAGCTGATTGCCTATTTTCATCGATGTTTGCACAAATGTAAAATTAGTCAATTCTATTTGAAAATCCCATTGTTTATGACATTTTTCAATGCTTTTGATTATTTTACAATGCATATTTTTTAAAATCACCTAAACATGTTTCCTTTGTTAGACATAGTTCCATGGTTAGACTTTTAGACGGAAACGGTAAACATTTTGAGGTGTTATTCGAATGTTTACTACCATCTAAAGGGAAAACTGTACGTTTGCCGCTACCTTAGTCATCTATTTGTTTCGGGGAGCGCTTAAAGATCACCTATCGATGTCCGGGGCTAAGCTCCGGGCACCCAGCATTTTTCAGCATTTCTGAGTTTCAGAAACTCATTTTTCTAAAAATCTATCATGTAAAATTCCTACTATAAAGAAGTTTTCAGGTCAAATAAAATTCAATTAAGAAGAGGTGAACGGGCTGTATCTGAAGTGTGAGAGATATTCGAGGCAGTGGTTCTCAAACTTTTACAGTAGGCGCCCTCGCCCGCTAAACGTTTTTTTTTTCAGAAGTAGTGCTATGTGCATAATTTTAGAATGTAGTATGAGAGAGTCATCAGGTTCCCTATTTATCCAGCAATGTGTCTTTTGAAGCGCCGTTAGCTCATCCAAGCGTTTTCAAACATTTTAAAAGATCCTTAATAGTTGAAGATACGAAGTCTTAATCTTATACTATTTTAACTTTTTAAACATTGATAATGTCATTTCACTGTGTTAATATTCAAAATATTATTGATTACAATGAACAAACAACTTTTAAATTATACCCTGTAAAATAGTTCGAATTGCTTCACCCTCTCCTCATTGGTCAGGGAGTCGCGCCCTCGTGAGTGAACGTCTTCCCTCTTCCCAAGGGATGCCCCCCCCCCCCCCCCCCCCCCCCCACAGCTTGAGGAAAGCTGCAGTAGTTCATGTGAGTTAGTAATTGGCTTGTTGTCCTCAAAGAAGTAGTGAACTCTTTTTTACAAACTCATTATCCTATTAATCTGTGTATCAGAGTTTGCATGGATGGCTCATCTCATAAAGCCACCACAAATGAAGGAGCTGAAATACTCATCGAATTTCACAACAGCATTAAAAACTGTTATTCAATGGATATCAGCACATATAGAACTAGAAGGAAATGAGAAGGCTGGCACACTCGCCAAGAGTGGGAGAACAAACTCACAATTAAACATTGCACTCTATCCAGAAGAAATGAAGAAACTAATAGTAAATAAAATAAAAGAGAAATGGACAAGCTCTCATCCGAATCACAAGAAAGATGATGCATATTATAAGCTATCTCGACAAGATCTAATGTTTCGTTTCACGGCCGGACACAACAGAATGAGACAACATATGTACCGGAAGCCCAAAAATGGAACCAGTGAAATCTGCCCATGTGGACTGTCACTAGAGAATATCTAGAATATCTTAACATCTACTAATTTGTAGACATTTAAAAAAAATTAAACATGAGTCGTCAAGAAATTACAATTCATTTAATATCTACTAATTTGTAGACATTTAAAAAAAAAATAAAATAAATAAATTAAACATGAGTGGTCAAGAAATTACAATTCATTTAATATCTACTAATTTGTAGACATTTAAAAAAAAAAAAAAATTAAACATGAGTGGTCAAGAAATTACAATTCATTTTAATATCTACTAATTTGTAGTCATTTTCAAAAAAATAAAAATAAAACATGAGTGGTCAAGAAATTACAATTCATTTAATATCCACTAATTTGTAGACATTTTAAAAAAAAACATGAGTGGTTAAGAAATTACAATTCATTTAATATCTACTAGTTTGACAACGCCAAGGTTGTCAATTGTAGTCAACCTGAATGTAAGTATCTTATCTTGTAGACATTTTCAACAAAAATTAAACGAAGCCAAAAGAACTCTGTAGTGTAATTGTATCCAATTAGTTTATGTTTCCTTTTAAGCACTTGGCATTTGTCGTTGTCACTTTATGGCTAAAGGGGACATAATGTATTGAACTTGGTGGTAGTACGAAGAGGAAAAAGTGACGGATTTCATCCTAAGCCTCCATTCTGTCTCGTCAAATAGTATTGTAGACATATAATGATATTTAATTTTACACAACAGAATAACATCTTTTCTATATAGTAATACAGAGAAAAAGGACTTCCTTGATAAGTAGACTCAGTATTGATGCTTTAACAGTATCAATCTTCAACATAAATGAGTTCATTAACAAAGCTGCACAGCAAAATTAACAAACTTTCAGGAAATTGACTTTGAAGCAATGCTATGTTCCCAGGTAATAGCAAGTAATTAGGCAAGGCAAGCTAATATAGGGTTGTATACAACTGCCCTGTATGCCTTATATATTTAAAAAAAAAAGACTGATCAGGGACCAGGTTAATCCCTCTCACGACAATTTTTTAAAGGTCTCCTTGAGATGTAAGAGGGCTACTCTGGCATCATCAAGGTGGCCCTTGGGTCTGTTAGAGTCATTCTGGGATAGTTAACCAAGCAAAGGTACTGCTGTAGCACAATTGTTCAGGGTTCTGTTAGGAGGGTCATGTGTAAATTATTTCAGGATAGGGGTGTCGATTTAAGATTCTTTTTCCTCTCATTACGAGGGGTTTAAAAAAAATTAATAAATAAATAAAAAATAGTTAATTTGTCTTAAAATATTACATTATTCATAAAAGATTCTTGACTTTCAATTGTCTGCCCTTGTCTTTATTCTTTAGGATTATTGGTTTTGGTTATTTTTGTTTCTAGTCTCTTCGCAGGCTCCATTCAGTTGCGTCTTGTTTTCTTGTTCCTTTGTTTCCCAGTATATCTAGGATGAGGCTGCCGCTAAGATATAGACATTGTCATAGTGTTCTTGTTACGTTTCCACGGGCTTGCCGTGTTCTGTGAGTGTAGTACATACACACTTGATGTTGACTTGTGACATGCTCTCCGATCATGTGATCAAAGAGGACGTAACCACGAGGGAGAAATAACTCTTCAAAAGTGTTGACTTCCCTTTAAAAGACAGTTCTTTAGTAGTTTTCCATAGATAAATAAAGTTCAATTTGATTCCTATACCGCATCTCTCAGCCCAAACTCTCTTTAACCCAGGTACATACACACTCTCACACACTCGCATAACCACTTAAACTAATTGACATAATACCAATAGAGTAGCTTTACAGATTGATTACAGTATTTAGATGTTTATATCTGAGGTCTGACAATTTAGTCAAGGACAATAAATTATACAATAATTGCAATTTCTATCTAACCAGTATAGTTATCAATTCTATGTTCAATTATTTTTCTAAATATTAACTCTAGATTATAAGGATTTAAAGATACATTGTTATTAACAACTTTAATTCTACTGTGCCACACAAGACTTCTGTATTCACTCACTATTATTAGATTAAATTTATGAATCATCGTACGTTTGATTTTAGGCAATTTATTTAAGACAATAGCTAGGTTAAGATTAACATTGGTGTTACAGTTTGCCTCTAGTAGGTTTTTCATAGTGTATTTTACATTTTAAAAACATACGGCTTTCATTGTTACCATTATCTGTATGACATAAAACACATGTGTGTACAAATCTTTTCTTACTTCCTACAGGGGTCATTCCGAAGATTAGTCTGTATGTTATTCCTCTGGCTTTGGGTGTAATGTGTTTGCTGTGTAGATTTATAAAAGTGTCTCTGAAATCTATTACACCTAACTCTCTACTCCATTTGATCCTATTGAATAATCTTTCTTGTAACTGTTTCTTAAGTGTTCTATATGTGTCTTTTAATTTACTGTGTATTAGATGTTCATTGCCGGGGAGTATTCTTGATATGGATCTGTAAAATGGATGTGTGTTTGTACCAAAGTGGTGTGGGGTGTCATTTTTTATTGGAATTATTTTATTTAACCTTAAGCCGTAGTAGTATATTGTTAATGGAAAATTGTTTGGGTTCTTGGCTACTTGTCCTATGTATTTTAATCTAAGTGCTTGTATTTTGGTTCTGATGTCCTGTAAGTTTATCCCCCCATCCTGTTTGTTTTGTATAAGTGTTGTGTGTTTAATGTTTCTGATAGTGCTTTTAAATATAAAATTCCTAATGATTGTGTTTATGCTTGGTATAAAAGTTGGTGGAGGTTCTGTGATGTTTGCTAAATAAACTATCTTCGGGATGACCAGGTTGTTTACTAGTATTGCTCTACCAAATATAGTAGTTGCTGCATTATGAAATCTTTTAAGTGTGTTTTTGGTTTTCTTTAAAATATTTTCCCACTGCTGTGTGTGGTAATATGTTGGGTTGCTTGTCCACGTGATGCCGCATATTTTAATTTCCTTCTCTATTTTAAGGTTAAAGGGGATGTTTGAGGGGATTTCCCACCTGCCCAATCCCATAATACAAGATTTATTTATGTTGATTTTTGACCCGCTTGCCCTCCCAAATTGAATAAACTTATCTATGATTGCGGCTATGTCTTTTTCTGAGGAGGGAAAAAGGGTGGTGTCATCAGCGTATGCTTTAACTTTAACTACGGGCGTGGGGCCTGGGATTCTTATCCCCGTGATTCCACTATCTAGCCTGATGGTTTCTAAAAGGGGTTCTAGGCAAAGGGTGTATAAAAAGGGAGAAAGGGGACACCCTTGTCTAACAGATCTTCTAATAGGGATATTGCCACTAAGGGTTTGGTTTATTATGAGTTTGCTTGTGGCATCAGTGTAAA
The DNA here is from genome assembly GCA_030265305.1 of Biomphalaria pfeifferi. Classification (NCBI taxonomy): domain Eukaryota; kingdom Metazoa; phylum Mollusca; class Gastropoda; family Planorbidae; genus Biomphalaria; species Biomphalaria pfeifferi. Next base: position 2,675,896 of record JASAOG010000069.1, read on the forward strand.
CTAGCTTTATGTATTTCTTCCTTCTTCCATCTGTCTTCGTCTTGTCTAGTATTTTGAAAAGGTAGTCATGGTCTATTCTGTCTAAGGCTTTTTCCTGGTCAATAGAAAGGAGGGCTGCTTTCAAGTCTTTGTCTTTACAGTAATATATAATGTCTCTTAAAAAATGGTTAAGTTCGTCGATGTTTTTGTCTGGGTTGCTACAGTATTGGTCCTGTCCTATTTAGTGTGGTATGAGGGGTTTTAGTCTTAGAAAAATCATTTTCGTCAGGAGTTTGTAGTCGGTGTTTAGAAGTGAGATCGGTCGAAAGTCTCTAGGTGAGGTGTTATTTTCTTGTTTTTTTGGTAGAAGTATGATGTATGCTAAGTTGAAATCTCTAGGTAACTGTTCTGTCACTAACATGTCGCTGTATAGATTTAATAGTAGAGGTCCTATTTTGGGAAAAAAGGCTTTGTAAAATTCGTACGTCAGACCGTCTGGGCCAGGGAATTTGTTGTTTTGTGTTGTATCTAAAGCAGCCCTCAGTTCGTCTAGCGTAAAGGGAGCGTCTGTCTCTATCTGTTCTGTCATTGGTATTTCTTTGCAGTGCTGTAAAAATACTTTTTGTGCGTTGTCGTCCGTCTGTTCCTTGTCATACAAATTAGTAAAGTGTTTCGTAAATGTGTCTGTTATTTTGTCCAGGTCGTGTATAGTTTCTCCTTTACTATCAACAATGTTGTCAATAGTTCTGTCAATTTGAATGTTTTGTTCTGCTGATAAAAAAAGTTTGTTAGGCCCTTCGGTTATTTTTGTACTTTTGCACCTCAATTCCGCTCCTTTGTATTGATAGTTAAATAGTTCTTCTAGTTGTGTTAGTATATGTGTTTTGGCTGCTTCGTCTTCTTCGTGTGTGAGTAAATTTTTAAGTCTTTCCTCTTCTTTTTTCCTTTTTGAGTTGACTAGTGCGGCCAGTATTTGGCTTTGCTGCTTAATGGAGCTTTTAATTAGCGTCCATATTTGTGTGACTTTGAAATGGGGTGTGTTTGAGTCATGTATTATATTTTTGAGGAGGTTTGCGATTGTTTTTAAATAGAGCGGGTCATTTAGGAGGTTGTTGTTAAGTTTCCAGATCGGTGTTTTTTATTTTTTATTTTTGGGTTCAGCAGTTCCACTTAGACTCCTTTGTGGTCTGTATATTGTAACGTCTCGACGAGATGTGTTACCCTTTTTGTTTCGCACGCCCTTGGCACATACACTCTATCTATCCGTGTTTCTATTTGGTGTGCCTTGTCCCTGAACGTGGTGACCCGGCCCGTGACCTCTACTTCTCTATAGGCATCTACTAACCGGAAAGCCTTGATGACTCCCCCCAAATAGTCATGCGTTTTAATTGTTACATGAGGAGCAGGACCCTCTGTGTTTGTGTTTTTGCTTGTCTAATTGGGAATCAATGTAATTTAAATCACCCCCTACTATCAAATTTTCTCCTGCGTACTGAGTGTGTAAAATGTCACTTAGCATTCCAAAAAACTCGTGTTTCTCTTTATGCGGGTGCATACATGTTGACTAACGTGTATGTGTGTTTTTGTGAGCTTGTCCTAATTATTACTATCCTCCCGATATTGTCTTGATATGAGTATGTGATTAAAAACCTATTGGAGGTTTGTAAAATGGCTGTCCCTCGTGGCTTTCTACCTAAACTAAAATAACCCTCCTGGAGGCCCATAAGAGAGACTGCTATTTTGGCCTTGTACTCTAACTGTGTGTTGGTCTCTTGCAAAAAGATAAAATCTGGCTTGTATTTCCTTGTGAGGTGTGCTATGTATGTGTGTTTATTGTTAAGCCCTCTGATGTTGAGTGTCAAAATTTTAATGTCTGCCATGAGTGTGTGAGATTGGTTTGCGTGTTTGTTATTCTATTGTGTGTGTATGCATTTTATCTTTAAGAGTTGCTTTGTTGTTTATGTGTTTGAATGTGTGTTAGGGTCCTCGCCCTCATCTATGACTAGCACTGACGGGGAGTCTGGAAAGTTCAGCTCGAGCTTGAACTGTTCTTCCTCTCTTTTCTCCTCCTCTACCCGGGGATCCTCGTTTAGATCCTCTGATGAGGAAGAGAGTGAGAGGGCCCTCTTTCTTGTTATTTTGGTTGGGGTGGTGGGTGCTGAACTTGCCCCTCCGGATGTTTTAATTTTTTTACTTTGCTTAGATTTGTTTTCAGGGCTGTTAGGTGAGGGGAGACCACTTGGAGTAGCTCCCATAGCTTCTATTTGTTTTTTCCCCCTCCTTTGCTGCTTTCAACCATTGTGAAGCCATCTTTTTTTAGCTGTTGATCAATCTCGGATTGATTTTTCTCTCCCTCACCTTTAAGGGCCATGGCATAGAAGATTTTCCCTCCTACATCCTTTGCACCTTCTGTGGGGTTTTGGTCCCGTCTGGGGTTCGTCCTATTTGGACACTGGTTTGACCAGTGCTGATCCTGTCCGCAATGCCAGCACTGTTGTCTACGTCCCGGGACCTACAAGGTCCTAGGATCGTAACTGAATATAATGGGGGAGTTCAGTCTGTTTGCGGATTTTTATCCAAGCCGCCCACTTATCTGAGTTGCCTAGCTTGATTGGCTCTATCTTGGAGCCTTCTTCTGCAAAGGCTCCAAAGATTTCTCCTATCTTTGATTTGTTTATGGTTGGTGCTACCCAGTGAAGGGTAACCCTGATTTTTTCGTCTTCTAAGGTACAGACATCTACCTTGAAGTCCTTATCATTCCCGAATGATTTCCCTAGTATACGGGTTCTCACTCGGGCGGATGTTGGGACCGGGAACCCGACAAAGGGGTTCTCGAAGCGATAAAGAGAACTCACTTCGTCCGGTGTTAGTTTCAGGAACTCTATTAGGTCGTCATAGTGTAGTGGGCTTAACAGCCCCTTGGCCTGACAGCTTTAGAAGCAAGGTACCTGGGGCGTGGACAAGTCCACCATCCAGGTCCTTTTTTTTCAATAAAAAATGTCTTAACTGACATTTGTACAAGGGTTTATCACAAGTACAGAGACAGAAAAGAGACGATAACTACACAGTACTTTACTACACAACCCTTGCGCCGTCCACTCTAAACAGCAACACACAAAAATCCACAGAATCACAAAAAAAAACAACACAGAAACACATGTAATCAGAATCAATCTCTTATTTGAATCCTCCGCAGGACGCAACCCCCTACAACAAAGTGTAGGAAAATAAAGTTTATAAGATTACTATTCGTTTTAAATTAGGTCTAACTCAGAGTGCATACTAATTAGCTTTTTCTCTTTAAAAAAATACTTGCATAACTGATTTTAAAAATTAGATTTTTCGCTTTCAGAAAAAAAAAAGTAGCCGTTGCATCAGAACTTTGAATGGTCTAAAATATTGTGATGTCCGATTTCAATATCTTTTCTAGTTTACGAGATCTAAAAGGGACGGGCGGACAGACGGACAGACATTTCGCACAAAACTAATAGCGTCTTTTCCCCTTTCGGGGGCCGCTAAAAAACGTCAATATTACGATAGTACGCAAGTCGACAGCAATGAGTTTCTACTGCAGTACAAACTGGGTAGACTCTAGAATCACGTTGTTGTAGAGACATTCCAATGTTTTCTTGAAAAGAGCCTTTTAAATCGATCTTGCTGCTAAATTAGAAAAGTTCTACTCGGAAGATAAAACGACGTCACATAATTAATAATTAAATTTGTCTTAAAATTTAGAAATAAAGTCTCTTTCGCCTAATTAATACTAGAATGTAAAATAACTACAACGCAAATACAAACAATGTTTGTTCTTTAAAAAAAAACTGCCCTTGCGTCCCCTTTGTTATGACGTAACTGTTTGGACATTGGCTAGTGTTGTTTGTTGTGTTTGCCGATCTGTAGGGCACAGAGATGGAGTGTGCGTGTGGAAAGGTGTGTTATTTGAATAATTATTACTGCAATGTTAAACCACCATGATTCATTGATTCGTATATATTGAAATATCTTGTTAATTTGCAATTCTGTTATTATTCAATATTGTTAGTGTTGAACAATTTGTGTGTATTCACTAACTGTTCAGTTGAATACTATTTATTCGATGTTCAGTTATATGCTGTTACCCTCTGGGTTTCGCTTTATACTGTTGAGGTGGGGGAACCCTGGAAATCAATGCAACTATTTCATCCCCTAGATAAACAACCCGTAAACCCACCTGACACTCTTTGGGCCCCATGTTGTGTCTGTTCTATTTATGTGAATGTTGCTATTGTGTTGTCTTTATATGAGAAAAGAGTCCTTGTAATCACAACAAATTTTATAAGGATCAATAAAGCAGTCTTAGTCTTAGTCCTTCGTGTTGAGCGATGGAAAAAAAATGTCTTTTTTGTTTTTAGTGTGTCTATTACAGTGGATTTATTAAACACACAGTTCCTTCTAAAACAAAGACTATTCTATATTGTTGAAGTCTCACTATCATCTATATCAATTAATGACTACTATGAGAGCTTTAAGCATGATGTTTTGAGAAAGAGTAGGGTAGGGCCCCGCATGTGACATTCCCAAAGGACCTCGCGTTCTGCTTAGGTCGCTTTTGAACTGTGCACTTTTTTAAATGAATAATCTGATTATAAACTTTTATATTATAGATTGGAACAGAACGAGCCCCCATACACCTGCATCATCAAGGACCTGCAGAGCAGCAGACTAGACGTAACCTGGGAGCTGGAATGTCTGCCTGTGCGAATGTCCAAGAAGAAGTGGCTGGCCATGATCATGGATAAGTTTCCGCCTCACATGGAAGTGTTGAGCCACATTGAACGGCTGCGCGGTCTACGGGAGCTAACTGAGGGAATTTTGAAATACGAAGCAGACATTGTAAGTTAACTCCCCAGAAAATTTATGAATGGATACACGATTCAATATAAAATATAGTTCAATTTATAAAGCATTTTTTTTAGAGTCCTACATATATATATACATATGAAGTAGATAAAGCCATTTCCTGCTGATAGGGTGTGTGTTTGTGTGTGTTAATTGGTGTGTGTGTGGGGTCTCTTTTCGTCTGTCTTGTGAAGAGATTTCTAAAATTGTATAATAAATAAGCATCATACTTCTACTGCAGGCCTACCTACACATTTCTTCAGCTAAGAAGGAACATCTGTAATTTATAAGATAAGATAACATACAGACATAAACCGGACCACCTTGACACTTCGTAGTTGTTTTTTTTTAATTATTAAATTGTGGATATTGAAGGCATCAGTAGTTTCGATTGATGTCTGTCTTTATGCTTTATATTCTCTAGATGGAGTTTATGGACCGCCTTTTATTTATCACAGCCACGCCCTGCCAGCCTCCAACCATTATCCCCAGCTTGCACAGAAACGGGGCGGAGCTCATGGTGCAGCCTCAAGACACGCCCCTCAAGTATGTCATGAAGATGCAGGCCGAGGATCTGACGGCCTTGACATGTGAACAGTGTGCTCGCGGCCTCTGAATGCTAGCATAAGTCAATTCACTTTATGAATCTTATTGAACTTTAAAAATGTGTTAAAAGACAAAGAGTAGAGAGAAAAGGTGAATTTAACAAAACTTGTATTTTAAAAATCTAATTCTGTTTCATTTTTAAGTGCTAAGCTACATAGAACGGCTGCGCGGTCTACGGGAGCTAACCGAGGAAAATTTGAAATACTAAGAAGACATTGTACGTTAGCTCCCTTGAAATTGAAAATTTACAGATAGATGTTCCATTTGTTGTCCAGTTGTCCGACCTTCGTTACGTCTAAACCAAAACCTCTTGCAAGTCTGCTGGAAATGACGGTGTGCAGGATTCGAACAACCCTGACGGCCTTTCCTAGTCAGCAGCGTATGACTATGCAGCGTTCCAGCAGCCAGCTTGACGTTTTCTTTCAACTGGTACCACTGTATAAAAAAAAAAGGTGTAAAATGTGATATAATATATATGAGACTATGTAATTTATTTTATGTTGAAATAGTTGGCATTGTGTGATTTAACATTGTTACTATGATAGTGAGATGTTAGATGGAAGGAATGGTTATTGAATTGTGTCCAGTAAGACTTATACATTAATAATATTAAAAGCAAAGGCTATTGGGGTATATGTTGTCTTGACTAAGATCTTTGTTTTTCAGCTTTTTTTTTTCTGCTCTTATTGAGAAGAAGTACCAGTAACTATTTTGTTTTCTTGAAATGTATCTATCACAGTGTCGGATCTACGTAAGTGGAGGCCTTGCGGAGGATTGTACACTAAAGACTATAAAAATGCGCCTTATTAATATTGAGGTGTATAAGCATATTAAACGTTATGATCAATCTTTATTTGAAAATATTATTGTACATTTAAAACAAGTTTCTTTTTTAATTGTATTAGTCATATATTCAAATAATGTGTTGGAATGAGAATAGGCAATACACATTCTACAGCTCATTAATGATAGAAGCTTTGATTTCTCTTCTCTGTCCTTACGCTAGTCAGTGAACGACAGTCTGGAAATATAATGAGCTCTCAATCTGTTCACGTCTGAATTGTCTTTACTATTATGTTCTAGATCTAGCTACAACTAGCACGATGGGTGGATTTTACTTTTTACTTTTAAAAGCTGTTCTCTCACGCAGAATTAATTAAATGCTTCCAAAGTTAAGGCACAAAATCAACTCGATTTCTTAAAAATATACTTACCTAATGTGCGATTTGGAAATATCAAAACTTAAGTTATAATGCACTCTTTCTCAATACAAAATGATGGGGCAGTACTTTAGGTTGATGGGTGGAGGAGGAAAGGATGGACGTTCATCAGTGGATTAAAGCTGAAAAATAAACACTATTATATTCTGCGAACACAACAAAGAGCCTTTAGTTTTAAATAATTGGATCTTGTCCAGCCTAGAGGTGTATAAGGAACTTCATTATAAACTTTTTACATTTATCTTACCATCTAAAAAAAAATTTAGACCATTGATTCTCAAACTGGTCGCGGACCCCCAAAGGTTTCGTGAGACAACCATAGGGGGGTCCACAGAGAAAATGACAATATTTGCAACTTAAATAACTTCTTTGCTAAAAGCCAGTTTATCCGAACGGATAATTAAAATAATAATCAACTCGCCCCTCACCACTGTTGAATATGTCTATTAAAACTATTCTATGAGACAAAAATAATTTATTTGAAGACGATCCTCACTTCGATATTTACGACTGGGTGTTGAGCCGAGACAAATCGTCATAGAAGGCCTGAACACTGACATGGAAGGTCGCAAACTGTGGGCAGTTTAGTCCAACAACTTGCTGCCACGTCACAGGTCTGCATGACGCGATGGAAAATTCAGAAAATAATCATAGATGTGTTCTTAGTAATAAGAGACTCAGCGTATTGAACTATTCACAAACGAGGAACTGAAACCAGTGTTTAAACAAGGACACCACAAAGTCTGATGACAAAAATATATTCCAATTTTATAGCCTGAATTACAGGTCAATGCACAGAAGTTGTTGACTGCTATCACATTGGATTCATCGCCGCAATGAACAGCATCATTAATGAAAGAAACGGAATAAAAATGTTTTTGTCGTTGAGATTTACGGTTGATACTTATAAACATTGAGCCGCGCATAAATACACTCAAAAATTTATCTCACCAAACTCATCCAAGTCATTATTTTTTAACAAAAGTTATAATGTCAATAAACACTCTTTAAATAACATGCGTTTTTGTTGTTGTTTTTTTACATTTGTTACTTCATTGGCCTCCTTCAGTCGTAGGACGACTATGGTTCATCTCAGAGCACACTTCCTCATGTGGCTGTGGAGCCCTATTTTGGAGAGACACTCCCGTCCACAGATAGCGCAAGTTAGGGTCCCCTTGGCTTTTGCTTCGGTGGTAGAGGAGCTGGCCGTTTTTCGGTTTGTGCGTTTTTCTTCCTGGGCTGAGACCCATGTACTTTCACTGTCCATAGCTTTCTTTGTCACTGTCTCTTTCCACCTGTTGCGGTCTAGAGCTATGTCTTCCCAATTGTCAGTATTGATGTTCACTGATTTGAGGTCACGTTTTATTACATCTATGTAACGGAGGTGGGGGCGACCAGTTTTTCTTGTGCCAGTCGCGAGTTGACCATAGAGGATGACTTTCGGGACGCGCTTGTCCTCCATCCAGTAATTTGTTATTTATATACTATGCAATTATGTAGCCTTTTCACGTGGGAGGGAAACCGGGTTTTACTAACTATATTCAAGCTTTCTTCTTGTTGTTTCCCTTGAAATACATCAGCGCAAGTTTACGTGTAAATGCGTTGTTTTGAATGCAAAATAAAATAAGTGGGACACAATAGAGCCCATGTAGCCATGCGAAATAATATGCTCATCTTTAATATTCGATGACTGAGGCAGGCCGCAATGCATTATTATTGTAATCATTAATATTATTAGTCGAGCACACTAATAGACTAAAAAAATGTTTTAAAGAATAAAATATTCTATTCTGCACAAGCAAAAAGTGTACATCAAGAGACATTCACCCCTCCCAAAAAGTGTACATCAAGAGACATTCACCCCTCCCAAAAAGTGTACATCAAGAGACATTCACCCCTCCCAAAAAGTGTACATCAAGAGATATTCACCCCTCCCAAAAAGTGTACATCAAGAGACATTCACCCCTCCCAAAAAGTGTACATCATGAGACATTCACCCCTCCCAAAAAAAAAAATTAAAAAAATTTCTGTTGATTATTGTCTAGTGATATTTATTTTAGAGACGATATTTTTATAAGCGTTTTCAGCTCATGGAGGGCCCTGGCCCACTTTAACACATCTTTCCATTCTGATCTATACTATACGTCTCCATGTCCAGACCTTTACCTTGATCTATCCCTTAGTCTGTTGGACAATTGGGGCACCATGCAAAGATTTGTCGACCATCTTTCTCCATTCCTTTATGTCTTTTGCCTTAGAACGTCTTTCAATGGCAGACCCGCGTGCATTTTTTTAAGTTGTCGTCCTATTGCTTTCTCTGTCTGTCTCTTCTTTTTTCCTGGTACTGTTTCCTGAAGGAAGGTCATTGAAAGCCTCGAAGTCTTGTAATATGGCCATAGATTTTTAGCTTACGTCCAGACTCTTAGCTTTTGTAGATTTGCCCCTACACATAATCAAGCCACCGTTCTCGCGGTCAGCATTTGTGCCACCTGCCTTTTGGTTTTTCCCGGTGAACAATCTTAGCTCCTCTGTTCTCTGACATCCTTTCAAGGTGACCTTCCCAATGTCATCTGTTCCCTTTTATTTCCGTCATTACGGAGGGGTCTTCATCGAGCTGGTCTATTTCTTGGTGGGTGTGAGTCCTCCATCCAGTTTCCTCATTTTTCTGAGGATTTTCTTTTCCATTGCTCAATGAATAGTAATACTTTTATTTTAAATATTCGGCCGTGTCCAGTCCATGGATAGTCGATTTTATCATCAGGCATTCTGTAAACACTGCTAAACACAACGTTACACGCAGGGGCGGACTGGGTATCAAAATCGGCCCGGGCATTACCAGATAAGCCGGCCCACAAATGGCATGTCATATATTTTCTGGGGGGGGGGGGATTTTTACCCCACTCCTCAATTTATTTATATTAGTGTGTGTGTGTATATGTAATGAATCTTCATTACATTCTGATCTTTCATTCTGTCAAACGTTTTTTCTACCCTAGAATACTCTCTTTCTATAATAAGTGGAAAAACAGTACACACCGCCATAGTGCAGATAGGAAGTCCGGAGGAGCTCCAGCGACTGGTAGAAAATTGTAAAATGCTTTAGTTTTTGTATTGGAGGGGAAGGAAAACCACAAAACCTCTTTGGCTACGCTCATGAAATTTGTTGACTGTAGTTTGCTTACGTTGGCTGTACTGGGGCAGTAAGTAAAGTTTCCCTTTCAGACAATGAGGTCTGAGGCAAGTGATGGTTTGAAGACCCTCCCCTCCCGGCTACGCCCATGTGTTATATTATAGGTGTAAGCCTAATTCTCTACAAAATATATAAAGTTTGATAAGGCATCGAAAACTGGATGTATGCACTTGTAGGATTACATAATGTATTCTATTTATACATGTATGTAGTCTGAAAACTATAAACAATGCAATAGCAGTCTAATGAGTTTGAAGCTTTTTGGCATAACTTATAGATTACAGACGTTTCTTCAAAAAATAAGATTGTTACGTCTTACGCATTTCATGTGTCAAACTAGTTATGCATGTTGATCTTTGACTTAAAGTATGCTGAATCAGGGGTGGGCTAATTACGGAACGCGGGCCACATGCGGCCCGCCGGAGTGTTTTATGCGCCTGCGAACACCTACAGAAATCAGGAGTGCTCACAGATATTACTTTTTAAAAAATGCAAATATATTAAAAATAAATAATTTAAAACATCTATGGAAACTTCTGACTCTTCCATTTATGATAAAGAAGCTAAAGAAACATTGTCTATGCATACAATTCTAAAAAGTTTAAAGCAAGCGAAGAATATTCTTATTTGCAATATTTCGAAACATTCAGTCAAAAACACAAACTCAGGCCAGTAGTTATTCTATACTAAGATGAACTGTGTTGAATGTGTTGGGTTCGCTTGAAACAAGATGGTAAGTGTAACAACTGAAAAAGGCCGTGTTTTTACAGAGAAAAACATGATTTTTAATAAATTTAAAGAAAAATATCCCAACCATAAACTCGACACGGGAAAGTTAGCGAAAACTGCATTGAATATCAAACACGTTATTGACCGTATTAGATCAGCGATCAAATTTATCAGACCTAGGAGTCTTAACCACAGGCAGTTCCAAGAAGTACATTGGGTAACAAAACATACCGATATTCGGTAACACAGTAGTGTCCGTTGGCTTAGCATGGGCAAGGTATTGAGAAGAATATGGGATCTTAATGAAAAAATTATGTTTATTGAAGTACAGTGTTACTTTGTTACTAATATTTTTTAATGAAGAGTGGAAGACTATATGTTTTTATCGACATAATTGCAATTAGTTTTTTGCATTTGAATGTAAGCGCATAATAACTCTTTTCAAAGTTACCCCATGGGCCATTACTCTAGCAAGCAGGTGAAAACAGGTTTTGTCATTTTCCTTTGCTGAAAGATGAAACTGCTTCTAGTGAAGTAGTTGAAAAGTACAAGACTTATTTGGATAACTAGATTGTAGACTTTGAAGGCAACTTTTCAGACGTCAGTTTTAATACCCTCAGCTCACCATTAGTGCAGTAGTGCAGAAGCTTATTCAGCTCCAGAGGACACAACTTAGTCGTTCCGGGGATCTTTATGGGTGCCAGAAGCTGTATTTCCACACTTTAAAAAAAATTAGCTGCTAAACTTTTACATTATTTGGGTTTCAATACATCTGTGAATAAGTAGTCTATGTATTTTATTGAAAATAAACAACTGTAAGAACAGGTCGATGCTGACTGACTGTAATTTTGTCAGCTGTCACAAGGATAAGAATTAGTATGCTATTTCCACAGTTCCAGAACATTATGAACGAGTGTATACAGTTAAATACTCCACATTAAGAACAACTGTACATTTGCTGTGAAATGTTGTGATGTGAAGTCGTGATGACAAAAAAAAATTAATTAATAAAAACAAAATAGTAAAATTGTAATTCCTCAAGTGGTAATGTAAGAAAAAATGAAATGTAAATGTATAACACTATAAATGTGAATGAAAACATTATACACAGTTAGCTTTCGTATTTTCCCAAGTTTCCCATTTATATATATATGCCGCCCCCCCATCCGCTAATTTGTTTTAATGCGGCCCACTATATAAAATGTTGCCCACCCCTGTGCTAAATCATTGGTTTTCCTGGCTGACAAAGGCAATCCATTCCATTAAAAAATAAGAGAAAGCAGAACAGTTAGAGGCACTTACTTCATGTGAAAAGCTCTTGCTTCCTTCTAGTACATTCTCAAAAACCCGATTTGTATAGGAATATACCATGACCCATTATTTAAAATATAAATCTCCTTTCATTAAATATCGGATGTGAGAGCGCTATATAAATTATTGTAATTATTGTAAGAATTTTCATCATTAATGACTTCATACTAAGCATAAGTGTGCCATTAATTATAATGGTATAAAAATTGATTTAGATCTTGATTAAATATTTTTTTTTTGTAATCCATAAGTGTAGTATTTTTAGATATGTTATTAAAAATAAACAAAAAGAAACTTTTTCTTTTCAAATCGCAGAAAGTAGAGCTTTATACCCATATTGAGCTGTGAATAAGTTGGGTGGTTTGCAATTAAGCGGCTGTGTGTATGTGTTAAAGTTAATTTCTATTAAGTATTGTTAAAGAGCTATTATAATTGTCGCGTCTATCTTTTTTGCTGCGTTATATCAATGTTTTCTAACTTATCCTCTCTCATCCCTCTTTTTGGTTCAATTTCATTGGAATCATTAAAAGACGGTTGAGGGAAGGAGCAAAAAAAAATAAAAATGAGAGTGCCATCAAAGGTCCATGCCGACCAGCAAAATGATTAGGCCAAACACAACCTCGAAGACATCAAAGCAGTCCATGCCGCTCGTGCATAGCAGAAAGTACGGTCTAAAGTTTGCAAATGATAATACGTACAGTGAATAATGTATTTTTTTGTTGATATTCTTGTTGAATTTCAAACAAAATTAATTGTTTAAGAATTAAAAAAAAAAACAATAAGAAAACGTCTTCGGTTATTTGTGTCTTGCTGCTGTCAGTTTTTTTTTTAAGTTGTCTGCACTGAATTTTTTTTCTTTGGTCGCGACCAGACCGGCCCATTTGGTACCGGCCCACCGGGCTTTTGCCCGTTTGCCCATATAGCCAGTCCGCCCCTGATAACACATCAAGAACTTGACAACAAGGCTCCAAATAATCTGGTACTTTAATAAGGGTCAAATAAAACAGCCAATACGACACAATTGGCAACACAACCAACTACTACAACGTTAGACTGTATATCACTGTACTCAACTCATAAACTGTACTGTCTCTTCCTGGACTCGGACGTTTCACTGGAGGACTGCACCAGAACCGACTTCATGGCTGACTAACAGTCCCGGTCTCAAAGCTCTCCGGTCTTGAACTGCCGTTTTCCTACACACTTTCGCTGGTCTACGCAGGCTTATGATCAGATGACCATAACACGGGCGCTATTCACGTGCAAAGTTCATGCCAGTACTGTCCCTTGCCTTTCATTATAGCACGCTAAACTGTACTACTGGCCTGTGTCACATGTCAGCAGAACACACACAGTTAACTCTTTTGCGTCGCGAATAGGGTTATATTATATTTGAGTGAAGGGAAAATACCATTCAATCTCCCTGCAATATCTCTCAATATTGCAAGGTATATCTCCCCTTTTTCTAAATAAAAATAAATTAATTAGCTACCACTAATTAATTAACTAACTGGCTATTTTTTTTAAATCGATTCAAGTGTTGTTATCTATAATGAGTAATTCTGAAAAATTTCAAATTGATCCAAGAATGGGAGGTAGTAGAAAATTAAAAAAAAAAAAGAATCCACCCAAGCAGACACTAAGACGAAGTCAATTCAAGCGATGTAAAACAAATAAATAACGCAATTGACAAGGAAAGGTAACTAAGTTTTACTTAGTCTATTAATGCTTTCTTCTTGTTGTTTCCCTTGAATAAGGGTTTTTTTTTTTTTTTTTAAATATTCGATGTTGCCAAGGCGTAATCTTTGCATTATCAAGACAATTACTGTATAAAATGCATCTATTAAGATGCAAAATAAGGTAAAATTGCTTACTACTTTAATTCTTTCACCTAGAAGAACTCTAAAACAAGAAGATCCTTTTAATCGCAAGACATGTACAAAGGGAAGCTACTGTTGCGAACATTAACCGCTCATTATTTGCACAGTTATCTGTTGCTAGTCATCGGCGGGCTAGGCCGGAAATATGCATTCGAGATTTGACCCTCGTCTGGATATTTTTCATTCGGCTCAGCATTTATTCTGATTTTGTTGTGGATTGCTCGTGATTTCTTTCATATGGGCAGTCAAATGATAATTTAATTATTTGTTCGTATCTTCACCAGTGTCCGTCTTGAAGATCATTCTCTGGATCAAGTGTTGCCGTTAAGTTGTTCCCCTGTATCGATTATGCAATGGCAACGAACAGCTATATACAAAACAATCGCCACGCATAGCACACTCCGTTAACCGTGTTAGTCTTCCACTCACAGCACACTTAACACACTAGAGATCTAGGATCGGGTAAGCAGAACACATAATGTTTAGATTACGTACTTAGCATGTTGAAACGTTCTATAATATGGACTATGGTTTGGGGCGTGGGATATTTGGACGTTTCTTGTCGAAACAATCACAAAGAATTGTGTGTGGGTTGGATCGTGAATGTTTATACAGGCCTCGTTTGTTAGTGACGTCTGCTACTCGTCTTGTCCTCGTCCTGTCGGGCTTATTGGGTCATGGCCGATAGTCGAAAAAAACAAAACAAAACAAAGTGACGAGCCGTAAGGCGAGGGTTATTTTTATCGCACGCTAACCTTGAATTTCGGCTAGATATAGATCTAGATCTAATATAATCTACATTGCTCTTGTTTAAGATCTAGATTTATAGATTTAGATCTAACAGGTATTCAATTAAAAACTTAATCTTAATAATGATAAAAACATTTCTGGTAAATCCATCATTACTACACATTACTAGACATTACTCATTAGCATCATGATCAGTTACTACGCAATAGAAACGTAATAAACTTAGATCTAGATCCTCTATATCTAAAATCTAGATCTCTACTTTTACTCAAGCTAACCCTATACTAGACTCTCTTGGTCTTCTATCTGTAGCCTACAGTCGGTATCTAGGGGTATGCTAGATCTAGTGACTTACTAATAATTGTATTAGACTTAATTAGACTAATTATTTATAAATTGTAGTTTGGTGATATATTGAGTTAGTGAATGCGTTAGTTAGTTATTTTGGACAAACTACAAGCCACAAGGCTTGCTTGCTGTTATCCTAAGTCCAGGCTAAGAGAATGAATTATGTAGGAATCTAGGTCTAAATTAGTCTAGAATATTATAAATTCACTCCATAGGCATTCTAGATTATCAGCAGTCAATTCCCCCCCCCCCCCCCCACCATGACGTCCATGTCTATTCTACTACAGCCTTCCAACCATGGATTGAGTTTTAGCTTTTTCACATGAAACTAAAGACTAGAGACTAGAGTTATTAGATATAAGATCTAGTTTGTTTAGTCACTATTAGATCCAGTGACTATGTAATAAGAAAGTTTATAATTAGACCTAGAATTAAAATTTCTGATTAACCCATATATACACTCCATTTAGATTTTGTCTTGGATGTAGAAATAAGATCAGTTTGTAATCTCTTGTGCCTTTTTTTGGCAGAATGTTTAATAGTAGTTATTAATCTCCCAACAGTAGTTGTAGAAACTGTTTCTAGATCTACTCAGTTTAATCAATATTATAATTATTTTCATCATTATTTTGTTTTATTGCTGACAATTGATATCATTATTATTTTTAATGTTTAGTTTATATTTGCTTGTTTCAACCATAAACTACATCATACCATGTTGAAATAACTATATTTTATTTCAAGATAAAAGTGTATTTTATGAATTATTGGGACGCTTTACCTTTACCTATCCCTTAGTCTGTTTGATCGTTGGGGCATCAGGCAAGATTTGCTGACCCTCTTTCTCCATTCCTCTCTGTCTTTTGCCTGTCCATTCTTTTATGTTGTCCTCCCATCGCTTTCTCTGTCTGCCTCTTCTTTTTTTTCCTGGTACTGTTCCCTAAAGAAGTTCTTTGTGAGCCCCCAAGACCTTGTAATATTGCCATTGATTTTTTAGCTTGCATTTTTCTACAATAGTTAGCAGGTCATCATGGGGTCCAATCGCTGCAGTAACCCTGTCTCTAATCTCTTGGTTTGTCCAGCGGTCATAAAAAGTGGGAGGTTATGCCAACTAAAATAGATTGCTCAGTATTTCTGATGAACAACTTATATACACAGCTGTGAATATTGATTGTCTATTTATAAATGATAGTTTCAGTGGTAAAGCAATCATGGAGCATAGGGGTTCATTGTGAACTGCTCCATAAATAATAGTGACCACAGGGTCCTAGAAAGAAATCCATTTATTACTTTTAAAATGTTCAAGCATTGGGTAACCTGGCTCTGTTACTTGAAAGAACTTGTAACTGAAATGTCATGTTATTATTTTTAAACTACTCTTGTATAGACCAATTTTTTTGTGTGGACATGTTGGCATTAGGAGCATCTGATAGAAGGTTTCTGTGCTAACTTCAGGTTTTCAGCAAACACAACTCATTTGGAATCAGAAATCAAACTAGTGCCCCTTTGCTAAGAAGCCAAGCGGTAATACTTCACAGCCACATGTCCCACTTTAACTTGTAAGAAGTCATTACAAAATAAGTTGAGTCAAATGACACTGTTGCTAGTAAAAGGTAGTAAATACATTAGAATGTCTATTTGTAAATCTACTGATACATACAGGATGACTCTGACTTTTATTTGTTACACCCAACTTCTAGTTTAATGGCTAAAAAGAGCTCACAATCATATTCTTCAACCTGGACCCATTAGTACTTTGCTGGACCTCTGGCCAGCAAACACATTTAAAAAACTAGATGTTTGTTTTCATTCTGAAGATGATACATTCAGTGCATATATCCATTTTCTCTTAAATCTGTTAGTTTACAAAAAAAAATGAGGGCCCTTGGTTAGAAATATGTTACAATACAAAGCTTTTTATTAGACTTCCTCCTACAGAACTGTCAAGGTTGTTTTCTTATCTAATATACGTATGTGCACTTCATTGCTGATTACTAAATGTACCCAAGTCCTGGGCAATACCGTAACGACACATATAACGACAGAATAAAGATTCAGAATGCCAATTCACGGACATATAACAGGTTTATTACATACGCTGTAATATAATACAGGCTTAGTTCAGACAATTGAAATATCCAGTATCAATTAAAATATAACAGCTCAATATCCTAAAGACTGAATAATAACTACAAAGAAAATAATTAGAGTCTACACTTCAACTCTATCTATAACGAAAAGTCCAACTGTACTGGACTAGGAACAAAACCACATTCCATTATTATGAGTTACATTCTATTAAAAAAACCCATCTCACTTGAAGTCAACAACCTGAATTGCCCCCTTTCTCCTCTACAGTTAACAGGAGACCCAGGCTGAACAGAACTCAGTCCTGACAAGTACCATATCTATAATAACCAACCCTGCATCTTATTTAAAAGATGTTTAGAAAAATGATTGAAACACAGAATGTGATGGGTCAGAATTTTTGGAAAACTTTATCCACCGTCTAATGGTGTGTCTGAAATCTTAAATGGAATTTATTTTTATACTTCATGTAATGGGGGATTCATTTATAATATTTTCAATTTTGTAGTTTAGTTTAACATTTTTAGAGATACTATTTGACATCACATTAGGTCAAAGCTGCTATTGTTTTTTTTTTTTCTGTCTTTCAAGTTCAGATGTAAAAAAAACTAAACAAGAAAAAGCACAACTGAAAATCTGTTCCTATGCTCATAAATATGTCCAATGTCAAATGTGACTCTGACTTGTGGTTAACGATTTATTTTACACCGTTCTAAGGAGGTCTCTTGTGCAAATGTGGTTTATCTATGAGTTGATGTCTTATAAAATGTATGACTAACTAGCAGGGGCATAGCTAGGAATTTTCCATCGTTTGGGGGGTGGTTGGGCTTGACCTCTTAAGAGGCCCCTGCATTTTGCAAAATATTTAATTTTTAATATTAAAAATACTCATTTGGGGGCCCCCCTCAAGTGGGGGACTTTTAAAGTCTCCCTCCTCCTCCCCTACCCTAGCTACGCCACTGCTTACTAACTGGGTCACACAAACTCTTTGTCATTTTGTTTAATACAGTTTGACAATCTGCCAATCTCTTGTCAAAGTATCATTTTATTCTTTATTATTTAACATTGATTATATTTTTTCATTTATTTAATAGGAGATGTTGTGTTAAAATCTGTTTAAGTTACCCCCCCCCCCCCCCTTTTTATGGCATTAAGAGGTTTCGTTTTCAATTATCATGTCATTTGAAATGTTAGTTTAAGATCTCACAGCATTAAGATAAACTAAAAATAGAATGACTAAGCAAACAGAAAGTAACTGAGTGTGTATTTGTTTTCAACAAGTTCTTGTTTCAACCTTTTGAAGTGGCCAATATTGGTATAATTTTACAGGTGTCCTAAGTTACGATAGTTTCTGTTTCATACTATTTCATGAGAAATGATTTCTTTAATTAATATAAACTGCAATTAAATCATCTTTATTGGATCAATGTTCTGAGAAGATTCCAAATAACTAATGTGCCCTTTCGAAATCATTCATTAATAAAATATCCTCTGCAATCAGATCAGGTTATGTTGGTTCCGTGTTGAGAGTAGACTCCAAATAATTACATATAAAATGATTCTTTAAAAAAATATCAACTGCAGCCTAGATTCTAGATTATGTTTTCTATCAGTGTTCAAAATAGACTCCAGAAAACAACAACACATCATTATATACCAATAGGTTGACCCCCCCCCCCCCCCCCGATGCTGCCACCAGTATTGGACTGTATGTGTTTATGTGCTAGTCTCTTCTGAGGAGGGAGAAGAGAGGGCTGCTTTCCTAGCCACTATTGGTCATTTTCTAACATTACCATAAATTAACTTCATTATTATTTCGATAAACTTTACTTTCTCGGTTGTGCTGTTTTTGCATATGGCAGGTATTTATTTATTCACAGAATTTCATTAGAAAAGGAAATGGCTTCTGGTGTGTGCATGTGATGGTGGTTGTTGTGTGTGTGTGTGTCTGTTTGGGGGAAAAAAAAAGGGGGGGGGGGCTTCTTTCACATCCTGTGGGCAACCTGAACAAGTGCACATAGCCTTTGGAGAAAAAAAAAATAAAACAACAAATCGGCATTAAAGTATGCATGTACTTTATCTTACAGACTTTAACCTTTAAGTTTTTAAGATAGAGTTAGTTCCCCTGTTACTTTGTTGTCTTTAGTTACAGCCACATACTGAAAAAAAACAAACAAACTATAAGTGAAAATAATTTATTTAGATGTCACTAAATACATAACGGTTACATATGTAAAGCCATTTAGAAATGTAAACATATGAAGTAGGCTGGGTTTACAAGGCAAATATTGACGTGCGTCTCGTCTATAATGTTTGACGATGATCATAAAGACACAGTCCAGACACTCAGATCGCTTGACTTTGTTAGTGTAAGGGCTTAGCGAGCCACTGTGAATCGCTTTGTATAGAACATTTTGTTTTTTTTAAACGTATATATAGAATTTTTCCACCATTATCCGAGTTTTGAATTTTGATGATCTTGTTTCAATAAAATACTTTTTTAGCACACTGCAATGTAATGTCAAATGACACATGCATTGTAATGTCAAATGTCGTATATACAGACGTGACGTAAACATACTATTAGCGAAACACTAACCGAACACAGGCAAGCAGTCAATGCCATATTTTCTGTCATGTACACCCTATTTACACAGTAGCTCCTTGTGTACCTTTTGTCATGCATGTCATTTACACACAGCCTTATTGTAGACCTTCTGTCATACATGTCATTTACACAATCTCTTGTAGACCTTCTATTATAGATGTCATTTACACATCACAATAAGACCTTACACACAGCCTTCCTTACAGCCCCATGGACATTCCGTCATAGACGACATTTACACACGCACAAAGTTATCTTAGACCTTTTGTCATTGACGACATTTACACACACTCAGTTATCTTAAGACCTTCTGTCAGAGACGTCATTTACTCACACTAAATTATCTTAGACCTGTCACAGACGTCATTTACACATACTCAGTTATCATAGACATTCTGTCATAGAGGTCATTTACACACACTAAGTTATCTTAGACCTTTTGTCATAGACGTCATTTACACATACTCAGTTATCATAGACATTCTGTCATAGAGGTCATTTACACACTCTAAGTTATCTTAGACCTTTTGTCATAGACGTCATTTGCACACACTAAGTTATCTTAGACCTTCTGTCATAGACGTCATTTGCACACACTAAGTTATCTTAGAACTTCTGTCATAAACGTCATTTGCACACACTAAGTTATCTTAGACCTTCTGTTATACACACAAAGCTGTAGATCTCGTCATAGACGGGTCCTCTACACACAAAGCTGTAACCACTGTCATACTCACGTCATGTACACATCAACGTGTAGCCCGTGCACACACTGACACGCATCAACACTTCCATCGGCACACTGCCCTGTACACACATACATTCAACACAGTGCTCGATTTAGGAAAAAACCAGTGCCGGGAAAATACCATCCCCGTCGGGGATG
Organism: Biomphalaria pfeifferi; assembly: GCA_030265305.1. Classification (NCBI taxonomy): domain Eukaryota; kingdom Metazoa; phylum Mollusca; class Gastropoda; family Planorbidae; genus Biomphalaria; species Biomphalaria pfeifferi. Next base: position 2,696,369 of record JASAOG010000069.1, read on the forward strand.
TTAAAAGTTAAAGCAGAGCCGGGGATCAACAACAATACATCCTCCCTCCTCAACTATTTTTTAAAGATTTGTTGAAACAACATTGGAGTCCCCGTTGCCTGAAAATGAAAACAATACAGTATGAATTACAATGAAAGACTGTCAGAGCAGGCACAGTTCTAGGAGTAGGATGGAAGGCCAGTTTTCAGACCTGCATCTCCAATAAACATTGAATAACAGTGTAATAACACCCCCACACCATACCATCCCCTGATCTATCTATCATTTGATTAAATTTTTATAACATCAGATGTATCTTAGCCTATTAATTCTATCTTTCTTGACAGCTTATATAACACTGTTTACTAGCTAATAGATTTTTTAAACTTATTATTTTATATATTATATTAATTAATAACAATATCAATCAATATATATTCAACTGCTTATGAATTTTGATTTTAATTTTAAATCAAACTTATTAAATAAACTTATAATATTTTATTGGTTTATTTTATTTATAAATTATTAATAATTAATGACTTACTAGAAGACGTTTTCTGAAGAAGTTGAAGATCATCACTGTGAGATTTCACTCTTTGGATTATAGTATTTTTCGTAAAAGACAATTTTTGTTGGGTTAATGTTTTATTTTTTTTACAAGACGGCTCTTTAGACATTTCAAGTAAAACAAAATTTAAAAATATTTATTTTAAATAGGCTATAATTCTGATAAACCACGCTTTGTGACAAACGAAAAGTGAACTTAAAATTGAAACCAAAGAATATAAGAAAACGAAACACTTAGAATTATTTCTACTTACGTTTATTTCGATTAATTCGGTAGATGGACGTACCAAATTTTTCCATTTAACTAAAAATTTCGTGATTGCACTTATTCGACTTAAAAAACCAGTGCCGTTGTTGAAATTTTTTTTCTGCAGAGCCGGGGATAAATACCATCCCCGGTGGGGATGGTAAAAGTTAAAGCAGAGCCGGAGATGGAGCCTCATAGTGCCGGGATTTACCCGGCATCCCCGGGGTTTTACCCGGCATCCCCGGCGGTAAATCGAGCACTGATTCAACCACATAGACACTCATCTCACCACAATACACATTCGCTTGTCATACACATTTCTGATTAAAAACAAAACATACAAATAAAACGAATCTATTCTATACATCCAGATGCGTGCATAATGAACGCGTGTTCATGTTTCCGAAATATTCATCATAGCCGCTACACACTGAGCCCTAAGCGAATTTCTATTTCTGTGTATTGATTATGGCGTTCGGCCGTACACGTAATGACTGATGACCTCAATACTTATTGTTATCTTAGCCTTTGACCTTGTATATTAGAAAGATGCACGCGTGCGTACGCTCCAGGGATCTGTGATATTAATTATGCAGTAAAGGTTTTATTCAAATTTGTTCACGAGACACTTCTATGACTTTAGACATCGACAAAAGCCACTCCTGCCGACATCTAAGTGTTCTGTCCTATTTATTAGTTAGACGCCAGACTGACGCATGGCAAGCATATAGACTAAATTGAACTAGACTGGCACATGACAAGCATATAGAGTAAATTGGACTAGACTGACACATGACAAGCATATAGAGTAAATTGGACTAGACTGGCACATGACAAGCATATAGAGTAAATTGGACTAGACTGGCACATGACAAGCATATAGAGTAAATTGGACTAGACTGGCACATGACAAGCATATAGAGTAAATTGGACTAGACTGGCACATGACAAGCATATAGAGTAAATTGGACTAGACTGGCACATGACAAGCATATAGAGTAAATTGGACTAGACTGGCACATGACAAGCATATAGAGTAAATTGGACTAGACTGGCACATGACAAGCATATAGAGTAAATTGGACTAGACTGGCACATGACAAGCATATAGAGTAAATTGGACTAGACTGGCACATGACAAGCATATAGAGTAAATTGGACTTTTTTTCACGTACACATTTTTGTTTTTATGTACTTGCTTTCTTCTCCTTCGTCCCCCCCCCCCCCCTCTTGCCGACATGCCAACAGCTTCAGTTAATATCAAAATCACTCTGTTTGCTGATCGTCAAACTGTTCCTTTCAAAGCTTAAATTCTTTTTGTTAGATTTGAATCATTCTGAACATATAATGCACTTCTTAGTAACTAATTTTCAATTTAAAACTGTAAAGGGCAGTGTATTCTTTAAAATAAAAGTATATGAATCTATCCCCCCCCCCCCGGGCAAAATTTTTTTTTACTTATAGTGTACGACAGAAGCAGACATGAAACAATGACAGAAGCAGACATGACACAATGACAGAAGCAGACATGAACAATGACAGAAGCAGACATGAACAATGACAGAAGCAGACATGACACAATGACAGAAGCAGACATGAACAATGACAGAAGCAGACATGAACAATGACAGAAGCAGACTAGACACAATGACAGAAGCAGACATGAACAATGACAGAAGCAGACATGAACAATGACAGAAGCAGACATGACACAATGACAGAAGCAGACATGAACAATGACAGAAGCAGACATGAACAATGACAGAAGCAGACATGAACAATGACAGAAGCAGACATGACACAATGACAGAAGCAGACATGAACAATGACAGAAGCAGACATGAACAATGACAGAAGCAGACATGAACAATGACAGAAGCAGACATGACGCTATGACAGAAGCAGAAGCACAATGTGTTGAATATTTCGTCGCATTGTTTTTAAAGTGAGCTTGTTCAGACATAATGAACATAATGTGTAATGTAAAACTTGAATTCTCTATCAGTGAATGGCCCTGTATTGTGTATTATACGTATCCTCTATCAATGAATATGTCCTGTATCTTCTTATCTTATCGTGTATTATAGGTATCCTACATCAGTGAATAGGCCCTGTATCGTGTATTATAGGTATCCTCGATCAGTGAGTAGGCCCTGTATCGTGTATTATAGGTATCCTCTATCAGTGAGTAGGCCCTGTATCGTGTATTATAGGTATCCTCTGTTAGTGAATAGGCCCTTATCTTTTATAGGTATCTACTATTAGAGAGTAGGCTCTGTATCATGTATTATACATATTTTTTTGTCAGGGAGCAGGCCTTATGCTGCATAAATACCTCAGGTTGAAGTAGTGAAAATGCAGAGCGTTTAGTTATTGCTCATTCTAGTCACGTGATGCCTCTTGTGAACTTCTAAACGAAAACATTCACACACACACAGAGTAATTAAGAAAAAAAAGAACCCTCTGTGTTCCTCGGCTTTTAGCGTTGTGCAGCTATCAATGTGCTTTCAATTCTCTTGAACTCGTCATTCCAGCAGGTCGTTCATCTCTGTGCACTAACTCCATTTGGCCTATTTTTTTTTTTAATTCTCACACTTTTCAGGAAGTGTCCACAGTCCCCCTTCACTCCCCCCTCCCTTAAAAAAATCAAACTTGGCTTACTGTTCTATGCCAGGTGTAGAGTCTTTATATACATTTTTTTAAAAATTATTAGTTTATCAGTTTAAAAAAAAAGTCTTCCTGCCATAATAGAATTCTGAATAGGACGAGGAAAAATCGAGTACATTTATACAAGTGATACCTAAGTGTCCCAAGGAATGAAAATTCAAGGAAAAGTGATTTTTGAAACGCTTGGGATGGCAGAATATATAAATTCACGTGTTGTGAGTCAATAAATGAATGTACAATCCGTTCTTCATTGCTAATTGCCATATAAATTGTTATCATTAGTTCATAAAAATAAGGTTAGCAAGAAGTTTGTTTTTAAATGTGGTCCCAACTATTGAAATTTTCACAAAGATACACTGCACACTGTAATAATTGTCGTTTTATATGTGGTCAAATATGGTCAACTATGTTTCCTTCTATCAACTCACTCTGTCTGTCTGGTCAAAAGTTTTTACACGTTATTTCTCCCACGCCCAATCTCTGATCAAGCTGACATTTTGCACAATTATTTCTTTTACCTGACAAAACAAGAATCATTAAGAAAAAAAACAATTAATTAATGGTAATTGTTACGAGGAGATTAGACTCTAACACACCGATACAGACCCATCAATAACCTTAGTTAAAAAAAATAAAAAAATAATAACATGTCAATAATAACCTCGTTTACAAGACTCTCTAATCTTTTTTTCGGTGGCCAGACAATTCCCCACATCAGTCGATTCCCCACATTCCCAACTCCCCACAATTACAATTCCCCACATTGCAATTCCCCAAATTCACAATTCCCCACGTTTACAACTCCCCACATTGGGATAATATAAATTGCACTAAATTAATAATATAATGAAGGAATTCTAAAATGCAAATAGTATTAATTAATCTCCAAAAGTTAATATCATGACAATTTATTGAAATGCATTACTGATTACAAAATACAAGTAACTGATATACACAAATGAACAAATGAGTTTAATACAAAATATGCTTGGTACAAAATAATGAATTAGATAAGGTCCTATTATCTAATAAAAGAAAAATCATTAAACTAAATGTACAGTACAAAAACTATTAATAATTGACAAGAATGACTAAAGTAAACAGAAACTACTAAACACAAAGGTTACTTTGGAAACTGCATGTTGGCCAATTTTCTCAAATACTTAATCTTATCCTGTTGATTGGCATACCCTTGGACAGCCTCAATTACTTTGCTATTTAGGGTCTCATACTTCTTCCTTTTTGGCTGTGGTCTGCCATCATCTGCATCAGCCAATGTCTTGCTGTGGATGGCCATGTCCTTCTTCAGACCTTCCAGAAGATCCCACACACCTGGATGACTGCAGTGAAACAGGGCTCTCAGTGAATTGTGGTATCCTTCACAGCAGTTTGTTGTTCTTGGTAGGCCAGTAGCAGCAGCTTCAAAATGATTCCAGATTCTAATGGGAAACACTGCATCTCTGCCTCTTACTCCAGTAATGTAGGTTGATTCAAAGTAGGCAAGAAGGTCATTGTAGTTGTCTTCATCAGGGAACTCTGCTATCAAATCATTGAACAGGCCTCTGACATCCTCCACTGGCACAAATGCCAAAGCTGCAAGTGACCTCATCTTGAATCTCATTGGCAGCCGCTCTTGATCATCATAAACTGTTTTCAATCCAAGGGCCCCAATTTTTCTTAGAAGACTTTGGTTAAGGTGAAAGAAGCAGCCTTTGATCCCAATGTGGGGAGTTGTAAACGTGGGGAATTGTGAATTTGGGGAATTGCAATGTGGGGAGTTGGGAATGTGGGGAATTGACTGATGTGGGGAATTGTCATGGAACCCTTTTTTTCTCTCTTCCTCTTTCAACTCGCATTTGCACCATTCCACATTTACACTACGCTGCGCACGAAACAGTAATTATTTTTTTAAAAATCTCAAACAAGGGAAATAAATTGTACATGACCGATGTGGTGTGGGACCAAATAAGTGTTTTTTACATTAAATATTACGCAAAATGCAGGGTCCTCACGGAGATCCAGCTCCCCGGGCCCCCAAATGATGGAAAATTCCTAGATGCGCCCCTGAGATTTAGTATTATTAGTCTATATTTATTACAAATTTAATAAAATGACAAATCCAAACTAAAAAAAAAATTTTTTTCTTGTTTTAAACAATAAATTGTGTAAACAATAAGAGTTAATTAAAAGAAAAGTAGATCGAAGAACTTTAATACATTTGTTGTTGTTGTTTTTTTTCTCATTTAATTTTCAGACTTTCACTTGAAATGAAGAATTGGAAATGTAACTCATTAGTTGCCATTTTGTTTCTCAACGTTGATGTTACTCTGTGGAATACTACGAACATGTTGATCTAACATTTAGAAATTCTCCTTAAAAATATCATCTAAATGACAACGACTGAGCGCTATGTCGAGGGCGACTACTATGTGAGGTGAAATTTAGCTGGAGGCAACATCGATTTTTTTCTTTACATTTTGTTACAACTGATATGATAATAAATCAGACAGTATGGATCCATTAACGAAGGTTAAAGAAGAAAAGCCGCCTACGCCTCAGCAACAACAGCTGCTGCACCAGCAGCTGAATCTTCAGCAACAGCAGAATCAACACTATCAGAATCAGCAATTTCAGCACCAATTACAGCAGCAGCAACAACAACAACAACAGCAGCAGCAGCAACAACAACAACGCCAGCAGTACCAACAGATACAACAACAACAGCTTCAAGCTCTGCTTACAGCAACATTGTAAGTTTTTTGTTTGATTGTGTTTTTCTCTCTTAACTCTCTCATTTTCTGATTACGTAATCTCCTTGCTTAGATCACAGTTATATAGTTATAGCAAATATCTAGTTATAGATTATTATTTATAGAGTATTATACTAATACTTTGTCAATTGACTTTACTGGATGGATTGCTGAGAAAATAGGAGTCTACGCTTATAACCATCTCCACTATCTTATAAGTATACATTTATCTCCATTGTCTTTCACTTTTCTTCATTTTCTTTAGCCATTTTTAGTGATACATTTAGATCAAAATACTGGACAAAACCGAAAGTTTTTAAAGACATTTCTGTTAAATTCAGTCATGTAAATGGATAGTTAATAACATACTTAGACATATTCAATAGTTAAAATGCCATTAGAGCGTTCATATCTATTTGAAAACTTGAAGAGATCATGAGTATAATGAATATATATATATATATAACATGACTTTACTTAAATGTCACGATTATACATATATTCATATAAAGATTCTAGGCGAACCTCTCTTCTTCTCGTCTGTGAAGCTCCCAGTACTAGCATTGTTATTCATATGACAAATCCCGAGCCAATACCCGAGGGCTGTGAAATAAAGATGTCATAAATTTTAAAAGGGGAAAAAAATCAAACTCAAATAGACACTTCATGCCTCATGCGTATTCGTTCTGGTTTCATCGAAAGGCCGGAAGTAGAGAAAGTTTTTATTTTCTAATTTCCAGCCGAACACATGTTTTAGCCCTCATCCGTTTCCGTTTTTTTTTTTAAAGGTAAAGGGCCAACAAGGCGCTAGCGTTAAAAAATGCGGTTAGCTTTGAACGGATCCACATAAGAGAAACGGAAAGCTGTGAGGTTTGTCAATAACACCTTTGGGTTTTTTAGAAGTTTGGAATGGTTCTTACTGTGATCTTACTGTAATTGGAGTAACAAGGAATACCTGGATAATGTGTCACCGTGTCTTCCAATGCGTATTCCTATATCTTCTAACGACGGAGTATTCATAATTAATTATTCCAATTTCTTTCTGGGATTCAAATAGGAAACGTTCTCTTTTAAAAAAAAAATTTCAGTACGTTTTGAAATACATTTAATGTGAACAGTGTTTGGTAATAGGAGTTTAGTTTGATTCCGTTTTTTTTTTTACTTTCGAGACTTTTCGAAAGCCAAATGTTTTGAACCTTAGTAAATATTTTCAGACATACATCGACACATAGACAATATAGACCCATAAACACAAAGTCGAATAAACACATAGGCAACATAGACACATAGACATAGCCATAAGACACACAACATAGACTCATAGACATAGACAACATAGACGCATATAACAGACACACACCACAACATAGAAATATAGACAACATAGACACACATACACATAAGGGACGTAGACACACATACACATAAGGGACATAGACACACATACACATAAGGGACGTAGACACACATACACATAAGGGACGTAGACACACAAACACATAAGGGACATAGACACACATTTTTTTGTATTCCCTTGAACTTCAAATGAAGTCTTTTATTTCCAGAATTTGAACACATGCTAGCTGAATATTGTTATTACGCTCTATGCCTCGGCAACGCTTTAAACATTTTTCATGTTTTTTTATTTATAAATATCGTATACGTTTTGGTGAGTTCAGCCAGGTAACTAGTGGTAACTGGGTGAGCATTGTGAAAGGGGGGAAAAAAGGAAGGTGGGTGAAGGAACTGGAAGGCTGTCGCACACACCCACCTCTAGCTAAAGTTGAACAGGTGTGTGTGTGACAATGGGCGGACAGCTCACACGGGTTCTCAAGTGTCCCACTCTAAACCTCCCCCGCCCTCCAAAACATCCCGAGACGGCAGGACCACGCGAATGGGCATTTGATGGTGATGAACAGGGAAAGACCTGGCGGGCTGCATTGAAAACAATTGAATGGGATGATTGGTGTGCTCGTGCGCGGGTGCGGATTTTTTTTTTCTGAGGCATTCTCTAGGGTCGCATAAAACTCAAGATCGCGAGCAAGGCTGGTTCCCATTAATGATAGGATTGGCTTGTTTTTTTGTTTTGGTATTATTGTGTGTTTTTTTTAATCGCCAAATACCGAGGAGGCTGTCGATATCTGACTCAGTGCGAGTTCCACTTGATATTTACTAATCGTTATGTTTAACTAAAGACTCTTCAAAGATCACTCTTCAATTTTCTCTTTAGAAAATAGTGACAAAACAACAAACACAATCTCTCTGACCTCTGACCTTTGTGCATATTTTTGTTGACGTAAACAAGTATTATATCCACATTTTTAAGAAAATTCACATTTATCGTTCATTTTTATTTCTAATTGGATCTCCTCCGTGCCTGCATGTCGAATGTCTGTCTCTCTAGTAGACATATTTCTTATTACAATTCTTAATGACTTTTCTTAAAAGCTTAAAAAAAAAAGAGGGAAAGGGAGAGAATCACGGTGTCGATCTGTATAATATTTGTACACGCATTGTTTCTAATACACAATATCACTGACTATATTAGTGACATGAAAATGAAGACCCGCGGGACTCTGGTAATATCTGGCTAGTGATAAACAAAACACGACATAGTGACTCACGTTTCACACCTTACGTCTGAAAAAAGGTAGAAAAAAGAAGTGAGGGTTTCTCTAGGTCATCTTTTTTTCACTTCCTTTCATTCTTCCCCTTCCCCAAGTCTCTCGTTCATCCCCACTTCACTCTATCTTTAAGTCTATCCTTTCTCTCTCACCTTTGTCTTTCTGTCGGACACACCTGCACTTGTCACGATGTCAACTCACACCGTGCTCATTTCCCCCCTCCCCCTACATTACGAACCAGCCAGCCGTGAGTTACCAAAGAGGATCCCCATTTTTTTTATCTTGACTTGGTAATGAGCAAAACATGCTACCCCCAATTACATCATGATAGCATCATATTTAGCGTTTTTTTAAATGTATAAGTGAGTGTATTCTTAAAGGATGTGTGAGTTAATACGCGTGTGCATGTATCGACTACTGAGGAAGATGGAAAAAAAAAAAGCACTTTGCTAAGATTGGTGAATTCCTCGACAATATCTCTTAAGATTAGAGCCCTCCCCACACCCTCGCGGAATTAACGGATTGAACGAAAGCCGTGATGCATGCCTGAACATCTCGTGAACGCATTAGATCCTCACATCTGTAAAAAATTTTGTTCATAGGGAAGAAAAAAAAAGAGTTTGGGGGGGGGGGGATTAAAATTGACATCATCCTGTCAAAGTTTACAAGAACAAGGCGATGCTGAGATACATATTTGATAATTGAAAACATGTACTTTTCCTTAGAGCAAGATGTGGTCATTGCATAATGCAACATCCACTTGTGCTTCTTATGTACTTCATATGGTGAAATCGTTCATGTCCCTTGTTACTTCCAGTGTTGCCAGCCTCCGCCACTCGATGTTGCGACCGTGAGATAGACCCTGATTGTTGTTTGATTTTTTCTTTTTTTTTTTTTTAAACTGGATATTTTGTTAAGCTATTGGCTAACACTCTGACCCCATCAAACTGATTTTGGAAACTATCACGTCAGACTGATAAAAGAAAGAAAGAAAAAAAGGAAGAGGGAGGGTCGGTGGTGGTCACCAGAAAATCAAATATTGGGGGGATAATCGACCCAATCGCTCAAAAATGAAAATGAGAGGCAATGTCCTCGAGTCTGAAAATTAATGAGTACAGTGACTAGGAGACCCAGTTGCGACCTACATATTTTGCTGTAACTAACGCAGACCAAGCTATAAAAAAAGTGATTAAAAACAAATTCAAAAATTTTGATGAACTGTGAAATGGAAGGAGAATAAAGGATGCATAGGAAGAAAGGGTTAATGATGTTTCTTCTTTTCCACCGCCCCCCCCCCCCTTCCTAAGAATTAGCCATTATCGAAGTGCTATCTTGTGAATATTAATCTAAGTCATTAGTCTTTCCATTGAAATAACCTGTGTGTTCGTGAGCGTGTGTGTATGTCTCTATGTCTGTCTGACTGTTCCAGCCTAATTCTTAATGAGGTTCAGACATCAACATGTTTCATTTAAGTTGTCGTTCTCTTTAAGAGAAAAGAAAATAACGATAGACTGACATAAGATTGTTGTGAATTTTTATTTTATTTTTCTACCACTATGCGGATCAATTTAAACTCGCTTCCATTTTGACAGACTGCAAGCCTCACTACATTCAAGATTCAACAAGAGTTATCTGATCAAAACTTAGATTATCTTCCCCATTTAACTTTAAATAGTCATCAAACTATTATTCAATTCATTTGATATATTTAGTTAAAAGTAATAAAAATAGAAAACAAAACATTTCAAACGAAAATTGAAAACAAAACCAATTAGAACAAATCGAAGAATAGAAAATAAAATTCAACAAACAAAACTCTTAAACGTCAACTTTTTTTACCTTCATATTTATTGGACTTAAGAGCTCACCTGTTTTTACCTGGACAATCACCCAAACTGACTTAAACATAGCACTGTTGTCTCGGGTAATTGGCCAGTCTTCGCCCGAATCCATTACTCCTGGCAGCTCAAGGTCTGCCCGGGCTATTTTTATCATTATCCGGCCCGCTCGATGGCCACTCCTATGCTTTTGTTTCCTCCTCCACCTTACTCTTGATTGATTTCATCATTTATCTATTACTATGAATGATGTTTACAACAACTGGAAATATGTGGGTGTGCCAAATCTGACCAGAAAATGTTGTATTTAGTGTGTGCGTCTGTTTGTTTGTTTTCTGTATGTTTGAAGAAAGCCTTCAAATTGTTATGGCGATAAAGCCTGAAAAAAAAAAAGACAAAAACAAACAACAACCAAACAAACAACATTAATTTCATGGTAAAATAGGTTTGAATTTTCCTGTCAATTTGTTATTAGAACTTTTTGACAGTATCTTCGAGATTATAGAAACAATAGATAACTTATACAACTCAATCTTCCATGTTTATGAGCTCTTCACTAGCAGAGTGGTTACCGTGTTGACTTGAGAAGGCTTGAGCCGTGAGTTCGAACTCAGGTCGTCCCTCCCTTTTTTATTTTTATAAATGCTTTTTTTTTTTTGTAAGTCTAAATCTATTACTATTTAATTAAATGACTGATCCAAACTAATTGATAAGTACTCTTAAAATCAGCTTTGTTCTTAATAAAAGTATATTTTTAAAATGTTTCTGTTCTCATATAATACAACTTGATCTGAAATGAATAACGCAGTGAACAAACTAGAGATGAGAAATCCCAAATACATTAATTGATAAATCCATCATTAATAATCACACAGGTCTACACCACAATGCAGAATCACAACAAAACTATCAGACATTGTATTGATTTTCGCACAGTTAAGCGTTACCATACAATGGCGCACTAACTAACGCACTAACTAAACTAATTTTGTTGTTTATGGTAGGACAATTATAACACGCACGGTTTACCTGGCCATTGTTCTATTTCCGGTATGGTAAAAATGTTGAGCAGACGTCTAATAAAAGAATTGAAGAGGTGGGTCAGAAGGCTTGATGGCTAATTCTTAAAGTTACGGAATGTTTGCTTAGACCCGTTTTGACGTGACATATACGGGGTAAGACGACACGGACTTTACCTTAGACAACACTGACCTAACCGTAGACAACAGTTACCTGACCGTAGACAACAATGACCTGACCGTAGGCAACAGTTACCTGACCGAAGACAACACTGGCCTAACCATGGACAGCAGTTACCTGATCGTAGACAACACTTACCTGGCTATGTGAATTCGATCTCAGCCAAAAGAACACCTTCTGTTTAAAAATCTAAAAATGTCCGTATCCCTTTACATACAGCCTCCTTATATAAATAATAGGCTATTGGAGATTCTCATCTATGGCGTATAGCTATGAAAAGCTATCTGGTTGTATCCGGTGTACAGAAAATAGGAATACGTTAGCTATGTTTAGGATTATTTTTTTTCCGCCTTTTTTTTTCGCTTTGTAAAATCACCAAGTAATTTTTAGTATCTAGTTGTAAATTAAATTTGCATGTCAATTTTAGCCCATATTAAATCAAAATCACCTGAATGCTCCATCACGTTCGTTTTCAACCAATTTTTAACAAATTTTATTATTTATGCAGGCTTAACCTAAAAAAAAAAAAAAAAGATTTTGAACTGCTTGCAGCTGTTATATTATCAATATTAAAATTTACATCATTACGTTTCAAATTGCCGAAACTTCGCGGCTTGTTACATGTAAATCCTCTTCCAGTTTATTTCGTTGAAGCTGACTTTCCTTTGAGATTTTCGTAAATGGCGGGAAATCTAAAAATAGATAGCTTTTGGCGTATCCGGTGTACAGAGCACGAAAATATGTTAAAAGCATTGTAGTTTAAATAGCGTGTGTATTTTTTTTTAAAGCACTGTTGTAGTACACGGTACTTTTTACTATTTAGTTGGAAATCCAAATCTTTTGATCTCGTGTCCTTGACGTTGGTTTGAAAATCTCTCCGGCTTCCATTTTTACAAAGAGAAGATAACTGCGATTAAGATAATGATGAAAATCACGTACAAAACATAAAACGTAGACCATATTTAAATTGGATTTCATATGAACATATCCGGCTTCAAGCTGCTAAAATATTAATGCAGATACAGGCTTTATAAACAGTACGGTAAAAAGAAAACAAACAAACAAATACAACTTTTGTAATAAACATTTTTCTCGTATAGCGTATCATAAATACTTGTAGATCTATTACATTACTATTTCTCAACTATTTTAAAATGTCTATAAACATTTAATGAATGAAAAGCGACTGGCGACTTCAATGGAGTTTAGAATGGGACAACAAATGACTATTCAAAGCCCCCAAAAGGCTCGCACAAGAACCAACAATATTGTTTTATTTTTTACAAAGCTTATATCAACTCACTCTGTCTGTCTGTCTGTTTGGTAAAAAGTATGTACGCGTTATTTCTCCCAATCTCGGATTAAGCTGAAACTTTGCATAATTATTTTTGTTTTACCTGACAATACATGAATCAATGAAAAAAAAAAACAACCAATTAGTTAATTAACTATGAGGAATTTATTATTTTGTTTGGTATCTTGAACAAGGGAAAGAAATCGTCATTGACAGATGTGGTGGTATAAGTTGAATTAGTCACCTTGAGGACTCTTTAGCCCTGAGTGTACATTTTTTAAAATTAATTTAAAAAAAACGATCATGTAAAAATTCATCAAGATAACCCCATACTTCCCTCCCCCTTTCACAACTGGTCCAGATGATAGGATCTGAGAAAGCTAAAAGCTAAACAAAAACAATTGGTAAAATATTTATAATCGCACAGAAGTATTATGTATAAGTCCAATATATATTTCTATATATATATATATATATGACTGAGCCCAACTAATTGATACAATTACACTTAATAAAATATTTATAAGCTTTGTTTTATGTTTTTCTTGTTTTTCATTTTTATTTGTACGCCACTGGCTGAGTTTTGTGTCATTGTGACAGTGGCGGCGCCCTGTCTCCTTCCTCCGTTCTCTCAACACATTAATTATTGGTGTCCGGCTTTGTTTTATTTCCCTCTAGATCTTTCCTTGTGAATTTCAAAACGCCACATCTCACGTCTGCCAGTCGGCGCTGCGATTTACTTCTGCATGATCACCGCTCATCGCTACTTCACCCCCCCCCCCCACCCATATCTCTCTCTCTCTCTCTCTCCGGACCTGCGCCCTCTCTATCCACTGCGATTGGAAACTTCATTTTTGTGTGCCTATCAATCGATCCGTGTGTCTTGTTCTCGTGGTGCTTTTGTTTTCTTTGAACCAAGTTGTCTTCGGCTGTCGCTCCCACCCACCCCCCTTTCCTCCTTCCCATCGCCTCCTCCTCGATGTCTGCTGACATTAATATTCTCTTGTATAATTTATTGTGCCTTTAAACACGTGCATTGGTTACATGTCGAAAGTGTGGGGGGGGGGGGAGAGCGTGAGTAAGACGAGACACTCACGAGGGTTACTGGTATTCGGAATATTACAAAATAAGTTAGATTTACATCCTCATTTTTTAAAATTTCAATATCCCCTCTTTCATTTTTTTCCCTAATGTCACATGGGCGCCAACAGCTTGTTTTTAATATAAAATGTAATTTTTTTTGTTAATGAACTACTGTCTAACCGTCATCTGATGTCAGAGGGGACTGAAACAAGAATCGTGAGGATCCCTTTACACCTTAGACATTTTATTTCATTTGTGCTTTCTATTATAGTGAACGAGGTGCTGATAGATTTCGTCAAATAGTTTGATCCGAAATTCAACGTAACTTTGTGATATTTGTAGATTCAAATGAAAATAAATAAAACAATTTACTATCAATGATGCTCAGTGTTGTTGGTGAGGGGGAGGGGATAAGGGGGGCACTCTAGAAGCCCTCGCTTGTGTCTCGAAATGTAACCGACTTGTCGAGCCTCGCGAGGTGACCGTGAGAAGTCATCCTATCTAGGCCTACGCATTACATCGAGATCTAGTTTTCTTGCACTTAGGTAAAGAGGAAGGGAAGAGAAGGTGGTTAGCGAGAGAGAGAGAGAGAGAGGGGACACTTTGCTAGACTTACACATTATAATATTTTTTAAGTGCAACATTGCAAGCAGACTTTTAATACCGGTACTGGCAAGTGCACCCCGCCCCATCCTCTCATCCCTTTATTTCAACGAGCGTCGCTAGTTATTGACGGGTCGCTGTGTAAATAATGAATGAGAAGCGGTCATCTGCAACAAAACCAGTGTTTCAATTTTTCATCCATGCTAAACACTGTTAATTAACATTCAGACACTCCGAGGGGAAAAAAAAAACAACACAAAACAATACACAACTAAAACAAACAACCCCTGTTTCGCAACCATTTCATAAGGCCAGCGGCAGTGTCTGCGTGTTGGCGTGGTCTCGTAAGGTCTACGAGTTGAGCGAGCTGCTTGTCGAGGGCAGCAAAGTGACAAGGGATTTCGGCATGTGCTGGATTCTATTTTTTCTTCCTTTAAATAGTGCTCTGTTAACGGGGGAAAAAATGGACTGTGTACGTTATTAACGTATTAATTCATTGAAGGATTGCTTCATTTCCGTATCAGACGGGCCACTTTTCGGTTTGTTTTAAACGTAAACTCTTATGTGTGCTCCAGAGAGAAAGATCTATAGAATATTTAGTCTACATTTACGTTGTCGACATGTCATGATTGCTTCGAGAAAGAGTTTAATAATTTATTTAAAGAGGCAAAATAGTTCTCTATCTTTCTCTCTCGCTCTCTCTCTCTCTCTGTGTGTCCTTAAGCCAGAGCGTTTTTTTTCACGTGTGTGTGTTTTTTTTTGTCTTTGCTTCGGCCGTGTGATATTTCAGAACTCCTTCTGTAGGTTACTGTGTGTGTATACAGATATATTTATATCGGTCAGCGTGCACGCTATGCTAGGAGTGCACCAGATGTGGTCAAGGTCACACTCAGTGCAGGTACTGCCGTTTAGTAAATAATAATAATAAAAACAATAACTGATATGGATCTATAGATATCACTTTTTTAATGCTGATTTAAATCTTTATCTTTTTATGATATCCTTATTAATTGGTCTTAGTCAAGTCTAGGTTTTAGCTCAGTTTTTTTCCACCTCAACTTTCATGTTTTGTTTTTTTCCCTTAAAGTTTTTCTAGATCTTTGGTGTTTTGACTAGCTAAGTTTTTTTCTTTACTAGCTTTGAACCTTGTTTTGAGTTGTGCGAATTTTTTATTTTCTTGCAAGATCAACATTTTAAGTTGTTTTTTTCTCTTTTAAACTAAGTTTTCGTTAGTGCTTTTCTTCCCTGTACAATCACAATTTTAGGTTGAACTGCAAATGCTTTAAAGTGTTGTCAAACTGTGCGTGTATGTGTACAATAAAGTACAGTACAGTAAATAATGATTATAAGATGGTGTCCAGCTTTAGTATGAATTATTTGGTGTTGGCCAAATTAATCTTTATTGTATCGATTATTCTGTAACTTTTTGGTCTTGAAACAATTCGTTGTATATTTTGTAGTGTCGGACTTGTATATTTTGTAGTGTCGGACTTGTATATTTTGTAGTGTCGGACTTGTATATTTTGTAGTGTCGGACTTGTATATTTTGTAGTGTCGGACTTGTATATTTTGTAGTGTCGGACTTGTATATTTTGTAGTGTCGGACTTGTATATTTTGTAGTGTCGGACTTGTATATTTTGTAGTGTCGGACTTGTATATTTTGTAGTGTCGGACTTGTATATTTTGTAGTGTCGGACTTGTATATTTTGTAGTGTCGGACTTGTATATTTTGTAGTGTCGGACTTGTATATTTTGTAGTGTCGGACTTGTATATTTTGTAGTGTCGGACTTGTATATTTTGTAGTGTCGGACTTGTATATTTTGTAGTGTCGGACTTGTATATTTTGTAGCGACAGTGAATGATTTACGATGTTGCCTGCATTCTACCGTTACTAGTGCAGCACTGCAAATCAGAGGCGGAAAAAAAAGGGGGGGGAGGGAGATTAATACACTAAGCCGCTTTAAAGAAGGTCGAGGGAGAATGAAATACCAAATAGTGCCCTTAAGGTCTATGTCTGACCTTGGCATTGTGACATAATAAGAAATTTTAAAATTTTATCTAGAATCTAGAGCGATGGCCTCAGTTATTAGACACAGGATCTCAAATTATAGATATGGGGTGGGATGGGGGGCTAAAGCATTAGCTAGATGGAGGATTCAAAGAGGTAGTTAGTTTGGGGATCGAAAACTTTTGTTAGACCGACGGATTAAAGCATTTTCGAAAATCTAAAGTTCTAGCTTGGACTAAAATAAAATAAAAAAGATCTAGCTATATCAAGCCTACGTTTTAGCGAGAAATTATGGGAGCCATAATATTAAAATTTTAACCAGAGCGAGGGGGGGTGAGTTACGGGGGTGACAAGCATAACGGCTATCCCAAAGCCAACACGCTGTCACTGAGGAACTTTTTTTTTTTGTTAATTTAATTATGTAACCTCTCTGAATACTGTGCCATCGATAATCTGTTGTTTTTTTTTACTTGGATATCAATCCGGTTCAACGACTTTACTCTCAAAGTACATGATCGCACCATTGTGAGATTCTCAAACGAAAAAAATAAAAGAGGGACTTTTTTTTTTTTTTTAAAGAGTCTGTGCTTCTTAAAACGTGGATTTTTTGTTTTCTATTTATATGGTTTAGACTAGTGTTTCCCAAACTTTCAACATATGCGTACCCCTTCAATAATTTTCGTAACTTAGTACCCCCCCCCCCCCCCCCCCAAAAAAAAAAGAATAATTGTTGAAAATAACAAACGAAAAATAAAATTGTTCATAAAAAAAAAAAAAGAAAGAAATGTTATACTATAAATAAAAAAAATTTGTATCAACGAGAAGGAGAAGCATAGTTAATGCGTACACCCCTTCAAACTCGTCCCGTACCCCTAGGGGTACGCGTACCCCACTTTGGGAAACACTGCTGTAGATGATTGATTGTTACACTTAAGTATTACATCTCAGACGTGCCTACATCATTTATGTTTTATAAATAGATTTAGTAGCGCTAGTGGATATAATTGTTAGCATTTTAAAATACATTTTTGAGTCATTAAAAATTAATTTTGATTGATTAAAAAAAATTAATGCAATGCGCGCATCATAAGCGTTTTTTCAAAAAGTCTTTTATATTTAAGTTGTTTTGTAAACTTGTTTTTTTTTGGGGGGTGGGGGGGATAGTTTTCATGCTGCTTTTGGATGCTTATGTAACAGAACTCGAGTCAAATCGCGAATTACAAATTCTAAGTCTGCATCCAGGGCCGACCCTAACAATTGCGGGGCCCTATGAGAAACGGATTGCTCGGGGCCTAGTCTGGGGTCGAAATTATTTCTAATACAAAATCTTAATTTTCACTTATTATTTAATAAGTGAAAATTAAGATTTTGTATTAGAAAATAAATTCGTCTTGGCATTTTATTCGTTCTCACAAAATCACGATCAAATTACATTTTGAGCCTTGCGTGTAGCGAAGTCATACAGTATATCACCAAAACTCTGTTCCCTAGTAGATCAATCACGATAGCAATAGAAAGAATTGCCCAATTGTTCAATCTATCTTCGTGAATTGTTGACCACAAGTAATTGAATGACCCAATATGAGAATTTTGTCTATTTTCAGGAAATAAGTTATAATGGCATAATTTCTTAATTTACACCTAGAATTAGCGCGGGGCCCACTGCGGCCGCATAAGCTGCAGGTCTAGGGCCAAGACCCTGTCTGCATCAGTGTCCCCTAACTTAACTAATCAAGAGGTTTATGTCATTCTGCCCTACGTGTTGTTATTATCATTACTATTATTATTATTGCTATTATATGAATATAATCAGCATATTATTTTATACATGTCTCATTACCTTCAGATTTTTTTTACAATCGGGGTCGCTAGACGTAAATTTGAGAACTTTAATTCACCTGAGTACTCGCTTCACCGTAGTTCTAATCTGTTCCTGCTGATCTGATAATATATTGATCATATTGCTTGCATAAAGCTCAATTTTGCTTTGATCTATTGAACAGTGTCGTTATTGACTGTTAATGAAATATGGATTTGAATCTGGATGTCTCGCGTAATGTAGCCGAACAGATTGTCTACGCGTTGTATATATGGGGATTTGAACCCCCCCCCCCCCCCCCCGCTTTTTTTTTCTTTCTTCCCTCGTGCTCAAACATTGAACATGTAAATACATCATTGTGTGTATGTGTGTGTGTGTGATTTTATGCTTACTGTATTTTTGCATTGTTGTTTTAAACGAATTATTTTAAAAATAAAGATGTGTTTTTATTTCGGGCTAATGATAACAAACCAAACAGTCGACTTGTATGTAGATATAGACGATAGTGTTATTTTTAGACGATAGAAAGAGATATAGATTTGTATTGCCTATCCATAATGTAATCTACTCTTTCTTTTGTTACTTTGAAAGTTTGACAAACTATACGTAATATTGGTTCACTCGTAAACACGCGAGGCCCTAGCGAGGCAAAAAAACAAACAAACACGAGAGAGAACTATAACGATCTCTCAAATTACAGTAAGACTTCAGTTTACTTGACGCTTGCCTGCTTTATGTTCATTAAAAAGCACAAGACAAGCATCGTGCCGATGGGAAAAATAAGGATTAAAATTAATCGCTGCATTATCGTGGTTGTTCATATACCGCTGACAAACCGAAGTTATTGTCTTTAACTGTTACGTTTGCCTATGCCCTAGAGAGCATACTCTCATCTCACATCAGAATATAGTATACACTAGACATTAAAAAAATAAGTTTGCTTTTAACCGTTTAAGACAGACATTTGGGTTAAAGGTGACAGACCGAAATGCCAAAGTAGGAAATTGAGGGGATTGAGAGAAAAAAAAAATTCATATTTGTTTGAACTAAATCAGGAAACGGTGAACAAGTGAGCCTTCGCGACAAATGGGAGTCCTTGATTATCAAAAATGAGTAGGCTTATTTCCCGCAAATTCTACTTGCCCAAGGCTCCTTAAGCCCCTCAGCCCGGTATTGTATAGAGTATTATAGACTTGTAAGCATCATTAAAATTTCATTTTTTTTCCTTTATTAAAAGCATTTGACAAATACCACAGTAGTTGTTTGATTAATGATAGTATTTTGATTTGTTCCTTTACACCCCGTTCTACGGGCTTACACAAACAGAATTTTAAATAGATAAAACATACAGGGGGAACGTTCGGATAGTATACCCCCCGCCCCTTCTCCTTTGTAACAAACCGTAACAAGATTCTATCCCCCCCCCCCAACCCCGGTAGTATAACATAAATAAAAAATTCGAATTTTACGCATGACTTATTTATTAATGACATTTTCCCCAAATTACAGTTTGCATCATGGAATCGATAGAAATGTTGTGGGAAAAGTATCAACTTCCTACGGCGCTTCGTTGATGTATTCAGTTTTTTTCCCCCAATACTGTACACATACCACGCACGGCCGCCAGAAAACCCGTGGTTTAAAAAAAAAAACGCGAAAGAACTAAAAAAAGAAAACCCGTGGTATTGCCCTTCCGCGAAATTCGAACCTGCTGTACCTGTCATCTCGTTTAAATATTTTTCTTGGTAAATAACACATCTTTAGACTCCCCCCCCCTTTCCCCCCTTGTAACAAATCGTAACAAATGTTTTTATCCCTTCCCCCCATCCTTTTAAGCTGTTACGTAATATTCCCAGTAGCATGTATTTTATTTCTACAGCTTACTTTCCTTCTCTTATAAATGCTGCCGACCAATTTCTCCAATCGCTCTGTACGCTCTTATGCATTTGACCTTCTCTCAATGACTGCATCTCATACAGAGTGTTTCTTTTTTTTTTTTGGTCATGAGAATAAAAAAAAGGCACAAGGCAATTGGACACATTTTTTAACCTTTTACGCAATTTTCAGTATTAAAATTTTTGCAGTGTATAATGAAATACACCGTATAAAAATAGTGGCACTAATGAATACCATTTTTTTTCAAAGCTCCTGCTGAAAAAAAAAACAACAGCAAAAAACGCTTAGTCAGTAATTAGGGCAATTATTTGCGGAATATAGGTTAAATTGGTTCATAACATTACTTAGATCTAGTAATTGCTACAATCTCCATCTCTAATTCGGTTATTACAGCCTTCAATTTATTTATTAGTATATTGTACTTTCACTTGCGAGTGAGAATTCGCTCACATTCACTTGTTACAAGTTACCTTTGGACTGACTAATGTGATGCTAATAGATGTGGCCCTCGTTTGCAAGCTCGCTTTTAGATGTTCAAATAGCGATAAGGAACGTGTATTTAGTATATCTATGAGCAGTGGACCTTTGATGTGCTCGCGTTTAAATGGATCGCATCAGAAAGGCTACTCACGAGGGCTGTGAGATATAATATCAGCGCTAGGTTACATTATGTAATGCTAGAAAAAGACAGTTGCAAGAAAGACTTGCAGACGGTTTACGTTAGCTGGGAAAATGCATAGAGCATTGCGTCAGACTACGCTGGATTGGGCCTTCTACCCAGTACAACAGATGGCGCGCATCTTAGTCAACGATTATGTTGTAGCCTATGCAGAGAGCATTGCGCCAGACACTACTTTGGTTAGGGCTCTCTACCCAGTACAACAGATGGCGCGCATCTTGGCCAAAGATTATGTTGTAGTCGTATGGCGCTATTATAATTTGTGATGCTGAATGGTTTTTATATGTGTGTGTGTTTGAGTAATCTATTGTTAACTGAAAAAGAAAACACTCTAACAACGAATAGGGCCTAGACAGTACAATACAGTAGCGAATGATGAATTATAGAGAAGCCACCAAGACTACTTGCTAGTAATAACTCTTGACTTTTGTTCTGATAATGCTTACTCGCTGATGACAAACCGACGTATCGGTTATCCCCCACCCCCAAAGCGATCAAACATACATATTGGACAATGGAATTATGCACATACAATAAAACCAATTTTGCAATGTAAATTTTTTATGTGCATGCATAATTAACAATTAGAAATTGTAGTCCTCACATGATACATTACTTGTCTCACCAGCCACACGAGGAGGCACTGCATAAAATCCCAGTGCAAACCCCCCAGCCCCCTTGATGACTGACATCGAACCACGATGGTCAAACTATATCATGTTCTTATTAAAAAAAACATTACAAAATTAAAATAATTAAATCTCTGTGTCTGTCTGTCTGTCTGTCTGTCTGTCTGTCTGTCTCTCTCTCTCTCTCTCTCTCTCTAGTCTTTATTGTTGAGCTCGTGATCTCGTTCTGTGACTTCATTATGTCTTAAACGTTTCTGGTTTTCCTCTTAGTGTGTGGGTGTGTGTGTTGTGCGTGTGTGCTAACGTAGGATGTTAGCCCGAGTGTTTATGGCAATTAGTTTGTAAACTAGAAGTCTGCCCCTGCCAATTAAAATTAATACGCCGGCTTAATGCGTTGATACAGAATTAAATTCTTTAAATTTAAATCTTAGCTTTAAAATAAAGTAAAAAAAAAACAACAACATGACTTTCATTATGATTGTCACAAAAAGTCGCAGCCATTGATGCTACGTTTCCCGTGGTTACAAAGGTGCGGCGCGGTGCAAATGTGTTTGTGAACGCGATGAAGTAAAAGAGAGGATTGAAGTCTGAGAGTGATATATATATATATATATATAAAGATATATATATTTTGGGGGGGGGGGGAGTAAAGTACCGGTACTACAGATTCTAATGTTGAACTCCCATGAGTTGTGATGTAATCAGATAAAAACGAAACTGTACACCCAATCTTGTTGTAGAATCTCTCATCGCAGAAGTAAAAGTGAAACAATGTACTCATTTTCAATTAACAATAACCATCTCTGTCACCCTTAAGGAATAATCCCTTGCCTTCAAACAATATGCAGGTGGCTTATTTGTTTTGCTAAAAAATAGATTTTACACCACAACAACTTCTCATTATTGTTATGGTTTTGTAGTTTTCCAGGAAAAAGAGGATGAAAGCAGTAAATCTCAAAATAACATTTTCGGCTAAGAGGCAAAAATGACTCAGTTCAAAATCTTAGTTTTTAGTGGAAAAAAAAAACGTAAAAAAATTTGGCGAAACAAAATTTTCAAAAACTAAGTACAAATAAATTTTTTTAGAGTAATTAAATTGGCCGAGGGGGAAGGTGCATAGTCTTCTATATTTTTTATTTATGACTGATATTGATAAATATATATCTTTTTTGATGTAACTGATGTACAGAATATAGGAAGTGTTGTGTTGCAATGTGTTGTAAAAGATTTTATGAAAGATTGTGCTCACCTGTTTATAGTTATTGATTTCAGATGATACAAAGAAAGGACGGATTTACACATCGGGCTGACAGTATAAAGCTTTACTGTAAATGTATTAGGTTATAGTTCAAGTCATTTCTTTAATTTGTGAAACACCTGAATAAGATTAAACATCAAAAACCTTAGACAAAGCTTGAATCGCCAACTCTAGCAATATGACAGCACATATAATTTTATTGATGTACTGTAAAAACTTTGGTTAAGATTTTAAACCTAGTAAAAGATTACCTGGGTGACTGTGGAAGTCATAGATATGCAAATAGAACTTAGGAAAAATTGATAGATATACGAATAGAACTAAGGAAAAATTGATAGATATACGAATAGAACTAAAAAAATTGATAGATATACGAATAAAACTAAGGAAAATTTGATAGATATACGAACTAAGGAAAAATTTGTAGATATACGAATTAAGGAAAAATTGATAGATATACGAATAGAACAAAGGAAAAATTGATAGATATACGAATAGAATAAGGAAAAATTGATAGATATACGAATAGAACTTAGGAAAAATTGATAGATATACGAATTAAGGAAAAATTGATAGATATACGAATTAAGGAAAAATTGATAGATATACGAATTAAGGAAAAATTGATAGATATACGAATTAAGGAAAAATTGATAGATATACGAATTAAGGAAAAATTGATAGATATACGAATTAAGGAAAAATTGATAGATATACGAATTAAGGAAAAATTGATAGATATACGAATAGAACTAAGGAAAAAAACAACAACACGAATAGCTATATAAAATCTTAGTGCCCATTTATTTGAAATTTCATTTTCCTCTTTCTGGGTTTTCTCATGACTTCATATTAGGGTTTTTCTTTTTAGGTTCTTTATGATTGTACTTTTTCGAGACCACTAAGGCTTAAGGTGATCTTCCGGTCAGTGATTGTGATGTCTTCTGAGAACTGACCACTCTATGTTGTTAAAGTAAAAGTTTAGTTTACTGATTGCTGAGAACTCGCCATGATAGTCCAGAGGGAAAAGTTGACGTCTGTTGGACACCTTTAGGCTGAAATGGACAGTAATGTTAGACTATGTTGGCCTAAGTTGTTGGGCAGTTAGGAAAAAGAAATAGACATTCTCTATTGGATATTTTTTTTTTTACATAAAAGTGTGTCGCAACTCGGACTTGTGAACTTTTTTTCTGATAACATAGCTAATGAATTATCTAGTCGACCTAACATAGTGAATTGTCTAGTAGATATGAGAGAGAGAGAGAGAGACAAACAGAAACAGGGACAAGAGTATAGAGAGGGAATAGGGAGAGACAAGTTGAGCATAAGAGAGAGAGAGAGAGAGAACTAACAGATAAAGCAGCGGATATTTGGGATTGTTAATCTGTCAAGATAGGTGAGAGCACTTAGATAAACGCGCTTGCTTACACGAGGATATACATACAGACAGTTAAATTAATCTGCCATTCATGATAATGGAGAGAGAGGGAGAGATGTAGCTCTCATGGTCAGCTAGGAATACCAAATTTATACAAAACACATGAAAGAGAGAGGGAGAGATTTAGCCTTGCCTGGGAGACTAACCAGATTTCGACATCACAATCACGTGACACCATGTTGTGACACTGGTCAGTCCTGTTCATCACGACACTTTTGGCAAGGCTCAATAAAAAAAAAACTGCATTGAAAGGATCGCCAAATCTGCGAACACTGGTCATTTTGTCGAACTCTCACTGTGTCGCCATTTTTCTCAGGTTTCTAATAAAATTGTTTTCATTTCGTTTTTGTACCTTTTCGGTCATTTGGCCCGCGACACGAATGCTGGAAATTAAATTGGCCGCAGGTTGAATTAGGTTGGGCATCACTGTTCTATTTTAAAAAGAATAAACTCGAAAAAGGGGGAGGGGGGGGTCTTTGAAACGTCTTTCCGCTGTTCCATCAATTTCCGCATACCCCTCCGGAAACAAAAAAAAAAAACATTACATAAGTGTTGCGGGAGGGGTTGTGGTACGATTTAAGAAAAATGGGAAAGAAAAGGAGGGGTAGCGAGCAGGGGCATTGATTGCTCAACACCCTTGTTTAAACGCCCTAAAATAATCGTGGGTAATAATTTTCTTTCGGTTTTATTGTTTGACCTTCGCGTAGGATGAAACACGGTCACGTGACAAAGACACGCTCATTGATTAGCCATCAAAATCGGACCGTATCTATTGGTTAGCGAGTGTGCAGAGAGCTATGTAGTCTCATTTTTTTTTTTAAATATCTAATATTGAAGGTAACTGTTTGTATAAATGCGGAAGGGTTAAAATACAACTGACCAGTTTTGAAATGTGACACGTTTCTGATACTGTTGACCGCTGTTGAGATATACGTAAAACATCTATTGCTAGGTGTAGATACTTATCATTTCAACCTAATGGCAAGTGTCATTACTGGCCAATGTTGAAATATGGCGCCTTACTGGTGTGAGACACTTAGTCAGTAGTATTAGTTTGTATAGAGACGCACCATAGTTGTCGACCTAGTTAAGTCAGAGATTATTTATGAAAATAGAGTCAGTTGATGTTAGGACTTCATAGGGATAACGTGATTCGACTGGACCGTGGCCTTTTCAGTATTAAAACATTATGTATGTTATACAACGGATAGGACATAGTCTTTTCTACTTGTTTACTCTTAGGGTTTTGTTCTTGTTAGTTACATTGAATATACCCGTACAAGAAACTCAGATATCTCCAGAGTAATCTGTCAGAGTCAGACAGGCATCAACAACTACAAGGCAAGGCTTATCACACTGGTCTGTTGAATATACAAATATACAACAGACTGGCATCGCAGATACTGAATTCGTATATTTACCTTGAAATATAAAAGCATGACGACATCTTGCTCTGACAGTACATAAAGACGGACATTTAGGTCTGACACTACATAAAGACGGACATTTAGGTCTGACACTACATAAAGACGGACATTTTAGTCTGACACTACATAAAGACGGACATTTAGGTCTGACACTACATAAAGACGGACATTTAGGTCTGACACTACATAAAGACGGACATTTTAGTCTGACACTACATAAAGACGGACATTTAGGTCTGACACTACATAAAGACGGACATTTAGGTCTGACACTACATAAAGACGGACATTTTAGTCTGACACTACATAAAGACGGACATTTTAGTCTGACACTACATAAAGACGGACATTTTAGTCTACATGAAGACGGACATTTAGGTCTGACAATACATCATGACGACATCTTGCTCTGACACTACATAAAGACGGAGACACTACATCATGACGGACATTCTCCTCTAACTGTACTGTTCTATGTCTATTCTACCTTATTAGTTGTAACTAAGATCTATATAGTTGATAGTCGTTGGGTCATATCTTTTGACCACTGCTGAATACGAGTCGTCTTTGGCTGTAAAGAAAGAAGGGGGAAAAAAAGATACACAAAGAGGAAATAAAGAGATTGTCGTAAGGCGGATGGAATTTCTTGTGACATTAATCATTAATAACAGTTCTTGATTTGTTTTGTGGGCTGGGGAGGGGGTACTTGATGAATGCGTCACACGAAACTTCTCGAGGGCTTTTATTTACTGTTTGAAGTGTAACACGCCTTGTGTTGTGGTATTAAAGAAATCAAACATAAATATCTCTCTTTGTCTCGTAGCGATGGTGCGGAGCCTTGTTCCGTCAGTGTGTATCTGTTAATTTATCTTTTTGCCTCTCCTGTCTCTCTTCTCTCTCTCTTCTCATCTGTCCATCTCTCTCTGTCTCCTTCTGTCTCTCTCTCACTCCCCTTTTATCTCTTTTTCTCTATTACTTTCTCTTTGTCTGTCTCTCTCTCTGCCTATCGGACGATTCACAATATAAATTGTGTGTTTATCCCCCAAGGCTTTGTATGAGTGGGTGTCTTACCTTGTGCGGCGCTTAGTAATTGCTTTCAAGTTCGAATTTCTTTTACTTATTTAAAAATCTATTACAAAAATTTCTTTCACCTTTTTTTATTATCAGTTTGTTTTTAAATATTCATCAAATTTCTTTCTTTTTCATTTAATTTTTTTTTTCATAACTTGACTGAAGCTTGAATTTATAATCACCGCTTTAATTGTTTCGTTATTTCATCATGATTGTTTACCTTTCTCTTCCAACCATCTTAAATATATTTTTTTCTTCTATTTTGAGTTGCCAAACTTCCTTTTTATGGCTTTGATTTGATTTGTTTGTTTGCTTGTTAAGGATGTTTATGTACATGTAGTGGTTTTCGATGACCAATACAAAAGGGTAATTAATTCAAGCAGAAGAGCAGTCTCTTGAACCTATCAACATTATGGCGGACACCTGCATGACTGATTTGGCACAGGGAATGAATATGTGGGAGTTTCCTCGGTGTCCTCGGCCTTCGGTCTCTCTTCATACCTGAGCGTCTTGGGATACGGACCATCGGTAATAGGGATGTAAAAATTTACACCTGCTCGGATCTTTGCCAAGCAGAGGTTTTGTTCAGTCAGGCAGATGGAGACAAATTTGCGTGTTATGACTGGATGTATATCCACTTCACTGAAATCAGCAAGTTTTGAATCTCATTTGTTGAGACAGTTCATTACTTTTATTATACACAGTAGAAAACTAGTTATGATTTGTAGCTCAGTTTTTCAAGGATAAATTTCCTCGTATCATTTTGTATTGTAAAAAATCCTATACCATCAAATGATTGAAGTTACATAGCAATCAATTCTTTTTTATTTTTTGTTATGTGCATATTCCCTTGCAGAATTCTGCAAGTTATATCCTTCTCTCTCTCTCTCTTTACCTCCTCGACATTTTTTCCCCTTGGGTTAATTCCTTTTAACAGCTTATCGCAGACTCGAAAACACGAGAGATAAAAATGGAGCGTTTAGACGTCGCAAGAATTTGTGGGGCTTCTCAAGCTGCACATCGCGCGTACCTGATCTTTCTGTTTTTGTTTTTTTTTCATCGCATTCCGAAACTATTTGAGATTTTTTTTTCACGAGTCTGAGTTTCGTCGTTAAGCTGTGTGCACATGTTGCTGTGAAATCCTCCCCCCCACGCCAATTTATTTGTTTTCCCCCTTGTTTCTGTCCCATCTGCCCATTATGACTGAAAACTTGAGGTGCATTGTTATAATGTTGGACCCCATGAGATTACAGTCAGATGTTTGTCCTCCCTCTCCTCCTCCCCCCCCCCCCCCACCTCGTCTCACTGTAGTTTAGACTACTACTCCCCCCTTCCTTTCTCTATCTATCGTGCCCCCACCCCCTGTCTCTCCCTTTGTCTTTCTCTCACTCCTAGCTCTGTCTTTCTCATCTTTCTGTCTGTATTATTAATTTTGTTTGCAATTTAGTACCGCATTAATAAAAGCTGTGTGTGTGCTTGTGTGTTTGTGTTTGAAGTCTTGCCTGATCTAGATGTCTGGAAGGCAAGCCCTAACCCTTACAAATGTTCCATTGTCAATTGCATCTGCTTGGCGTGTTGATGGGGACACCTTAGTGACACCTAGTTATATATATATATATTGACTTCATAACATATGACTTAGATATGACGTAATGCTGGCACAGCAAACTATGAGGAGATCTGATCCTTAAACTTACTTACTTGTCGGATGAAATTTATCTCGGAAAGTTATCGAAGGAGTGAACTTTAAGATATCAGGTGCTATCTCAATCATAAATAATTGAAAACCGTATTCTTGTCATACTTAGTATACGGAGTTTTGTGATCTATACAATGTTTAAACAGAAAAACAACTTAAAACTTTATTTTAAATACTTCCTGGCATCTTTAACACTATTGTTCTTCAATTTAAAGATATAGCCATTTTTAAGAATTAGAAGAAAAAAAGCAACAAATCAGCGTCCGGTTTCTCATGAGTTTTCGACTTATTGAAACAACGTTGTACAACCTATGGCCACCTACTGATCCATAGGATTTTAAAAAATATCAACTATTGTGTCTTCAATTTGCCTTTTTTTTTTTTTTTTTTCATTCTCTCCTGATATATACAACCAATTTAACATGCAGTATCTGTATAGACACTGAGAATTTAGATTTGAATGTTTCAATTTTGAATTTGAATAAGGTGAGTGAAAAAAATTGATTGTTGAAATTGTCAAGGTTGTCTCTGACTAAGCACATTTCCTGGCACTACTTGACTTAGCACATCTCCTGGCTCTATTTCCGCCCCCTTAACATTTCCCGTTCATATGCTCGTCAAAGGAATTGATCGCGTTCGTTTCAAACGTAGCCTCGACAATAAAAACAGAACAGCATCAATTTCTTTTTTTCTTTCCAAAAAGCGCCGTCTTTCTTTCAGCGTAGGTCTATTAATTGATGATGTTTTTTTTTTAAATAAAGAAGATTGTTATAAATTAGAAGGGACGGCTTAGAATGGCTTACATAGACCTGTAAACGAACACACACGTGCACACACACAAGGGTTTGGCTTCGGGGCAGGGTAGGAATGGAGGCGGTAAGTAAAATTGGTTTGTGACTATATGATTTGTTAGGACGAAACTACATTGAGGTTGAAAAAAATAAACTTACGGCATTGGTAAGGGATACGGTGTCAGAAGAATTGCTTAAAAAGTGGTCGGATACTTGGGCGAACCTGGACCTTGCGGATGGGAGACAGGCAAGGAAGTTACTAAACAACTTGGCTGGAGTGGGGGAACCGAGGGTAGCGGAACCCCTGCAAACGCCAGGTGGCCCTGTTATTACTGACAAGAAGAGAGCGGAGGCTTTGAACAAACACTTAGCTGGAGTCTCTAAAGCTCACAAAAAATCTTCCGTGACGATGGCCCTTGACCGTGTTAGAAGAGCCAATGAAAAACGCAAATGGGTCGACGGCAAGGCTGGGACGGAAACATTCTCGGAGCCCTTTACCATGATGGAGGTGGCTTTCGCTATCAAAAAGGCTAGACTACACAAGGCAGTGGGGCCAGGCGGCATCAGTGCTAAGATGCTCAAAAATCTTGGAACGATTGGCCTCCTAAAACTACACGGCTTACTAAATCGGACATGGATACAAGGGGTTTTCCCAAAGGCGTGGAGATTGGCTACCAATGTTTCTATTCTAAAAAAGGGCAAGAATGCAAACAGCCCTGTGAGCTTTGGCTACCATTGTTCCTATTCTAAAAAAGGGCAAGAATGCGAACAGCCCTATGAGCTACAGACCAATTTCCCTCACATCGTGTGTGGGGAAAGTTGCGGAGAGAATTATTAACCGACGGCTTACGTGGTTCCTTGAGTCCCACAATTTAATTTGCCAGGAGCAGGGTGGTTTCAGACAGCGGCGTAGTGCAATGGACCAGGTAACAGTCTTTATGCAAGAGGTGGCAGACGGTTTCCAGAGAGGCGGAAGGGAGAAGAAGGGTGAGTCTTTCTAGATTTGAAACAGGCGTACGATAGAGTCTGGAGACAAGGATTGTTGCTTAAGCTGATGGACTTTGGGATAAACTCCAATATGTACCGGTGGATCAAAAGCTTCCTAACGAATAGGTTAGTTCAGACACGTTATGGCGAGCAACTATCAAATAAGTAGATACTGGAGCAGGGGTTGCCTCAGGGCTCGTCACTCTCGTGCACACTTTTTCTGGTATTCATCAACGATTTGACCAAACGCCTAGGGTGTCGCTCACTACTTTTTGCGGACGATCTGTTGATCTGAAAAACTGGGAGATCCGCAGTCGCTCTAGCTGCGGAAATCCAACGTGACCTAGTCACGATTTCCTGCTACACACGGTTGTGGAATATGGAGGTAAATTGTGCGAAAACGGTCTGGACCCTTTTCACTCCTGGCAATGATGTCTACAAAGAAAAGATTTCTCTCTCAATCAATGGTACCGAACTAAAAATGGAAGCCAAGCCGAAATACCTGGGAGTCACCCTGGACCCTAAAATGGGTTTGTCCGACCATGTGAGACTGGTAAGAGAACAAAACTTCGGAGAGCCTTAAGGTAGTCAAACGATTAGCCTCGACCAAATGGGGGGCCAAAGCGAACGTGTTACGGGCCCTCTACATTGGAGCGGTAAGGTCGAGAATGGAGTACTCGTCTCTTGCACAAGTCTACGCCTCACAAACGTCTCTAGCGGGGCTGGACTCAGTGCAGAACCAAGCAATTAGACTCATTTGTGGTGCATTTTGTACGACGCCAACTGCGGCATGTGAGGTCACGACAAATCTCCCACCACTGAGACTACGAAGGGAGCGAGCCGTTATGATTGCTTACGAAAAATTCAAACGGCTAGAAGAAGGCTGCCCTGTTAGATGTCTGGTCGACAATTGGCAGGGCGGAAATCGGCTGAAACGGAACTCTTTCATGCACTCGGTGTGGGAATTGTCCAAAGAAGTCGATTTACCCCAGAACAGAGCAGCTCTCGCTCTGCATGGGGCTTCTTCTCCGGCGAATGCTCCTGGAATCCCGGAGGTGAGGAAATCGTTGATTGACCCAGAAGTTAACAAGAAATGCACAAAAACTGTCCTACGAAACACAGCCAGGAAAACTATCGCCCAATACCCAGCCGACTCCATTAAGGTGTACACAGATGGTTCCACGAGAGAGAGAGAACCTTGGACAAAGAACCTCTGGGTATGGTGTGGTGGTTCGATTCCCTGGCTCGACCGAAAACGATGAGATTCTAAGTTCGTGTTCTGGCAGGAGAAATTACGTAGCAGAAATGGTAGCAATTCAAAATGCAGTAGAGTACATTGAAGAACGACTTAACGAGAAAACAGCGCAACCCAGTCCTATTGTGCTATTTACAGACTCTCTGTCGAGCCTACAAGCCATTGTAAGCTCAGCCGGTATACTCCCGGAACATACATACCTGAACATGCGGGGGTCGAAGGTAACACGAAGGCTGACTTATTAGCCAAGCTCGGCACAAAGTTGGAGACGAGCCACAGACTTTTGAACAGGCGCGTGCGATAGTGGACTCATGGGCAAGAGATAAATGGTGCAAAAGCTGGGAAAACGGTAATACGGGAAGGGAAGTCTGGCAAAACTTAAAAAGGCCCTCAAAATCGGATGAATGGTGGCAGCTGAATAGGGAAGAACAGGTGACAATCGCTAGGTACAGAACGGGACACTGTCCAATCTGTGCCTATTTTGCTAAATTTAAATCAAACTTCGATTCTCGCTGCAGTCATTGTCAGGACGACGTCGAGACAGTAAACCACATCCTTTACGAGTGCGCAACACTACACCCTAAACATGGCCATATGAGTGAAGCAAAAACTGGTTTGCATGAAGAGCTGGCTCTGTATGGAGACAGAGAAGCTCTGAGAAGAACTGCCGCTTTCCTTGTCCGTGTTATCAGAGAATAAAGTTCTTAACACGGTGCCCTAGTGCGATGAGACTTACACGGTTGAAAAACGGAACCGGGGTAAAATGGGGGGGGGGGGGGGCGCGGGGGTAATACACACACACACACACTTAAATGTTTCGAGAGAAAGAGCGAGCGGGGGAAAAAGTGAAAAAGAAGAGAGGGCCAAAACACATACACAATCTTGTTACGCATGCCGGGATAGAGAGTGAGTTTTGTGTGTATTGACTCATAACTAGTGCATAGAACCTTGTTACATGGAGATGCCTTTCAAAGCAGTGAATTCTTTTTTGTTGTTGTCAGAGTCTCGCTATGCATCCTAACGTCATTCAGGTTTTACCAACGGATACATATGAAAAAATTATCTGCGTTGCTCTCTGGATGGGGGGGGGGGGGGGGGGTCGCATCGATTGATGTTAACTGGCGCCCTCATCTTTGGATAATTGCGCCCTGGCTGATTATTGAATAATTCTGCTGTCTGCGAGTGCACCGACCGCCACCCAGTCGTGTGTTATATTTTTTTTTTGTTTCTCATATCTTGGAATGTTCCAACAAATGTTAATTTTGTAGTCTCCCCTGTTTGGTTTGATTACAAAGGATCGCAGACCTCATTGTTGGTGAGTAGTGATTGTGTACTCAGCCGTGTGCGTGTATGCGAGATATTATTATTTTTGTTATTGTCCCTCCACATTTGTCAGAACTCGTTTGTTCCTATTTCTTTATAATTTTAAAGTCATGAAGTTTTATTCTTTGCTTATGAGATCTGTTGGATATTGCCTCTTGTACAATGCCTTTGGCTATATAGGCGAGTGCTAACAAATACGAGATGCGATTTGAAGTATTTTAAGAACAGTTTTTTTTATTCTCGCAGTGTCATGACAACTGTCTTTTAATTGGATGTTCGCTTGTCTAGTTCAACCTAAGCATCTTTTTTTTTTTTTTTAAATCTTTTCATGTACTTATGAAAATGTTCTCAATTTGGGTCATCATAATGTGAGGACCTCTGTATGACATGGATTAACATTACGATGAACCGCTGGATTATGTTCGCTACGTATTATTTGTGTGTTTGTTACTCTACTGCTCGTAATGACAACGTAAATTCTTGAATTGGGTCAAGGTGATTGAGCGATATGGAGCAATTGGTTAGGGCAAACGTCATCCAGTTATATAAATAGCCATGAACTCACCGTTTTCCACTGTATAAGATGTTGGCCTAGTCTTGATCTCATTATGATTTTCGCCATCTTCAGTTTTTATATTAAGAAAATGTGATCGATAATTGAATAATAATTACAAAGAAAACATTATCAAGGATATACCTGTTCAACGGAGGAATTCGTAGTATTGTTTTCTCAGCTATGAATCAGGGCCTCAGTAGCTGGGCCGCGACAAATGTATCCGGCCGTGAGCCCTCCACTTTGGGCTCGGGATATGTTAGGCCGACTATAGAAATTGAGGATATCTCCGACGACGATAGCATGGCTACAGGACTCGTGTTTTCCTTTGACGCCTTCATGGATGGGATTACCAAATCCAACGGACCAGCGGTCACTTCCTGGAGTGACCATCCGAAACTCAGAGACTCGATGGAGGATAATGACTTCTGGACATCGTGAGTTTTTTTTCTTTTCTGTTTGCATGTTTGTCTCCTATTTTATGACTGGGTCACACTGTTAACTACCTTCAAATATTTACTAAAATTGTGGCATCCATATTACAGGTAAGGTCTTTTCAAATACATATCAACAGGTGTACATATATATATCAACACACATGACGTTCAACCTTTTTCTTATATGAATGATGACAATAATCTCGTTCTCGCTGAAGGTCTATAAATAAATTATAAATCTCTCAACGGCAGACTTATATTTAGATTGGTGTTTTGTACTATTTTAGTAGTAGTAGTTTCCATTGTCAATTTATCGTGGAGGGGATTTCCAGGAATCGGAATTGGAATATTTCTTTACGTCTGCTTCACACTGTCTTACAGATGTTAACCAGTGGCGTAGCTTGGGTGGGGGAGAGAAGGTGGGAGAATTTGAAAATCCCCCGGGCCCCCACTTGAAATTAGTGTTTTTTTTACATAAATATTACGCAAAATGCTGGGGCCCACAAGAGGTCAAGCACCCCGGCTCCCAAACGATGGAAAATTTCTAGTTACGCCCCTGATGTTAACGCCTTTTTCTTATATATATATATATTTGACATCTTGTAAATGTATGTTTTAGAAAGATAAAATGGTGCGTCTTAGCCATTCTCATTTTGATCATGTTGGCTCTTGTGTTCTTAATTCTGTAAGAAAAAGAAGGAAATTGACTAATGTTTAAATGAGTAAAATAATGTAACTTCTAACCAGATTATGATGTCACAGGCCTGCTGATTTGGTTTCAGGTATCCCACGGAAGGGGGGAGGGTCCACAGCAGATTCCCAGATTGCCTGCACTGTTATAGATGGAAATGGTGAATAAGAATGATGTGTGTATCTGTGTGTGTGTGTGGGGGGGGGGTGCATGGTGGTTAGCTGACCTCGCTATGAGACGGGCAGGAAACAGACCAATCAGGAAGTCAAAACAGAATGGAACTTGCCGTTGCACTTTTAGCTTCTGCCTGTGCAGAAAAGGCGTGAGTACTTCCATCGTCCCTCCCTCTCCCCCACATGAGACTCCGCTAAGGCTGCGTCGATGACATAAGGTCTTCAGAGAACGTTTTGAAAGGTAGTAGCCCAGGACCAGATAGAATACAAGGATGTTAATATCTGAAAGAACACCTAAAACATAACAGGCAAAGAAAAAACAACAACAAAAAACAACACAACAAAAACAAAAACTGTATATATATATTATATATTATATATATATATATATTATATATTATATATATATATATATTATATATTATATATATATATATATATATATATATATATATATATATATATATATATATATATATATATATAGATGCAATTACCATTAGAAGCAATCGTGATATTGCTGTGATTCATTTTTTAAATTGTATTTATTTATTATTAGTTGTACCATTTCGTGGGTTATTAATTAGTTGTATTTCTTGTAGTAGTTAACCCTGTTACCAACACTGAAACATCCCATCTCCAGGACGGTCAAAATTGTTGTCGACTGTTTGAAACATCTACCGTAAGGGCGCAAGGCAGCACCTGTCTCTGTGCACCCAGGCTGTAACTACAAACACTTTTGCCGTGGCCTATATTTGGATCGTTTTTTTGTTTGCTTGTATTTTTTAATATTTCTTTTTTTTTTCTTCGAAATTGAGAGGTTTGAGAAACTCTGGAAATACTAGTGCTTTTTAGACATGGCTTCTAACATACCCCACTCGGTTTCACATCAAAGGGTTGCCCACAAGTACTCCAATATGCTATTGCCATCTAATAAACAGCAGAATGTGTCGATGTAATACACTGTATTGAAATCCTATTTTAATTCATAATTTACAATAATAACACTTATAAAAAAAAGTTGTTAAAAAATGGATGGGGGGGGGGGGTACGAGTCCTAGATCTGTAGTCTTCCCATGCTGTGTTCACGCAATGCACGCCAATTTCATTGCGTTATAATGATACTTAATTGTTAATTTAATGATAATGCGCCACGTATTAACAGATTTTGACAATAATTATCCCGGTTAATTCATTTTCAATGCTGGCTGTCAATTATTGCAATGTTATTTTATGCCTCGACCCGTTCACCGCTAATGCTTTAATGAATATTTAATGAAGTAGTGATAATATTGTTAAAAGTGGAAACTAGAAACACAATAGAATAAAGTAACGGTATAGTAGGGAAAAACATGCGATTTCTTTTTTTTTTTCTTTTAAAAGGAGTTTAACATTGGCCTGCGCCAAAGAGTCAGTAGTTGTTCCAACATCGCGCAATGTCGGCGGCATTGACGTTAATTTACGAAAATAGCCAACTAGATCTAGTACGCATTTATTTTGGGGATTTTCACTATAAACAATGTTAAGGACGCTAAATTTGAAGTTGAATGCTGCCAACTAAAAAGCTACATACGGAAGAGCTCAGAAAATTTGATTCATCAATAATCATAGAATTTAAAAAACAACACTAAAATATAGGTTATCTACACTTCCCTTATTTTTTGTAGACCGGATACACCAAAAAGCTTGATATTTATGGATTTACCGCCATGTATGACTATTTCCTATTGACCAGTGACGACAAACCTTTTTTTTACGAGCATAGGATAGCACCGCATCATGTGCCTTGTTTGGGCATCATATGTGTAGATTATTTGTTATTCCAATACTTTTAGATAGCTTCTGTTTGGCCTCGTTGAAGATTTGAAGCGCGGGCAGTTGCGTTTTACATTGTAAAGGCTTTTTTTTTTTTAGGTTGGGTTCAACGTTTAACAGGGTGCAAATTGACATATTTTTAATTTTTGCTGTTTAACACAATAATCTAGTGCTGTTTCATATAGATATTTGCTGTTTAACATGCTTTAGTGCTTTTTAATGTTTGGTTGCTGTTTAAAACAATGATTGAGTACTATTTAACACATTAATTTAGTGCTTCTTCATTTAGAACTAACGTTCTACTATTATTTCTTGTATTTATAGGTGTGTGTGCTTTGAAGTCTGTCAAGCTTTCTTTGTTTTGACTTCTGTTATTGGCAATATGCACCGCGTCTCGGATGAAAATCTCTTTTTTTTTTTTTGCTCGTTTAATACCTGTATCGACTGCTTAATGATACGAGTGGATGGTATCCTTGCCCTCGACCAACCCTCGTAAGGTACAAATGATTGATCCAGTCCTTGACTTGGTACTGGTAGGCGTACTTGTAGATCTATGTATTGACTGATTGAGCTGACGGTTGAGAGCGAGGTAACTAGTCAGAGCAGAAGAGTCGGAGCATTTGAGAAGATAGTTCAATGATGGAAACCTGGAACCCTGGAATTTTTTTTTTATTGAAGGTCATCTCTGCGTTCACTCAACTCTAAACCTGATTCGTAAGCTCGTTGGGCACTGAAATGAGCGAATTCTATCGCAACTGCAGGATACATCTTTAGATATATCTTTAGAGGATATACAGATAGGGAAAAAATAAGAACTTATTTAAAGGCTATTATACATTAAATGTTTAAGTTACGAAGTATTATTAAATGTTACAAGTTCGTTTGGTCTTTAGAACTAGTTCATCCAGAGCCAGCACTTTGCAATACAAGTAGGTTAGCGTACGAGCATCACAGTGGCCAAACAGATTTATTTTTTCATCGGTTGAAGAAGATCTCTGTTTAAAAATCGGGTAGCATCATAGCCGGAGTCAGGACCCTTGGACCCCAATTTAGACCGTGCATCGATAACGTAACTTTAATGACCGAAGGGATCTTTGTGTATCATTTTTTAAATTAAATGAGGTTAAGGAATTTGAGAGTTAAAAAAAAAATTAAAAACTAAATATATTTACAATTTAAAAACAAACAAACAAACAAAAAACAACACACAGTCACACATTTATTTTTATTTCGATAATAGCATTGCCAGAATATTTGCACAGGTTTTTCTTTTTTTTTATTTTAAAAATTCCCATTAGCCTGTAAAATTGTACAAGCATTGAGTTGGAAACTACTCTAAAGTCTAAATCATTACACGTTGCATTATTTCCCTTCGCATTCTCTACTGCATTTTTTAGGTGATGTCCCGCTAATTGTTTCCATTTCCTACTTTGTTAGGGATGGATACTAGTACACGCATTTATTTAAAAAGTCTTTTTTTTTAAATATATTTTTTTTTATTGCCGCCTTCCCTATTTGGATGATTTAATTCACATCAGAACTAGAGAATCTACATCTCAATAGCTTGCGAGCAGTCATCTAAAACAAAACATTGCTCTTACACATAGACACCTAATCCGCACATTTAGAGTCAGATTGTTGACATGGGTTAATGCCCATTAGATGACCAAATCGAATTCGGACCCAAGAGCCGCTGTCATTGGCTCAATTCCTCACTTCAACTTTACACATCGCCGCCAATCTAGGATGTCGTTATTAAAATCTAAAAATAAACCCGAAACATCCTTCAAACATTTATTCAAATTACCGAGAGCGTTGACTCCTGAGTTAGCGAGGTAATTACTTTTCCTTGTCGTCATATAATAATGTGTATCAGCGAGTCTGTGTGTGAGTGTTTAGCTTGACTTTGTGAATGCTCGTTTTTTGTGTGTGTGAGTGTTTAGCTTGACTTTGGTCAAGATATTCAATAAACAAGAGCATTCTATTTTGAGACTCCCCTCCTCCGCTTTTTTTTTTGGCTTGTTTCCGGTTGTGTTAAATGGTGGAGTGTTTATTAGGTCTCTTAACCTACATCCCTGCCACCGTATCACATTTCACTGCTTTGGTCTTCCGTTACCTTCTATCATGAAGAGTCCCTCCATTTTTGTCTTTTATCTTTATCTGACATGACCTGATAGTTGATTGAGTTGAAGTGATTTTTTTTTGTTTCTGTTCCCATTGAATAACAACTGAATGCGCCATAAAGTAATAACACGAGTTTCATCTATCTATCTATCTATCTATCTATCTATCTATCTATCTATCTATCTATCTATCTATCTATCACTGCTGGCCATTGTGCTGGTCACACACCACCCTAGGTAAAACTATTTGAGCTTAACGGATTTGTCTTATTGGTGTTTCGGTTTCAAAACGTAAAATTGCGAGGGAGCATTATAATGCTGGCCGTCCTATGATGGAACGTATGATCTAGAGCTTCGTATTTTCATTCTTATGATATACTCTCTCTTCCCCCCCCCCCCCTTTATTTTTTTCATTGGGTTTATTTATTTTTTGTATTATTTTTTAACCTCGCCATCATGCTCGGAATTTAAATACAAAACACGCGTGAAAGACTAAATATAAGCTGCACTAGGGTGCATTCTTTTTATCTAGGTTTGACGTGATAAACATACACACACAACAAAATGTACCACAGTCTACTGGAATTTCTAAACTAAATGCTTGTCGTTAGAACCATTTGATCATAGCTGTCGTGTCCCAAGTTCGGAGTGCGGAAAGAGTATATATCTTTACTTTAATTTTTTATTTTTTAATCTTTACTACAAATATAATATAATTAAATCTGTTTTTGCTTTAGCCCTCCCATATATATATATCATGGGCGTAGCCAGGGGGTGGTTCTTGGGGCTCAAGGGGGGATCGGAATTCAGTAATTGATTTTTTGCTTTGATTTTGTTTATTTTGGGTGACATTTTAATACTATAACATCACTTGCCCCAGCGCAGCCAAGGGGTTTTGAGTTTAAAACCCCTACCTGGGGTATATATATAAAAAAAAAGCAAATTACGTACTCAAAATGTTAGGAGCGTAGGTAAATGGGTTTCGACTCAGTTTTGAGTTTAAACCCCTTTTAGCAGTGTTTGAAGGTAAAAAATACTTCTTTAATATTAAAAACAAAGCAAATTATATACTCAAAATTCTATGAGTGTAGTCAAAGGGGTTTTGAGTTTAAACTCCCCTCCAGTGGAGTTTGAAGCTAAAAAAATAACTCTTCAATATAAAATACGCACTCAAAATGCTATGAGAGTTGCCAAAAGGGGTTTTGAGTTTAAACCCCCTTTCAGCGGGATTTGATGCTAAAAAAATACCTCTTTAATATAAAAAAAAGCAAATTACACACAAAAATTATTTGAGCGTACCCAAACCAAGCCAATTGGGGGTTTTGAGTTTAAACCCCTTTCCTACAGTTTGCTTTTCTTAAAATTTTAAAACCCCTCCAGATGGTTTTGAGTTACTAAAAATTCTAAAGCAAGCTACAGTTACTAAATACTATGACCGTAGCTAAATGGGGTTTTGAATAAAAAAACAAAACAAAAGCAACTCCAGAGATTTTTTAGTTTAAAATTCACAAAAGATGATTTTGACGATAAATCTTCCCTTTTCGATATAAAATCTAAAGCAAACAACAGTCACCTAATTCCAAGAGCGTATTCAAGAGAGGTTACACATTTCTACCAGTGGCGGGGCTCCATTAATAAAGTGCTTTGAAAAGTCATCTGTCGAAATTGAAAAACACTTAATGTGGCTCAACAAAGATGACTAAGACAGATTTTAGGAGTCAGTTATAGAGATCGGGTCTAAATCAAGGAAATCCTATGCCGAATTGGGAGTCGACTCCTTAGAGCGTCGCATGAGGTTTGCGGGACATGTTCTCCGACTAAATGAATTACGCATACTTAAGGGTTGCGATGACATCCTAGTACAACTTAGCGCCAGTCAGAGTGAGAATAGCATTTGAGGTTTTTGAAATAAAACTTTTTAATAGCAGAAAAATTTACTGTAGATACCTCAGAACACTCATTTTGTTGACTTTCAATACCAGAAAAAGTGCTTGGCGGCGGGGCCTCGCCGCGCGCTGGGTTGGCGCTCCCCCAGATCCCATTATTGTCAATGGCGCGGAATCTACATTTTCCCACTAACTCCAGGAAGAAACATTGTAGGGCATAATAAACATCTTTCGAAAGAATGAAGGGTCAGAATGTAATAAAGATCATGTACACACACACATGGTAGTCTAACTTTGCGATGGATGGGAATTAACAAATAAAATGATTAGCTCTGTGACTCGTCTGCCTAAATGTCCTTTCCTTCCTTGTCGTCTGACGTTTGAAATGCAGGAAGCGAGCCACCCAAATGAGGTTTTCGGAGGTTTTTGGATATACTCAACATCTGGCGAGCCTCTTTGGCGAGGGTATCTTTCCATATCTGTTAATAATTAGATCAATAGTTCCTTTTTCTCTTTCTTTCTGACTCTATCTCCCCACCCCTCTCTCCCTTTTCTCTATCCGTATCCCTTTTTATATTTGGGCGTCTTGCTTCGGTCTATTCTTTCGTATTCTACCACATAAAATGGGGCCTTGTGTTCTAATGTAATCATAACAAGAGAGTTTGAGACGTGAGCTTTGGAGAAGGCCAGAGGATCACGGGAGAACGAGTGAAATAAAAGAGAACACAGACAAATAGGAAGAAGTGTGGCTCTGCGCAAGAGGGGAGAGAGGGAGATGTTTATCCTCCAATTGTCATGATGCACGATGGCAATGTTGAACGCTTGAAAAGATTCTAAACACTTTTAATCTTCGAGTCAACAGTCTTTGAGTTTTATGATTATGAACACATCATCTGTCCAGATCTGACCTAGGTCATTATCTTTTTTTTTTTTAGCATCACTACCAAGGAGGGTCAAGGGAGAAACAAAAACGCGCACTGTTGTCATGTGATTATTAAAAGTGCAGGAATGTAAACTGGATAATCGAGTATTTGGCAGTTTGTCAGTTTTGCCAAGTTCTGAAGGGTTAAGAGTTAGGGACAGCGATAATCTTTTGGAAGGGTTACTTTCAAAACAAAATTACTGTTTTTCCACACTCTCAGCATTGGACATAGCGTTGGCAGCTGATTGGTTGGTTATCTAGGTCACATG
Organism: Biomphalaria pfeifferi; assembly: GCA_030265305.1. Classification (NCBI taxonomy): domain Eukaryota; kingdom Metazoa; phylum Mollusca; class Gastropoda; family Planorbidae; genus Biomphalaria; species Biomphalaria pfeifferi. The sequence goes on from JASAOG010000069.1 coordinate 2,738,375, forward strand.
TTTATTGTACTCTTCCAAAGAATTTTCTTTTTTATTGCCAATTTTTTTTACGTGTAGTTAAAATGCCATTCGCGTCATACATATATTTATAGTCTGCATTTATGTTTTAATGCGGTGTGTGTGTGGGGCGGAGGGGGGTCTTGGAGCGTAAACTTTTTCCGCCTTGGGTCATATATATATATATATATATATATATATAAAGTATATATAATAATATAATAATATATATATAAAGTTCCTTTTTCAGACCTTGTGATCTGTAGGGCAGATGATGAAAAGGCCATCTGTTTCTGTGGCCTATGGTTAAAGGGGTGGTGGTGTAATGTTGCCAGTACAAGGACTAACCGCCTTTACTTTTCCCTAACAAATGTCAGGTACCCATTAGAGCTGGGTGAACTCAGAGGCGTCCAAAGATACCGAAATTAAAAATCCCAGCCTTCGTCAGGATTCGAACCCGGGACCCCCGGTTCGATAACCAAGCGCTTTACCGCTAAGCGGTATATAAATATATATATAATAAAAAAAAACAATTAAAACCCTAAAAAACATTTTTAAAAAAATTTAAAAAATCGTGATGTTTATTGGATCTAATGCCCCAGCAACTTCATTAAGCAACATACAAAAGTTTTGAGAAGCCGGATAGCACCGCGGAACACGCTTGAATTAACCCTCGGGGAGTAGTTCGTGCATCAGGTATTTCTCCTATACTTAAAGAAATGTATCCATAATTCATTTCACTTTTTAAAAATAATTTTTTAAAGATGTAATTGCTGAATTAACGTTTACAGATTTCTCTATGGTCCTATTTTTATATAAATAAATTTTTAAATCTATTCAATCTGTGTAACGTCGCACAAAACTTAAGGGATTGGGGTGTGTACCATTTTATGCGCTTGTCGTTGTGCGTGTGTGTGCGCGCGGCAAGGGCTAATTAGTTTTTATTGTGAATATTTTTTTTATTACGTTAACACGGGCTATCCTACGCTACACAAAAAAAAAAAGAAAAAAAGAAACAAACATTTACGTCATTCGTATTTTAGTGTGTGTGTGTGTGTGTGTCTTCCTATTGTCGACTCACGTCATCATATCACTCGACGACAGCTCGTCCTGTGGAAAACCTTTCTCTCTCGGTTTCCATAGCAGCAATCTAAACTGTTCTAAACGATCAGCGTGCCTTCTTAATAACGCCGCGGACATTAAAAGGATTTCCATCCAATAAACGCTGTGGAAGTTCATCAAAGAAACTGTCGGTGTAGATCTAGATCTTTATTTTGTTGTTGTTCAACGTCCGCAGAGTAGTGCAACCAACCAAATAATGTATCAAACAGCGGTTCTCGTTTTAGGGTCACAACCAAATAATGTATCAAACAGCGGTTCTCGTTTTAGGGTCACAACCAAATAATGTATCAAACAGCGGTTCTCGTTTTAGGGTCACAACCAAATAATGTATCAAACAGCGGTTCTCGTTTTAGGGTCACAACCAAATAATGTATCAAACAGCGGTTCTCGTTTTAGGGTCACAACCAAATAATGTATCAAACAGCGGTTCTCGTTTTATCGTTTTAACCAAATATTGTATCAAATATCGGTTCTCGTGTCCAACCAAATATTGTATCCAATAAGCGGTTCTCGTATTAGGGTCCATCACATATCTGTGATATAAAAGAACTGACCGAACGTGAAACATCTGATAAACATTAAAGTTCAAAATCGCGGAAGGATAAATAATCGTCTTCGATAGCTACTGAAGAAGAATTTGTATTTCTTTAATTCGCGCAAGCAGATATTTAAGTCTTTTTTTAAAACTAGTTAAATCCTTTATATTTCTTTTTTTTTCAACTCACACCATGTTTAAATGGCACATTAAAAGAACTTTTAAAGTTGTTTATTACATCAAAAATCTTGACTCGTTCCACTAAAAGTAGCGTACTGATCTTTAGCCACGTGCCCCTTAATTAGATTTGAATACAGTAATCTTGTGAAGTATCAACAAACATTCTTATTAGAAAAAGACATTAACCAACCAGTCGATGACCTCTGGAATTTCATTAAAAACCATCTTAAAAGCATGATAGAAAATCATATACCAACTAAATACACATCAAACAAAATAAATACATGCTGGTTTAATAATAGACTAAAGAAGCTTTGTAAACAGAAGGAAAACCTATATAGAAAATTTAAAGAAACTAAGGCAGAAAGAGTTTACAAAAAGTATATAAAAATTAAACACTTAACCCAAAAAAGTATGCAGACAGCTGCAGAGTGAATACATAAACAATGTAATATCTAAAGATAACAACAAAAACCTCTGGTCATACATTAAGTCTAAGAAAATGGAAACAACTGGCATAGCGCCATTAAAAGATGAACATAACATAATACATAATGATAATGAAACTAAAGCAAACATCCTAAACAAATACTTTGCATCAGCATTCTCAGCCCCAGGAGACAAAGACATATTACTGAATTTAAACCAAGAAGACAACATAGAAGATATAGTAGTACAAGAAAATGGAATTCAAAAACTATTAGCCAACACCAGACCAAATAAAGCGTCTGGACCTGATGGTATTCCAGCTAGATTACTCAAAGAACTAAGCAATGAGCTAGCCCCAGTGTTCAAAATACTCTTTCAGGCTTCACTTAACCAGGGCAGAGTACCAAAGGACTGGAAAGAAGCTAATGTCACCCCCCTATTTAAAAAAGGAGAAAAATCTGACCCAGGAAACTACAGACCAGTATCACTTACCAGCATCCCATGTAAAACCCTAGAAGACATAATATGTAGAAACATCATAAACCACTTAGACAAACAAAATGTCTTCACACCATACCAACATGGCTTTAGGAAATATAGATCATGTGAAACACAACTTATAGGACTAATTGATGATTTTTCAAAAGGTTTAGATAATAGTGAACAAATAGATGCTATCTTAGTATATTTTTCTAAGGCTTTTGACAAAGTTCACCACCATAGTTTGCTTAAAAAATTAAAATATTTTGGCAGTAATGGTCCACTGCATCAGTAAATTAAAGATTTTCTGATAGGGAGAGAGCAAACTGTAATAATAAATGGCTCTAAATCAACACCGATAACAGTAAACTCAGGTGTACCTCAAGGAACAGTCTTGGGTCCACTACTATTTTTAATTTACATAAAGGATTTACCAAATTGCATTACTTCAGGAACAAAAGTCAGATTATTTGAAGACGATTGCATAATATATAGAACAATAAAAACAACACAAGACTCAGATATTTTACAAAGAGAATTAGATGAATTACAGAAATGGGAATCAAATTGGAGCATGTCTTTCCACCCAGAAAAATGTCAGTTGTTAAGAGTAACAAAAAAAACTAAAACAAATTAATTCCACTTATCTTATTCATGGCAAACCAGTAACACAGACTAAAAACGCAAAATACCTAGGTGTTATAATAAATGAAAAACTGTCATGGAATCCACATATTGATGAAACTATAAAAAAATCCAACAAAGCATTAGGATTTATTAAAAGAAATTTCTATAAATCAAATCAGAACATAAAACTAAAATGTTATTTAACCTTGGTTAGGCCAATAATAGAATATGCATCCTCCGTTTGGGACCCCTCAACTCAATAAAAACATTAAGAAACTGGAACAGACACAAAATAGAGCAGTGAGATTCATAACAAGTGAATATTCACATTTGACTAGAGTAACACCTATAGTAAAATCACTAAATTTAGAAAGCCTTCAGGACAGAAGACTCAAAAGTAAAGTAGCAATTATACATAAAACACTGAACCATAATCTTCAAATACAAAACAAAATTTAATAAAATACTCTGAAAGACACAAAGATAAAGTCACATTCCTCGTCCCATATGCTAGGACAAATTTGTACAAATACTCCTTCTTCCCTAGTGCTATTAGAGCATAGAATGGGTTGCCTGAGCTAGCCAGGAAAACCAGTGACTTGGCAGAATTTAAGTCATTGGTTAATATGCATGACTAAATGCATGACGCGTAGGACATAATCATCTTCTTTTTTGAAGTAACGTCTGTATTATATAAGATAAGTATCTTAGAAGAGTAAAGGAGAAAAGGTCAGGCTTACAGAGCCTCGAAAAGTAGACCCCACCATCTATCTCTTTTATGAAGAGAATTCTGTGTATGGCTTCGATTGACAGTTGTTTACTGTTGTAATAATGTACTAAATATATCTAGTCCAGTTACAGGGTCTTCTAATATATAGATTTGCTGAGAAAAACAGACAAATCCCTATGCTAATAATTGTTTACCAAAAATATATAGATCATGCGAATTTTAAAAGCATTTCCCCCCCGTACATTTCAGATTCTAAATTGTATATACTGTTTTACAGAATGCAATACAGAAAATGATGAAAAAATAAAGAAAATTGTGTAACATGGCGAATTCATATGTATATATATATATATATATATATGTATATATGTATATATATATATATATGTATATATGTATATATGTATATATGTATATATATATGTATATATGTATATATATATGTATATATGTATATATATATATATATATATATATGTATATATATATGTATATATATGTGTGTGTGTGCGTGCGTGTGTGTGTGTGTTGAGTGATCCGCGTATTATCAGTCGCCTTACATAAAAAACAACAACACATTACTATAATCGATGTATGTATTTTCCCATACATAACCTGAACATTTTAATTGTGGAATTAGTTACAAATATTCATATAACAGTAACCCGAATTACAAATAAATTAATCCATTATAGATGTAACGAGTTCCACCTTAACCGGTACACTAATCACCGCATATGGTAAATGGGCTGTTCCTTGTTGTTTCCGCGTGGCCACCCCACCAACCGCTGGCCGTAGAATGATCTCAACTTTACTTCAACCGTTCCGACAAGGTCTCTAAAGAAACTTTACACAATATTATGCAAATTATTGAGACCTAACAAGCAAATGCATCGTGTTGATTTGCACATTGGATTATGACGTAATTGTGTTTTCAAAAATACAAAGAACATTGCTTGCTTGTTCTAAAAAATAAAGATTACTGCATTAGAAAAAAAGTTGTTTACATTCTTGGGCTGAGAAGCTTTTTTTTATGATTTACCTGGCATGTTCAAGAAACATCTGTCATAGGTTTGTTTTGAAATTACAAGCACTTCGAACTGAAAATGTGTTGATGGTTTTATTTATGGACTGCGGGAGACACGTCGATATTGTTCCTCTAGATCAGTGTTTCCCAAACTTTTGACCTATGTGTACCCCTTTTATAATTTTGTAATGCTGAGTACCCCCTCGCCCCCCCCCCCCCCCCCCAAACCATACTTTGATTAACAGAACATAATAAATGGGTATATAAAAAATCAGCATAGTTAATGAGGTGCAACGCGTACCCTCTTCAAAGTCTTCCCGTACTCCTGGGGGTACGCGCATTCCACTTTGGGAAACACTGCTCTAGATCTATATAAGCTATAAAGAACAGATTGTGTTCATTACTCCTGTAATTTGCTCCTCGAAAATGAGATTTTGAAAAAGGAGGAGGGGAGAAGTACTATGAGACGCAACCGGAAGATGCGAATGTTTTTAAAATGCAACTTTCTTTCAAAAGTTTTTTTTCCCCTCCCTAAAATAAGCCTATCTTGAAAGTGAAGTATTTGGTGTACACTTCTAGAGTGCTCATTTTTAAAGCCCTCGCTTCTGTTCTCGCCAAAAGATCGCACGCACTAAGCACGTTGTCACGAGCTGCCTCGCCCTGGCGTTCTTCGCGGCCATGACACCAATGCCTCCACCCACTTGCCACCTCATTCCGCAACTCGCCCTCGCTTCATCCTCGTTCGTCTTTCTGAGTTACTAGTGTAATTTATATCAGCGCAATAAAGTATACTTGTTTCAGTCGAGACGCGTATTCATGACCTAGAGCCAACCGTTTGTCGTCCTCATCCAACAATTATCGCTGCAGCACAACATTGATCAAGTCAGAGGTCGAAATATATCTCAGTCTTACTTATATTACAAAATACTTTTAACCGATATAACCGTAAAGCCACGAGAGATAGAGAATTATTGTAATGACTATCTCATACTGTAATATACTAAATTGATTCCTAACCTTAGAAACAAGGCTTTATTTCAATAAAACACGACTGATACACAATAACACAGTACAGACTGGTCACGCTTCACAGACTACGATAATGCGAACACGATTACAAATACTAGCACGATTACAAGCACGGGTAACACACAAGTTCATTTAACGATCACTCCATTCACCCCTCCTTTATTTCTTTCTGGGTCTTAGGTTATAACCATGCGTATGAAGGGAAGGATCCGGAGGTATCTCTGGCGTAGACTTTTCTCCTTGCAAGTCGTAACTGTCCTGTACGGGACTCGAGTCAATATTGGCCTCTGGCATTGGGTGGCTCCCCTGTGAGTCACTGATGACTTCTGGCTGGTTGTACATCATTGGGGTGGGACTCTGTGAATTACTGATAGTTTCAGGCACGTAGAGACTCCCTGGTGAGAGATCAAAGAGTCACCGACCTCTTGAGGCAGAATACCGTTCTCTGATTCGAAATAGTCGTTCGTGGAACTTTCCTTCGGCGCCAGGTGCCTAAGCGACACTGTTTCTTCCCGGCCGTTTGGAAATCGGATATGGGCGTACTGTGGGTTGCAGCTAATAAGTTCAACCTCTTGTACCAATGGGTCAAATTTTGAAGATCTTACAGGTGAATTTAGTAATACTTTCCCTGGGCTCTGTAGCCAAGTAGGCAAGGATGTTCCTGTTACCGATCTTCTGTTGAATTTAAAGATCCGTTCGTATGGAGTTTCATTATTAGAAGTACACAGTAATGATCGAATTGAATGAAGTGCCTGACGCAACACAGATTCCCACTGTGATAGTTCCAACTTCCAAGAGTCCAATGCTAATAAAATAGCCTGCCACAGTGTTTTATTCAGCTTTTCTATTTGCCCATTTCCTTTTGCATTGTAGGGCGTTGTCCTGCTTGTGGCTATGCCCTTAGAATGTAGATATTCTGTAGTTTCTGTGGACATAAATGATGTGCCACGATCAGAATGGATGTAACTGGGTGTTCCAAAGAGGAAAAACAACTGGTCGAAGCACTTTATCACTGTCTTAGATGTCATATCAGGACAGGGAAAAGCGAATGCAAACCGCGAATATTCGTCAATCATTGTTAATAAATACTTGTTCCGAGTAGCTGATGGCAAAGGACCTTTAAAGTCAACACTAATTCTTTCAAACGGCTGTGTGGCCTTTATGAGCGTACCTGCAAATTCCTTATAGAATTGCGGTTTAATTCTATTGCAGGTTCTGCATTGTTGAATGGTCTGTCTGACCTCTTCAACCGAGAAGGGTAAGTTCTTTGACCTGACATAATGTAGAAGTCTAGTGACACCTGGATGACACAGGTAGTCATGGTAGATTTTTCATTATAGGATACATTTTGTCGGAGAAATTGGGTATCCAGTGAGCATAATATGCCAAAAGTCCTACAATCCTTTTCTGAGACTTCAGATCTTTTGGAGGTGGCAAATCTCGCAGAGCTTGAAATCTATCAGGGTCCGGCTTCAAATGTCCTTTGGATATTTCATATCCAAGCAGCTTTACATTCTTAGTAGCAAATACACTTTTACTTTCGTTGAAAGTTATTCCGTATTCCAGAGCTACCTTCTAAAAGTGCAACAGATTTTTGTTATGAGAGTCTACATCTGTACCACATATTGTTACATTGTCGACATAGGCAAACGTGTCAGACAACTTTTCTTTTTCTATAATAGTGTCTATGGTTTTCTGGAAGCAAGCTACACCGTTAGTGACCCCAAAGGGTATTCTGCAAAACTGGTAGAGTTTACCGCAATCTTCGAAAGCTGTGTATTTCTTTTCGCTCTGTTGGATAGGTATTTGGTGATAAGCACTCTCCAGATACAATGTGCTAAAGATTTCATACCTGGAAATTTTCTCCACCATTTCATCCACTCTTGGCATGGGGTAAGCGTCCAAGTAAGTAAATCTATTTATAGTTTGGCTATAATCAACGACCATTCGCTTTTTGTGCCGCTCATTGGTCGTGACAAGGACTTGAGAAATTGATCAATTCAGAGGTCGAAATATATCTCAGTCTTACTTATATTACAAAATACTTTTAACCGATATAACCGTAAAGCCACGAAAGATAGAGAATTATTGTAATGACTATTTCATACTTCAATGAATTGGGTGTTGGGTTTCTCGATGGTTTTAATGACTTGTGTAATCTATGTATGGGCGTGCGGTGGCTGAGTGGTTAAGCGCTTGACTTTCGAACCTGAGGTCCTGGGTTCGAATCTCTGGGAAGACTGAGAATTTGAATTTCGGGATTTTTAGGACGCCCCTGAGTACCTTACTTAACGTTGAGGAAAGTAAGTGCGGTTGGTCGTTGTGCTGGCCATATGACACCCTACTTGTTAACCGTTGGCTAAAAAAACAGATGACCTTAACATCTGTATGCCCTAAAGAAAGCAGAGTGTGAAAGGGCACTTTGCAGTCAATCTATTTCTGGATTGCCGGCATTCTAACGAAAGTCTCTCTGTTCCTCCCTTACTCTCTACCTTTCTAACTTCTCCCCAATTTCTCCCATTATATCTTTTTTCTCTCTCTTTCTCGCTTTATTTCTCCATTCTCCCCCTTTCTCTCTCTCTCTCTCTGTAACTATATTCCCTTTATTTCTTTTTCTATCTTCCTCTACCCAAACTCTGCTTTTATTTCTTTGTCCGTTTTTCTTTCTATCTCCTCTATCTCCCGTAATTATTTTGCCTTTCTCTCTCCCACTCCTCTCTCCCCCCCCCCCCTTCTTTCTAACGACGACATTTAAAAAAAACTATTATCTATGTTTTATTTTTATCTATACTTCCCATCTTTCCGACTTACACCCTCCGGGACAGCTCGATCTTGATCAGTTTAACCTACCAATCTTGCCCAGTGATGGATCGCGCCATTGCAATGAGTCAGCGTGAGCGACACGGAGTTCAAAGGCCTTTGTGACCACTTCAACAAAATGTCTTGGCTCTACAGTTTGCTACAGCTATGATGTTTTCTTAAACCCATTAACTTGGGTAAATGAAAACAAGACTAAACCAACACAAGCACTTAGTGGTTCTGCTTCGTGCAAACATTTCGTCTTCCTCCATTTGCCCCTCGCCCTCGCCTCGTCTCGCACTGTTTGGAGTAAGGAAAGCTTAATATTGTTTAAATTAAGTTAATATAATGTTTACAAGATGGACTATTAATTAAGCTTATTTAAAGAGTTAGGCAAAACATAGCTTAATTGCTCTTACGATTTTTGCAGAGTGTCCTGTAAGAGTCGAGCTGAAAGCCCTTCGGACTATTGACCAAAAGGAAGGAAATGAAAGGCTCCTCACGGACACTTCTTACCGGGGTTCCACCATCAACTATATAATCATTTGATCAAAACCAGTTTTTTCCCAGTTTCATTGATAGACGTCCATGTTCACCCTGTTTGGCAGAGGCCGAGCTCCACTAGGGGTGTCCTTCGTGTTCCTACAATAAACTGCCACTAAACCGTCAGAAGACCGATACTACAACGTGTGACTTCCTTGAGGAACGGTGGGTGAATGGGACAAGGCTTTGCTAGCTTGTTCTATTCTTTCATTGCATGTAATGTACTCAGTACTGAGGAAGCTCACTAGATCTATGCAAAAAAATCATGCGTTCAAACCTACATAGCAACATGCATTGATTCGTTTTTTAAAGCCTTATTAAAGGTCACATAATCTCTTATTATGTTTATATATTTTAAAATAAAAAAAAAACAGACAATTTTTCTTAGGAAACAAAATCCGGTTCTAGATCTAGATCTAACTATTGGAAGAGTCCAATTTGAATAGCGTCCCCTCTCAGCTCTTCTTGTGTATCTGATGGACACGCATGGAGCATACCAGCGAGGGTTAAATAAAAAAAATGTGTTATGTTGATTCACAGTGCCTTTGTAAGAAGACAGAACTCGTTTCATATAGTCTTTTATTGAAATTTGTGTATACATTACACGCCATCTACATATGTATGATTTCTACGGAGGTCTTTTTTATTTGGATCGCAAGGTCTGAAATGGGACCTTTTTTTTTTTTTTTGCTTTATTTGTTGACCTTAAAATACACTTTTGAGGGGTTGGGGCGATGGGGTGGGTAGATGATGGCAAAAGAACGTTTAAATGAGAGAAAAGGAGAAAGAGAAGGGGAGAGGGGTGGAGAGAGAAGGAGAGAGAGATGGCAAGAGTAAGAGAGACTTAAGTGCGTTAAAATAGAGCGAGGGGTGGCAGTGTTAAACAGAGAGAAGAGGTAACATAATTGCTGAGAGACGAGAAGAAACAGGGAGAGGGGGAGGTTAAGAAAGTGTGAGGAGAGAGAGAGAGAGAGACCAGAGTGTCAGAAAATAGAGCGACTGGTGGCAGTAATAGAACAGAGAGATGGCATAATAGAATTACCGAGGTTGTGAGAAAGACAGACAGATGAGACGAAGGATTGTTTCGTCTTTAATATTTCTGTTAGAGAGAGAGATGTGGGTGTGTGTGTGTGGAGGGATGAAGAAAGAAACAAAGTTCTAGATTTTTCGATAGTTAAATGTGTTCTGTCGTAAATGCCTGATTGTACATTTTGTGAGAATCTTCAATGCTCAGTGATATAAGTAACTCGCGGATACACAGTTAATGTCACAAATTCCTTGTTAATCGACCCTTTCAAAGAAAATCCAATGTTGGTTTCGTGCTGCTTGTCCGTCCTTATGTCTGCTTTGTTTAGATCTAAAATAAATAAATAAATAAAGTATCCCTCTCGAAATTGGCGTAATGGCGAGTCTTCTAGAAGTAACTCTTGTTTTTTAAATAAAATATGCTACTTTCCCATAGACATACACTATTTTTTTTACAACAAAATTTAAAAGGCATTTGGTGTCATTAAAGTTTAATGTCTATGTGAGCATTACTGACTCGCTGGCATTTGGTGTCATTAAAGTTTAATGTCTATGTGAGCACTACTGACCCGCTGAGCCGCCTACGAATTTCGTAACACAGACTTCCTATATCTCATCGTGTTTTCTGTTATCATTTCTCGTGAGTTTGATCGCTTCTATCTTCCTATCTTCCTCGCTGGCACTCAGCATCTTTTTTTTTCTTTATACCTTACACCTTCATCTTAATAACGCAAAATACTTGTATATGCAGCATTGTTTCTGTGTCCCAAGGTTAACGAGGATGTCATGTGGCCAGCGCAACGACCAACCGCCTTTACTTTGCCCCAACTAATGTCAGTTACCCATTAGCGTTAGAGCTTGGTGGACTCAGAGGCCCCCTTAAGATCCCGAAATTAAATATCAGTCTTCACTATGATTCGACCCCGGGACCCATTGGTTCGGAAGCCAAGTGCTCTACCACTCAGCCACTTTGCCTCCAATGTTATTTTTAAAAATCACGTTCTAATTACCGCCAACAGCGATTCTCATATTTTGGATTCATTCTTTTTCTCATTTCAGAACTATTATATTCTCAGCGTGCGTAGCGCGTTTAGTTTATCACCCTTTAGAATTCTCAGCTTTGTACCCACTGTCTGGCGATCGTGACCTACAAATTTTGTTGAATTTATTCCAAACACACAGCTGTTACCTGTGATTCAACACCTACCTATGCAGCAGACTGACTAGCTTCGTTTTACTTAAAAAAAAAATAGGTTCAAACGAATGTGGTGTGTGTCCCAACCGCCCACCAACTGATCCATTCATAAACAAAGAAACAAACTGCTCATTTCTTTTTTTGTTGTCTCCTAATTAGAACTGTATTGTGAAATAGCATTCAGAAACCAGCGTTAAATATAGGGGAAGTTTATCAGGCCCCGCTCATCGTTACCAAAAATATCGATCACAGTGCTTGGATGCTGTATTGTGCCTACGTCAAATTTGCATTGCTGTTTGATGTGATCAAGGCCCCGCATCACTTCCATGCGGGTTCTGATTATAGGCGGGCCATCTCACGTTTGGTGTTGATTTCGTTTGTGTATTTATTGTTAATTTTTATTATTTTTATCTTTCCATGATGATAAAACTAACAGTTGGTTGTTATAGGATTTTTTTTTTGTAACAATGGTTTAACAGTAGGCAACAGCACTGATTGTGTGTGTTTGTATATATATATATCAATACCGGTATCAGTGAAAACACCACAGAAATGGGACTAATGGAAGACGGAGTAAGATATATTCAACTAATACTTTTCTTGACCTAGATCTTGCAACATGTTAGCCTTTTATAATTTACCTACCCTACCAGCCCTCGCCATGTGTTTCGTATTTTAATACTCCCGAGGTATACTAAAGAAATGTCTTTTTAGCCGTCGGTGACTACTTTTATATTAACAGCTTTCTAGTAACCGACGTTTAAACCTTTTAGCGGTGCAAATTGAATTCTTATCTGTTGGACGAACTGGGAGTAGGTCAAATTCCGTCAGCTTGAGTTTGGTCTTGACCTGGTAGGGCGAGATATGTTTGACACCATTTTCTATCTATCTATCTAATCTATCTATCTATCTATCTATTTATCTATCTATCTATCTATCTATCTATCTATCTATCTATCTATCTATCTATCTATCTATCTATCTATCTATCTATCTATCTGTCTGTCTGTCTGTCTGTCTGTCTGTCTGTCTGTCTGTCTGTCTGTCTGTCTGTCTGTTCGTCCATCTATCCATCCATCCACCCACCCACCCACCTGTTTGTCTTCCTGCCTGCCTGCATGTCTGTTAGTCAGTCCGTCCAACCTACCGACCATTCGTCCATCCAACCATACATACATCCATTCATAGTTACCCACCTACCCGTCTTACAGATATAAGAAGAAAGGGCTAGATATAAAGCTGTTATAGTCCTCGTATCGAGGCTTGACCGAATTTTATGAGTCAGTGCCATGGTTATGCATTGCACTTGACACACACATTTTCAGTGTTGCTACATATATACATTCCCACATCTGTCGAATGTGTCTGTAACACAGCATAAGACACGACAGTATGACTTTGAGTTAGTGGGTCTCAAACATATGCACAAGTGCCTCTTTATCAGTTCTGTCTCTTGTTCGTTAACCTCCAACGTGAGTGCATTTAGCGATAAAGGCGATGTTTAGCTCACGGACCAGCAAAAAGATTGCCACAGATTTGCTGGTCGAGAACTTTTGGTTCGATCTGTTTCGCGTACATCTGGTCACACCCCTGTGACAACATTCAAAGCGGCAATATCTAGATATCCAGAAGCCCATCCCTGTGGGTCCCTTTGAAATTCGCATTTTGGCGGGCATTTAGTAATTATCTAGTTTGACTGTTACAATTTTTAAAGTAAAAAATAAATACATTTAATTTTGCTAAAGAGAACTAGATCTAGGTTTTGAAAGGACTATCGCATTCGGGGATTTCTGAATGTAAGGCATTTTTGATTCAAGAGTTGAGGAAAATTTTGTGCATCGTCTTCTTAGTCTAGATCTAAAGGCCTATCATTGGAACATTATAAAGTGTAGTAGATCTATATATTCGCTTAACCAGGATTCTTTCTCCGTGGGAATTTGGGGGGGGGGGGGGGGGGGGGGGGGGGAATGTACCATTATTTTTTGTTTTTATTAAAAATCTAACATTCATTTTTTATCAAGAGAAAAAAACCTCCGCTCTATAAGTTGTATAAAGGAAGCATTGTCTTTTAATAACAAACAGTATTAACAATGTTTTTATTTTTTATGCTCACGCTCATGTTTGACTATCGGCGTGTCGTTGGCCAACTATTATGCAATCAATCGGTCCATGAAGCAGTAGCTGGTGAATAGGATATACTAGTTTCTCATTATAGTTGTTTGAATAGTAAAGGAAATACCGATTTAATATTTCCTATAGTTTGTGAGGCATAAAGTCGTAAGGAAACACACATATACATGCACTGTACAAGTCTTAAAAGGATATGTCAAAATGATTGCTTAACTGGTCATTTTTTTCGCGTGTACTTCCGGTCAAGTCACGTCCCTTATCGTGTTGCCAGATAAACCCTTCTAGAGTCAAGTTACGCAGAATTCAACACAATGCTATGGTATCGGAGCCACAAAGTAATTTGGGCTGAGAGCTCTGTAATTTTTTTTTATTATTGTACCGGACACCTGTTATCTTCGGTCGGATTTTATTTCCCCCCAACGAGACTGGACCCCATTATTCAGACGACCCGCCCAGTCAGTTAGTGGCAGCGCAGTCCCAGTTCTCATGACCGCTTTTCAATGGAAGGGTCCACCCTCAGTGCAATTATCCATCACAAAACTATTTCAGGCCTGAATCGTCGCTATTTTTTTTTATTCAATTGTCTATGCTTTGTGATGGGTTTTTTTTAAGTTCAAAGAGTGATAATTACAAAGGAAGTTGCAATGCCTTGTACACACCGTTGACACACATTTGTTATATTTCGTGTACAATTCACAGTTGACACACACTCAGTGAACAAAGGTTTTAGCACAGGAGCTCACCAGACGTGTCACAGACTTTAACATAGTTATGATAATCTAAGAAGACCACCAGCGGACAATGGTAATGTCTGCGTTGGTTGTTGCAAAATATGTAGGTCGCAGCTGGGCTGCGTGGCCATGTGGATGAAATAAATAAATAAGCCTTGTCTTTGAGTCCGAAGATTAATGAGGAATGCAGTATTTCCCTTGAGTGAACTAAACATAATTTGTTAGGGCGTAGCCAGAGTCAAATCCCCCTCTTCTATAAAACAATTCCAAAGAAGAAAAAAAGAATGCAAAGACAATCCCCAAATTCCAAGAGCATAGACAAGGAAGATTTTGATTTTAAAACCCTCTTCAAAATGTACGATAAAACCCCCTCTTCAATATAAGACTATCCATTTATCAGTCACCAGATTCTATGAGCGTAGCCAAGAACGGTTTTGTGTTTAAAAACCCCTCCTTCGTGGTTTATAGTTAAAAACCACCTCTTCAATATAAAAAAGCAAATTGGGCACTCAAAATTATATGAGCGTGGCCAAAGGGTTTTTGAATTTAAACCTCCCTTTAGCGGGATTTGAAGCTAAAAAATACCTCTTCAATATATATATATATATATATATATATATATATATATATATCGTAGCCAAGGGGGGTTAACTCCAGCGGGGTTTGAAGCTAAAGAATACCTCTTCAATATAAAAAAAAAAAAGCAAATTACACACTAAAATTCTATGAGCATAGCCAAGCCAAAAGAAAAAAAAAAGGGGGAGGGGGTTTGAGTTTCAACTCCCTCATCTTCAATTTTATTCTAAACTAGTCACCAAATTCTATGACCGTAGCTAATGGAGTTTTGAATTAAAAAAACAACCAAAAAAAAAAAACCCACAGATTTTTTGGTTTTACCCGCCCCCCCCTTCCCAAATGATGTTGACGATAAAACTTCCCTTTTTCATATAAAATCTAAAGCAAACTACAGTCACCTAATTCCAAGAGCGTAGCCATAGAGGTTACACATTTCTACTAGTGGCTGGGCTCCCTTTATAAAGTGCAGTGAATAGTCATCTGCCGAAATTGAAAAAGTCTAAATGTGGCTCAACAAAGATGGATAAGACGGATTTTAAGAGTCCGTTATAGAGATTGGGACTCAATCAAGGAAATCCTTTGCCGAACTGGGAGTCGACCCCTTTGTAAAGTTGTGATAGTGCGTCGCATGAGGTTTGCGGGACATGTTCTACTACAAAATGAATTACGCATAATAAGTGTTGCGATAACATGGAGGCCATTACGAGGAAAGCGCAAACAGAGTCATCCTAGTACAACTTGGCACTACACGTTCATAGAGCTCCTCAGAGCTGGTGGGAAGAGGCTTCAGACATTGCCAGTGACGTATTTTTGTGGAAACAGCTTGTCGAACGACGCGGGGGTACCTAATTCAGTAAGAATAGTACATAAGGTTTTTAAAATAAAACTTTTTAATACCAGGATAATGCACTGTAGATACCTCAGAATATGCATTTTGTTGGCTTTTAATACTGGAAATAGTGCTTGGCGGTGGGGCTCCGCCCCGCGCTAGGGGAGCTCGCAGCGCTCCCCCAGACCCCGTTGATGCCAAAGGCGGGAAGTCTACAATTTTTGCACTAACTCCAGGAAGAACCTATTCTAGGGTACAATAAACGTCTTTCAAAAGAACGAAGGAATTAATTATGTGCACACACACACACGCACACATATGAATTTATTTTTGCGGGGGTTATCTCCCCCCCCCCAACCCCCCCGAAAAAAAATCCGGCTACATCCATGTAATTTGTAATAGCTGTTTGCATTATAAAATAGTGTTTAATGTTATAATTATAAAAGTTATTATTATTATTATTGCATTATAAAAATTAATTTTAGAAAAAAATGCAAAAAGGGATAAAGTTAGTTGGAAGCAGATTTAGAATCTGTCACCGCTGTATTTTTGACATCATAAATGTCACTGTGGTTATGTTTTGATGCTGTGATATTATTGTTGGTTTATCTATGTAGGCGTGGTGGTGACACTGGGTTCATATTATAATTCACAGAATAAGGAAATGACACTTGATGTAGCAGACACAAATAAGTTTAAGTTAAGTAATAACACCACATATTGAATATGATACACAATTCAATTCAGGAATGACCAGTATTAATCCTCTATAGAAATATGGCGAATATAATGACAACTTAGTAACTAATCTATAACCAACTTCTTTAAACAACTAACTCAACTAACTATATTAAGTGACTCTATCAAGTGCTTGCTACCAACTCCCCATATTGACTGACTGCTCTTAACCCTGGTTCACTTAAGGTCAAGAGTGTTCACCTTAGGGCAACATGAGTTGTGAATAACATTCACAATATAGAAATAATATTCACAATATAGAAATAGGGTGTCTACACTATGGCACCAACTTTGAGGTGGTGCAGAATCTATATTTGTAGCTTGTTGATTTTTTTATTTATAAGCCACAAAAACTTTTGTTTACGTACTTTTATTAGAAGGTCTAGTGGAACACATTTATAACCATCATTGCATTCACCTTGTTATGCATATGCCATTTAGCTACAGTAGGTCAGACAATTAGCATGTTATTTGGACGTTTAAGCTTCCCCCCCCCCCCCTCTTTCCAGTACCTTCTTGGACGTAGAGTCAATACTGGCCACCAAGGGTAATTTTTAGCGTAATTAATCACGTGATCATGTCATGGTTGTGTTCGTCATTTATGCAGGGGTCGTTATGAAAGATCGGTCTCGGGTAGAACTGCAAATCTGTTAGATTGGTTTCACATGTTTTTTTGTTTTTATAAAGCTTATATCAACTCACTCTGTCTTTCTGTCTGTCCTATACATATTCTAAACGGATTTCTCCCACTTCCCATTCTCGGATCGTGTTGAAACTTGCACAACTATTCATTTTCTATGATAACTGATGAATCAAACAAAACATTAACCAATTATTAAATAAAATTGCTTGATATCTAAAAAGGGACAATAAATCTTACAGTATTGAGATGTATGACTGTAAATATGTAGTTTTTTTTTCTTTTACGTATGTGAAATAAACATTTCGCTTGTTCTGGTATGCTTTGTTCTACAGGTTCCTGTGACACTTAACTGTTCTTCGTAATTATTTCTACAGTTCCAAAACAATTAAGATTCTGCGTATGTAGAAGTTTAGAGAAAAATACTAGATCTAATTACTCAAGAATCTTTATTTCTTTTATAGAAAAGACCCTCAATCGGTCATCGATATTGATAAATCTATACTGTCCTCTTGTGGGATATTTGTCTGAGACCTGTGGAAAGTTGATATATTTTTGTGATTTCCCGTCTACCAGTGTCGTCGAGTGGTACAATACACAGGAATCAATAACAAACAAACAATACCCCCCCCCCCCCTTCCTTCATCAAGCCCCGGGAGATAAACGTGTTCGTCATAAGGAAATGAATGGCGTGGAGTAAGGGGTGTGCAAGGCGTGCTACCCCCTCAGACCCTGAGCCTTGCAATTTTTTGTTTTCACTTGCAAAGTCGTCAATCACATTACGCTATGTACACCACATGCTCAGCGCTGTTCGCCCCGCTTCCTCTGGGGGAGCTCATGGCGTTTTCCCAGATTCAGAGTCAGAATCCTCAATGAGGTCTCCGATGTCACTTTGCAAAGGCCCCAATATTCTTAAGTCCAGGCCTCATGGACTAACTTAAAAATTAAAATATAAGGAGACGGCTCTTTCTTTCTCTCTCTATTTCTCTCTATATATATTTCTCTCTATATATATTTCTCTCTATATATATATTTCTCTCTCTCTCTCTCTCTCTCTTTCTCTCGCCAATTCAATACTTTTTCTTTTTCTGTACATGCAGATTCGCTGCGCAGTCGGCAGACGTTTCAATGCAGCCGGATAGCACCGTGTCACGTGCAGTATAGAGGCCGGCGAGGCGTAGGTTGGGAATCGCTGACTTTAAGAGATCTATAGCTGTCTGCTCTGTGAGCGTGCATTTAAAGTCGTTCGTAGAATAAACATAAACTTTCATACCAAATTTGCTCACTCTAAGCCGTGGCTGTGCTCCTTTGATAACTTACTCCATATTTTACATGTCACATTCTAGGCGCGATTCTCTCGACCCAGTGACAGCCAATACTTCGATTGGTTTGTCAAAGTATTTGACAGGGGAAAGAAAGCACCGGGTATATTATCGTCTGCTTTACATCCCCAAACCACGTGGCGGCGTTGCCACCCCCCCCCCCCCCCCCCAAAAAAAAAAACAACAACAAACAAACAAACCCTGATTTATTCAAGACAAGCTATTTCTTTGAATATTTATCTGCATTCATTTCCGTTCCTTTCTTTTATTCCCTCCTTTTGTTTCTATCTGTCTGTCTTGTCAGTCTGTCTGTCTTGTCAGTCTGTCTGTCTTGTCAGTCTGTCTGTCTGTCTGTCTGTCTGTCAGTCTGTTATTTTGTTCTTTTGGTTTTGTGTCGTCTTCTTTTTGTCCGTCATTTTACGGAAAGTTCATCAAATGACGTCATGGAGAGTGTGTGGGTGTTTGTTTGTCTCCATGCCGACGGGAAGAAGAAGTTAGCAATTGGCTGGTGGCTATGCAGTTTGAATGATGCTAAACCGTCTTGTGTACGCCAGACGACTTCAAGATGCCAGAGTGTAAAGAGTTAATACAGACGTGTTTTTATTGTGAGTTTGATTTGTTTATAATGTTAGCTTATTTCATTTCATCTCACGTTATATATCACGACTATATTATATTAAAAGTTTTATTTAGTGTTGTCCACAAAGAAGTTAATGAACTATTTCAAGTTTTGTAGATTAAACTATAATACGCCTACAGCGGTTTAGCTGTCTACTAGCAGTTTGGTGCTACAAGTCAACCACCGCCAACAACAGCCTATTGATTTAGTAAGAATTATGGGTTTTACTTGTACGTAAATAAAATAAAGAGTCGGAATCAGGGTCATATGCATAAATACTAATTCGGAATCAGGGTCATGGACATTAGTTTATGAATGACATATAGCCACACATACAAATTTATTGTTTTATTATCACTTCTCATCTGCATACAATTCCACCTCAGATGTGACCCTTCTCTGAAGTAATTGTAAAAATCAGTGAGTAAATTCCTCTCTCTCTCATTCTTTCATATATATCCCATGATATATATATATATATATATATATATATATATATATATATATATATTGCCGCCAATGGATTAATAAATATATGACATACTACGCTTCAGATTCCAACTATTAACTAACAGCTATCCGTATTAAGCCCTTGAAGCCAGAACCAGAAGCAGTCTTTGGACTTAAAATTACAAGTCTGATGACCAGTTGTTGGTCAGAAATTCTTGAGCACCTACATCCAACCACCATACTAGCCAGATGAGAGGTTTACATTAGTAACTAGTTAAATATTTACTAACATATTTTACATTGACCCTCCAACACACAGCCTTTATAGTTGGTGGCCTCGTACATACATAAACACAGACACGCTCATGCTATACAGATTAATTTTTGTTTATAAATACTGTTAATCTTTAATAAATCAATCAGTGACAGAGTTTAAAACAATACGGTAAATAAAAGGAAAAAAATAATACCAACAAATATAAGTATGTTATTTAACAGTTTCTTAAAATGTTCAGCAATACAAGCTATTTACGAGACACTTGGGTATTCGGCTCGGGCCCCGGCCGAATATCAAATTTTACTATCCGGTCATATCCGGCTCCGGCCGGATATCAAAAAGTACTATCCGGTGCAGCCCTAGTATGTATAAAATCACTCATTTTGTGTGGCAACCATAAAGATGAATAGCAATTTAATATTTAAATCAAATTTTCAGAAATATTGGTAGCTTAGTCTCCATATGTTAAACATTTTGAAGTCTCGCGTTTGCTACGCATTTACTTTCGTCGTTTTGTGGGAAAAAAAGCCGCATAAATGTCAACACACCTTATTGATACGGGCACATACAAAGGGAAAGAATTAGCTAGGCTTTACAAAAAATGGGAAAAGACAGGTGGACAAAGTCGAAAAAAAACAAACCCTGTTAATTTAAGTCTGAAATGAGTCTTTTGAAATATTTATGGACGAAAGAAAGATTAAAGAACAAGAGTGTCTAAAATTGTTCATTGTTCCGCAAAAATTGTTACAAAAAAAAAAAAACGTAACTGGATTCTACTTCCTAAGTTATCAGCCCTTGAAATGTGGCCATTTCTGAACTTACCTCCGATTTCAATATTTTGATTTTTAATTCTACTACTGTGAGAATCTCACAAGATTACCGAGATGCATTATGTAGCCAGCCGCACAGTCTGAGCCCTCTGTGTTGGGCTCAGCATGGGATTACAATTATTTTCAGTGCTGGTACGCGTGTCACACAACGCTGCTTGCCATCCTAATTATAGATAATTTTACTATTGGCCCGCCTTACTCTTTAATCATATCCCAGCATTCCACTCTACGTTCGTCCCCATATAATATATGCAGAACTACTCCACGTGTGTTATTGTATGTAGTAAGAAGGGGAAGAAACTCTTCTTTTTTTTCTCTATATATCTATATCCAAAAGATATGCCACTGTCATGGAGTTATTCTAATTGATGTACAATCTATCTTTGAGCGTTCTAACGCTGCGTGCCATTTTGTTGTATTCAAAGCCAACACTAGTTCAAGTCATGTTGGTACATGCATATTCAAAGCTAGACACTATACCATACTGTGTTTGCTTGGGTTCAAAGCTACACCATATCTTGCGACGTGGTTCTGTTTAAAACCACATGTTATGCGTTGATGATGGTTCTCATATTTTTTCACATACTGCTGTCAAAGCGCATGGTTCTCAAACGTGGGCTGGAATGTTTCTTCTGCTGTATCAATGTCATGGGGTACCGAACGTTACCGAGTTATGTAGATATTCGATAATTGGATGTAACATCTAATCAGGCTTGAAAAAAAAATAGCAACACACCTCTATTATATCTAGAAAAGATAAAGATGTGTCAAAGGAAAAAAAAAACAACTAACATATCAGAAGGAGTAAACGTATATATCAAAAGGAAATAACAAATACATAAACTAATATATCAAAGGGAAACAACTATGTAGCCTCCAAACATACATGAAATTCGCAGACGGATACGTTTGCAGTTATAAAACATGAAGCTTGTCGTATTGAAGTTTTATTGCTACACTGTGTAGTGAATATTAATAAAGTAACGTATTTTTAGCCAGTCTGTAAAAGTTGGCCGGTTTTAAGTTTCACTTTGTTTCACTAAGTAACAGAAGTTTCTTCAAAATGGTATAGATATACTAGATCTACATTCAGGGTCAAGAAGTTCAGGATTACAAGAAATATGACGTGTAAAGTGTATATGTGTGTTGGGGATACGGCTCATGATTTCCCGATAGTGTTATTTTTAAGAACACCTAATCAATATCGAATACCAGTTGAATCAAGTTATATTTAAAAAAAAAAAAACTTGTCATGTGATCTGTTGGCCATTTAGGCTTCAATATAGTATCCTATATATAGATGTATGTGTCAATAATTTAATTAGCAGCAGTTTCCACATAAGTATGTTTAGGTTTCGTGTTTACAAGTTGAGTATTTATTAGCCCTCGTGATGGCCCTACTTACTGGATCCCTCCTCGCCCACCAGCTATCTAGTGTTAAAACGTTCGCGGGACGGCACGTAGCATTAGAAAGCTTTTCTCTACAGCTGGCCCATAGCGAGGTTTTAATTGTAATTATCAGCCATTTTCTAACGTCCCTTAATGGAACCGTTAAATTTTTAATCTCGTGCGTTTCAATCGTTACGTCGGATGCATTTTTTTTTCAAATTCAACGGGTAGAAAAAAAAACGCATTCCCCCCCACCCCCCACCCCCTCTTCTATCTTCTCATTTTCCTTTAATGTCTCGCAAATCTGCAGGTGTATTTATTTTTAAGTTAATGTCTTACTTTTAATCAGTACTGGAATGTGTGAATTCTCTTGTATTCTTTATGTGAGAATGATTAAAAAAAGGACAGCAATGATTTCTACCGCATCGAATAGAAATGTGACTTCGGCGCATTCCCAGTGTGAGCTACGTCCCTGATATCGAAGAAAGGTTCTTCTTCTATTTCTTGAAACTTCAGGTAGAGTTGAGCCTTCGGCTCTTGGAACTCTAGGCCAGCAGAAGTGAACAAGAGCTCCCTCTCACCGGCCTGAAAGAGAACAGTGTACACTGTTCTGTCTGGCGTGTGGGTCAGACTCACGGCAAGAGGCCGCGTACACTAAGACCCCCCGCCATTTTCCTTTTTTATACCAGGCTAACCGTGCGGGACACGCCATTTATGTAACGGCCTCTTGAGGAACAGTGTCTGGATTGTGACAAGGTTGTGGGAGCTTTTTTACAACTCCACGCAGTGCAATGAGGATGCTCTCGCATCCCCTTAGGCACCCCCTCGGGAGTCTTGTTTTGCTACCCTTTAGCGTAATCATTTCCTCCTACGATCGTTTCCACCCGGGCGCCACTATGAGGCAGGGTAGCATGCCCAGGGAAGAAAGGTTCAACTGAATTAGATTTATTGTTGGAACTGACTTGGTAGCTCTCGTTTCTTGGCTCGTTTCTTGTCTCGTTCACGAGTTAGAATGCGCGATCAATAGTCTGGTCCTTATCTTTATTTTGAATGACATGCCTTGTAATGATTAAACGTAACTTTGTAATCTGGTGGAACAATTTGAATTTTTTCTTGTATAAGTGAGTCTTTTACTTTGAATGTCTTGATCTGTATTTTGTGTAATCGTTCAATATTTGAAATCCTCTGTCTAGAAGGTATAAAGTAGACTTCTCTTTTGTGTGGCTTTTTATTTTGCTAGTAATAAACCAGCCGCCTCCCACACTTTAAGCTCTGCCAAGCGCCTATCACATCAACTTGGATTCCGGGATGTCTCTCAAATATTTTCCGTAGAACAATCCATTCCTAAATTGCGATGAACTCTCAGCACAACAGCCAAACACTTTGCTTCGAGATTATTTGTTGTACGTAAGTTTTGTCATTTTCGTTGCCTCATTGTTGTAATATAGAAAAAAAATGTACACAAATACTTCTTCCCTAGTGCTATTAGAATATGGAGTGGGTTTATTAGACCAAACAATTCTTTTGTCTCTTTGTTTGACAAGTAAATACTACTTCGTCTACAAAAATAAAATCTATAGTGAACCAAACAGTGACAATAACAGGCCCTCGCTCCCGCCTCGCTCTGGACGATGACCCAAACATGTTGTTTACGAATTAAATCCCTTTGTTCAAGTAATGACCACTAATTACTCGTGATGGCATGTCGATGTTAATGAATTGGAAATGCCCTAACTGGTCCATTAAAGTTTTGTTTCCATTTTTTTTTTTAAAAAGATCTCATTAATGCAATTTCTGATTGTTAGTAACACAATTTCAAAGTGAAGAAAATCTTAAATTACTTACATGCTTCAACTTACTAACGTACAAGAAAAAAATATCAGCGTACTGATATCCCATGCATCAACGTACTGAAAGGTAAGAAGACTGCTCTCTGCAGATCAAGTGTAAATTGTTTATTGAAAAAAGTAAAATATATTTTAAAAAAAACAAAAAAACTTTTTTTTTCTAAAAACCTTGCTTACATTGCGTAAAATTGCATCTATTATTTTAAATCAACCATGTCATTAAGTTTTTAAAAGATCTAGACTAACAATAACAAATTAGTGCGTTTGGAAATATCTTTATTAATTGCCTTTTGTTTAGTAAACTTTAATTCGTATATAATACTTAGTGATTCAATCCTTTTTGTGGACCAATTTGGGAGAAGGTTTCCGTGCTGCCTTTACAAAAGGCTCAATGTCTCGTACCTCCATGATGGAAAGTCGAGGATTAGCCACTGACCTATTCGACTAGTTAAATAAAAAAAAAAGAAGGTTTTATAGTTCTCTATAGTCAAATTTTTACAAATGACGTAATTATCTACACAATGCTTATCTCCCTTTGGCTTTTCAGATTTTCTATGAGTTGATATAAGCTTTGTAAAAAAGGTTCATTATTCAGGCATGAGACACATTAAGTCATGTGACAATCCTATTTGCTGGTTGATAACTTCTAAGAAAACAGTCCACATTCTGTCCGATCTAGGACTCTTGACTTTGTATCTTAATTATTAGTCATTATTGATTGTTTCAAAAATATATCTTATTGTTTTGTACACTATGAAATGCACCCTCTCAATATCTTATCTCTTCTTTCTTTTGAATACTTTTCTTATTTCTTCTCGCCCGTCAGTCTTGTCAACTTTAATATTCACCCAAATCCAGCGCTTGGACTTAAATAAATGTTTGCTTTGTGCATGATTAGCTGAAGCAGCCGTCGGAAATGTCGGAGGAAGCATCCTTGCAATTATCAACACTGACGTCAAAGTTGGAGCTCGGTGTCGAGTGCCACATACCGAGTTTTCCGAGAGTATCGAGTGATATGTTTGCTGCCTTATTGTACGCCAAATAAGGCTATTTATGGGACTAGTAAACAGTAGCACATCTATATGTAGTATCAGTAAAAATACTCAGTTTTAAGTAAAAAATTATTAGTATTATCGCTGTATTATGCATTGAGAATTGAAAAAGAAAAAAAAATACAAAAATTCAAAAAAGGAAAGAAAACAAAATTATCCCCCCATCCCTTTTTTTTTCTGTGAAATCAGAACGGTAATTTGAGCTAAAAATAAACCTCTATCTTTGGAAAATCCCCCCCCCCCCCCCCATCTTTGTATGTCTAAAAAAAAAAAACAACTGTTTACATGAAAAACCAAGGACACCATCGTTTGTTTTTTTTCATTATTACATTGCGAAAAGTATCATGACATTTAGATCTACAAAAGTAGATAAAATAAAATAAAATTTGAAATAAATAAATAAAAGGCGTTTAAACACAATACACTAAGATAAATTACTTACAAGAATACTACAGATCAAATGTCTAATTTGACGTATATTTATATTTTTTGTCGTAAATATCTCAATTTTATTGAATTTTTAAAAACTTGTTAGGGGAAAGTCTTTCACGAAAAAAAAAAGACACTATAATTAATGTTATTTTTGTAGCACTTAAACTGTAGATTGACGTCATTGTTTCTGGAATAATTACGTATCATACAAGTCGGCAGACACAACGCTCGATCGTTTGTGCTTTTTATTTTCCTTCTTGACAATACTACAGTGTTGGTAAGCTTGTCGTAGGCGCAAAGGATTCTGGGCCCATTCATGCTCCTTCATGGCTTGAATGCCCACATAATTTAGAATTAGCTCACTATATTCAGCTACGTAGTCAATAAATCAAGGGACGTAGTGTATAAATAAGTATAAATGCTTAAAAAAGAGGTAGTGATATATTTGCATAGTTTAAATTTTAATCTTCTTATTCCTACAAAGTACAGCCAAAAACGTAAAGAAAGACGTGTGAAACATCAGTGAGGAACGATGTAACGGATTTATAACATGGTCGGGGAGCCTTTCTTTCTTGTCCACTACATTCCATGTACTGGGTACTGAAGAAGCCCACTGAGGGCTGTGCCCTTTATCCCGGTGGCTGGGTGGTAAAGCGCGTGGCTTCCGAACCGAAGGGTCCAGGTTTCGAATCCTGGTGAAGACTGGGATTATTTATTAATAAATTATATTTTTTTTGTGGACGCCTATGAGTCCACCCAGCTCTAATAAGTACCTGACACTATTTGTGCTAGCCACATGACACTCATGTTAACTGTGGGCCACAGAAACAGATGACCTTTACATCATCTGCCCCATAGATCGCTAGGTCTCAAAGGGGCAATTTACTTTTTAAAAAATCCATCTCTTTTGATGGTCTTTTCCAGTATTGTGCCACGGTGAGGCCGAGGGAGATTTTCTCTTAAGACGATACCCAGAGCAGATTTTCACCAATACAAGCATTTCTTCCGTCTCTTACACATTCGAAATCAATTTCTTTTTTTTTTTTACAAAGGCTGTATCAAATCACTCCATGTGCCTGACTGTCTGGTACAAATCTTGTACACGT
The DNA here is from genome assembly GCA_030265305.1 of Biomphalaria pfeifferi. NCBI lineage: Eukaryota > Metazoa > Mollusca > Gastropoda > Planorbidae > Biomphalaria > Biomphalaria pfeifferi. Next base: position 2,765,062 of record JASAOG010000069.1, read on the forward strand.
TATTTTCACAACTTCCATTCTAGGATTAAGTTGAAACTTTGCACAATTATTGTCTCTGACAAAACACGAATCAAGCAAAAAAAAAAACAACTAATTAATTAATGGTAATCAATAAATTTTGGTTGAAATAAAAAGGGAAATAAATTTTACGTGATTGAAATATGACTGTAAATGTGCAATTCTTTCTCTTATATAAGCTTTGTTTTGAATTTTAAAGTATTTTTTATATTTTGCTTGTTCTTAATTGAAAGAAACAACAATAAATGTACATTGGGGAAAAAATTATGCGAATTTATTGGGGGGGGGGGGGGGGGGGGGGGGATTTAAAAACACTGATCTTGATAATGAGTTGAGTGTTACGTTTTGACATATTATGTTACCCCGGAGATCACATGTATGAGATCATGTGTATGGAAACTATTATTGCCATTTTTTTTAGGACGATCATTGACGTAGTTTTACGATAAAACGTAATTGGTAGTTTGTGGATTTGTTTCCCAATACGACGGCGAGGTAAGCAGTTAAGGATTATTCAAGCGATACTTTTGGTGTCTTTCTAACGAGTGGCGACGTACAAACTCAGTGATATCACGACTCCTAGAGATCTATACACTCTACCTTATCTCGCAGTAGGCGTAGCGCTTCTACGCTCCCACCCTCGCTGTCTAGCTCGGGCTTGAAGGTTGATGTTTTTTTCCCCCGAGAGACCACTCTGTAAGAGCTAATGTTCTTTCCATCGCGAGAGCTTTTTTTTTTGCGTGACAGAGATACTTGGATCTCATTATCTGAGGAGGGGAGATGGAGGGCTAAAAAAAAAAAGGTTGAAGCTTCACAATAGTACAGACGTCGACTTCATTGACCAGAGATGTTTCCACGCATTGTAATGTCAACACTGTTTCAGTCAATGGGGTTATTCCTCGAAACTTAGATGAATTGACGCAATGCTTTGATTAGTACGTTACAGTCCTAATATTTTCATACATTTTTTTTCTTTGATGGGCTTACTTAATGCAATAAATTCACTTTTAGAAATCAATTGGCATATTTTTTTGGGGACAGTGTTCCCAATGTCAAACACACAGAGGAACATTTCATCTGAGAGAAATGTTGTGATATTTCATTTGTAATTACTTTCTGCCTTCAAATTTCCTTCACCTTTTTTTCAGACATTTTAGAAAAAAAAATATGTAGGCTATAAGTAAAGTATAAAGATCCTTTAACAAAAAAACAACAACAGCAAAGCTTATCTAGGGGGAAGAACCCCACACTTACAGCTATACTGTCAAAAGGTAGAAGTTATTTCCTTTATTCGATATCAAACAAAATAATAAATTATCAATAATTAGTTGTTTCTTTTAAATTGATTCATATTTTAGGCACATAAATAATTGTTTAAGATTTCAAGAGAATAATGTGAACAATTATATAAGGGGACCAAAACCTACATATTTAGCCATATCTGTGAATACTGAAGGATTAATTTCCCTTGTCGATATCAAACAAAATAATTAGTTACCAGTAGTTAATAGGTAATTTTTTAAAAAATGTCTTGTCTTTGCCAATGGATATTTGTGCAAAGTTTCAATTGGATCCCAGAGTGTGTGTGTAAGAAATAAAGTGTACAAACCAGGCAGACAGACATAGTTGATATAAGCGTTGTAATAATTAAATGATCCAAATCATTATTTTTATAGTCACCCACGTCTAGGTGTGTGTAAAAAAGTAAAGTTCCCCCTTTCAGACCTTGTTGTCCAGAGGGCAGATGATGTAAAGGTCATCTGTTTCTGTGGCCTTCGGTTAATGAGGGTGTCATGTGGCCAGCACAACGACCAACCGCCTTTCCTCAGAGGCGCCTAAAGATCCCGAAATAAAAAAATCCGAGTCTTCATCAGGATTCGAACCCGGGACCCCCGGTTCGGAAGCTTTACCGCTCAGCCACCGCGCCTCCTTTCTAGGCTGGATGGTTGAGAATATTCAGGATATTAATAAACTCTAAAACTTCGTATTCCTATAACGTACCGCCACTAACCGTGAGAAAGCCGCTATGACGTGTAGGACTCCGAACTCTTTTGGATAGTTTTTTTATTCTGTTATTCCAACTTCATCTCAACAAGAAATGTTTTATACAGACATTGTTTTGTTTTTATTTTATTGTACTTTATATAAGAAATCATTATTACAGTGAAGTTTGTTTTTTCTCATGACAATTAGATCTAATTCAGACAAAAAAATTTACTAAGGAATTTAATTTGTATACATACATATTAAAAAAATTGATACCCTATTCGATGCCCCTTGAAAACTTACTACTAACTATATCTTAAAGTCCAATAGTTACTAGATCTAATAGGCATTCTTTGACACATTTAGTGGCGGACTCATAGAGGCTGGAACCCCGGGCAAGTAGACCTTCGTTATTGGTATTTAGCTGCATATATTTATCAAATGTGTTGATTGATTAAAAATAGAGATCTGCCTCTTTATTATGGTCTGTCCTGTTTGAAAACAAATTCTCCATTGCAGCACGCTTGCAACTTTTCTATGCACGACCATCTCCACCTGTATTGTTGCATGATAATTATTTATCTTTAGCCCTAGTCTTAACAATAGGGTTAATGACCGCAGGAGGAAATTGTGTACAAGTATTTTATTTCATCTTATCTCACCTGCTATGAGAAGGAAGTGCGGCTGAGTGTTATGTGTGACCTGTTCTTTGCTCTGAGGGGCTGACCAAGAAAAGCTTTGCTCAAAGCGAACAACATATCGATCTGATGTTTCACTTCTAATTGTTACCCGTGAGACATTATGTAGCTTTCAGTGGTTCTAAAACTTTTTACCTTATTGTAAAACATGTTTCATTTCAAATTGTAACTCGTGAGATTTTAATTATGTTACTTGTAACTGAACTGTTAGTTGTTTTTTTTTTTACTGAGTTGTAAATTCCCCCCCCCCCCCCCCCCCCAAAAAAAAAAATCGACCTAATAAGCAAGATAAATTTGAAAACTTTTTCCCCCCTTGTACTCAATGATACCTAAAGCAGATTACAATTAAAATATGAATGCGTTTGGTCTAATTAGCTTTGTTCGCGTAAGCTTTTTTGCCTTGCTGACATCTATACTTTTTGCCTTGCTGTCATATATACTTTTTCCCTTGCTGTCATATATACTTTTTCCCTTACAGACATCTATACTTTTTGCTTTGCTTACATCTATACCTTTTGCCTTGCTGACATCTATACTTTTTGTCTTGCTGTCATATATACTTTTTGCCTTGCTGTCATATATACTTTTTGGCTTACAGACCATCTATACTTTTTGCCTTGCTTACATCTATACTTTTTGCCTTGCTTACATCTATACTTTTTTGCCTTGCTGACATCTATACTTTTTGCTTGATAGTCAGGGACTACTCTACTCACAGCTCCACGCCAGTAAGATCGATGTTGAGCTCATTTGTCAAAGTCAAAGGTGTTGCAAGACAATGTAATTATAATGCTGATAGTTCGGCGTGTAACAGTCCTCGGGTATTTTTTTTTTATCTCTCGTTATTTATGATATGGTGGCGCTTACAACAATGAAAGAAGGAATAAAAAAAAGTGCATGATCATATGTATTTTCGACCAACCTATTTTGAGATGATTAATATTATCTTCACTACATGATAAATCACGTATATCGTTACTAGTGTAATCATACAATACAAAATGTGCACATTTATATGACGCTTTGAAATGATTGATTGCGATTGTTGAAGAAATGTCTTTTTATTTTATTGAAAATTGTTGAATGGTGCAAAGCCCATACGCATAAAGCTCATCTCCTTCTGGAAAATAAAGCGAATTGACATATTAAAACATTAATATATCTATTTCATCTATATGAAATTTGAATACTGACATCTAAATAAAGGAAATGTATATAAAGGGATTAAGCTCTACTTTGAGTTCTAACAATTTCGTACCTATACACATATTTAAAACCTAGTTTATCTTACTTGTTCAAAGCCCCACGCTAAAAGACGTCTCGCGATGCACACTGTATGCCCGTTATAACGATTACTAAGCCCCAAACTAGTGATATAACTCAAATATTACATGATTGTTTAAACATTCACTTGGACTGCCTGATTGTTATGCACTACACTAATGTGGTAAACGGTACTGAGAAATGATTTCTTGATTGCGAACTGGTGTCAGACGTGGGATTCCCCCTTCTCCCTTTAGAAGAGTATAAGTTAACACCATTCTGCTTCTTTAAAGATAAATTTATAATAGCAGACATTGATTATTTGTGTGTGTGTGTGCGTTAAAACATTGTGTGCAAAACCTGACACATGCTACAGCAAAGCGTTTTTTTTTAATTAGTTCAAAACCTTTTAATTTGGGTTCGTTTTCTAAATTTTGCAAGTTAATCTTCCTTGAAAAAAAAAAACCTTCGCTTTTTTTTTTTCGTATGCGGATTATGTGAGGATTGTAGGCGCTTTCGGTAATTATTAGGAATTTGAAGGTTTTCACGTTTCTTGTGCGCATGGCTTAAAACTCGAGTGCGCCTGGCTTAAAACTCGAGTGCGCCTGGCTTAAAACTCGAGTGCGCCTCGTTTAGTGTGTGCTCCATCGTAATTCTAGTGGAATTGTTTTCGCCCATTCGGGATTCCTGACTTGTATTGAGACCTGCATTCAGTTTTACACTAGATCAGTGTTTCCGAAACTGTGTTCACGAAGCCTGAATAGGTGTTCCGCGAACTATTGGAACAATTGACTAGTAGGTAACCAAGTAAATTAATCTCTAAAAAAACAAGCAAAGTGTTCCGCTAAATACCCCGGGTGTGCGAAGTGTTAGGGTTCCATTAAAGAAAAAGTTTGGGAAACACTGCTCTAGATTGAGGGTCATCGTGAATGAGAAGCACTTGGGAAGGAATGTCAAAGGCTGAAACCGGTCATTGAGCATTTATAGTCATGGACAAAGGGTGGCCACGCACTTTGGTCGCGGGCGTTTTTCAAATGTGTACCACCTTCGGTTATTAAAACTAGCTGCGCCATTTCGGTTATGTAATAATAATCCAATAATTAAAAAAAGAAAAATAGTTTTAAAAAATTACATTTTTTTTTTCAAGCTTTTCAGAATTAAACAAGGTTACATAAGACAGTTTGTATGGAAACACAAATTCAAAAATCGGCCCCCGAAGTGGTCCAACCAGGCAGGCTTCAGTATTTTCAGAAAGAACATCCGAATGAAATTATATCAAAGACTAATGAAAGATAAGAATGGAGAAAGAAGGTTGACAGATCTTGTGTAGTGCCCCAACGGTCCCGCAGATCAAAGGATAGGTGAAAGTGAATGTAAAGTTAGATGTGAAACTGGCCTAACTAGTTCCCCTTTCAGACCTTGTGGTCTATAGGGCAGATGATGTAAAGTTTATCTGTTTTTGTGGCCTACGGTTAGCAAGGTTGTCATGTAGCCAGCACAACGACCAGCCGCCTTTACTTTTCCCAAACTATTGTCAGGTGCCCATTAGAGCTGAGTGGACTCAGAGGCGCCCAAAGATTCCAAAGTTGAAAATCCCAGTCTTCACCAGGATTCGAACCCGGGACCCCGGTTAGGAAGCCAAGCGCTTTACGGCTCAGCCACCGCGCCTCCCCTGGCCTAACTGATGTCTTAGAATTGATCTAATTGTTTTGAAAAAGCTCAATCTGTTATTATTATTTTTTTTTTTTTTATAATCTCTAATCTAATCTAATCTTTTACAATCTCTTATTAGAATCCTCAAAAAAAATAATTCCGCAATAAAAAAGAATTTTAGGAAAATAAAGTTTACAAGATTACTATTTGTTTTAAATTAGGTCTAAATTATGATGCATACTAATTAGCTTTTTCTCTTTAATAAACTGCTTGCATAACTGATTTTAAAAATTAGATTTTTCGCTTTCAGAAAAAAAAAGTAGCCGTTGCATCAGAACTTTGAATGGTCTAAAATATTGTGATGTCGGATTTTCAATATCTTTTCTAGTTTAAGAGATCTAAACGGGACGGACGGACAGACATTTTGCACAAAACTAATAGCGTCTTTTCCCCTTTCGGGGGCCGCTAACAAATGCCTACAAAATGTTAAGAAAGGTGAAAGTGGGGCCTAATTTTTCACTAATTTAAGTCTCCCTCCCTAAGTTCCATTATTTTTATATCAAAATGACAGTCGGATAGTTTGTCCATACCTTCGTCTGTCCATTTTTTATTTCAAATAAAAGTTTTTAAAAAGTGAATGAAAATGTTCTAGGCGCTATATATTATAATATTATTAGTTGACCGGCGGCGTAGCCTACTCGCTATTTTGCAAGGCCGGCCTTAGGCCACTGCAACCTATGCGACCGCAGTGGGCCCCGCACTCAAATCTCCTGAAAAATATAGACAAAATTTTTCATTTTTGGGATGTCATTCAATATGGAAAACGCCAATCCTACGTGCGATAAAAAAAAACAAAAAACAACAGCATTATGTAATACCCGTAATTGTGGAATTTATTGAAAGAAGTTTCTAGCACCTCAAACTAATGAAGAATTACTTGAGGTCAACAATTCTCGTAGATAGATTGAAGCATTTGGTAATTCTTACTATTGATCATGATCTATGTAGGAAACAGAATTCTTATTATATACTGTATGACTTTGCTACACGCAAGGCTCGTGTAGTAATTCTGTGCGTAGTAAAGAATGAATAAAATGCAAAGACGAATATATTTTGTAATACAACTCTTAATTTTGACTTATTATCCGTGTCCTTACCTAAACTGTACCCCGCAAAATCCGTTTCGCATTGAGCCCCACAATGGTTAAGTCCGGGTGACGGGTGAATATAGGGTAGATTACTTGTTCTCTTTCCATAACTTCTTGGTCACAATGGTTAAGTCCGACCCTGCTATTTAGTGACGGGTGAATACTACTTGTTCTCCCCCCCCCCCCCTCTTTTTTTTCGCCTCTAAAATTACGTGGGGTAACTCTATTCCGTCCGACTTGCAGAAATAAAACCGTTAAGCCATGAATATATATATATATATATATATATATATATATATATATATATATATATATATATATATATATATATATTCTGTTTTCTTTTTTCTTTTTCTCCATCTCTCTCCCTCTTTCATCATCATAAAATTAGAATCTAATTAAACGATTGCGAATTGTGTGCTATGCAAAACTGGGAGACTGTGTAAGTGTGTGTGTGTCATCGGTGACTGAGCCTTATTGCCAGGGCTGCAACACTAATGTGATTAGAAAGAGAACCTAGAACCGTTATGGGGGTCCAGGCTGAGGCTGAAAGGTCTGGCTTCGGACATTGAAAAAAGAAATTATGTTCCAAGATGCCTAAAAGCTACACTGATGAATATTTTAAAATAGCCCAATTAATGCAATAAGGCGGAATGTAAAATCTTCCAGCCCCGAAATAATAAATGGAGGGATCCTGGCTCCAGAGGCCACGTGTGTCTCGTGTCGTTTGAGGGGGTATCCTCATACCCTCCTCCTCACCCCGCTTCAACGAGTTGTATTAATTATTGTTTTTAATTAGCTTCTGAACCGCCCTTCTCTTAAGGCTTTGTTTTTTTTTTTAAAAGCAACACAACTTAAACTTTACACACATAAACACACGCATGTCTGCTTGAATTGGAATGAAATTTGAAAAAAAAAAGTTCTTGTATTTCAATGAAGGCTTGTTGTTCAATCGAATGCCTACTGGGGGATATGAATATATAAATATATGAATATCTAATGAAGCTGTGATCTTTAGGATTAGAAGTTTTTAACATATGCATTTAAGATTAAAAAGGAAACAACGCTAATGAGGAACAGGTTTTAGAGGAGACAAAGGTGCGTTTGTTTTTATAGATTTTTATATAGGCCATTGCGAAATTGTTGAAACTTTTAAAAGCAATCGAATAATCAAAGATAAAATTCTTACTCCGGACAATTATAGCGATCGTCTTGCAGTTTTAAACGACTTGGGTTCAAATCCTCGTAGACAGAAACAGGTGCTTAATTTGCTAACTTGTTAAAGCTTTGAGTGCATAAACTGATTGCAGGTTGTTGCAGTAATTAAGAACTTCAAGTGATTACATTTCGAATTTCCTAAAACCTGTTTTGATAAGGCAAGACATTCTTATATTCAGATGCATTACAAGCAAGAAATACTTTAAAAAAAAAAAAAAAAAAAAAGTTTATCTAAGGTAAAGAATTCCAGACCTACAACTATTTCTCTCTATAATGTAGACGTTATTTCCCATTTTTTATATCAAACAAAAAATAAATTAACATTAATTAATACACAATTTGGTTAATTTAAAAAAAAATCGATTCGTGTTTTATTATATGCAATAGATAATTGTTTCAAGTTTCATCTTGATTTGAGAATGATTGTGTGGGAGAAATAACGTGTACGATTATCCAAGGGGACAAAACCCTACAAATTTAGCCTTATCTTTGAATACATATTTTTTTTTCTCTTGTTGGTATCAAAAGAAATAAGTAATTACTAGTAATTAATTGACTAGTTGGTTCTTTTTTTTTTTTTTTTATTGATTCATGTATTGTCTTCGCCAAAGAAGATTTGTGCAAAGTTTCAACTTGATTCGAGAATGTGTCTGGGAGAAACAACGTATGCAAATTTTTAACCATTTTTTAAAGTTTCGATACCAGATACCACATACAATATGGTCTGTAAAGAAGCAAAAAAGAAAGAGAAAAAAAAAACAAAGCTTATATTAAGTTAAGGGAGACTACTGCAAACAAATATTATCTTTACACTAAATTTATTTTTTTTATACTCTAGTTATATTTCACTTCTTATCGTCTAATTCTCTACACAAGGCTTATCTCCCCTAGCCTGGTGAGTTCTTTTTTTTTCATTTAAATATGAAATTACACTATAATTAATATTACGACTAATTGATAAATAATTGGTCAATTTTTCAATTGATTCATGTTTAGTTGGGAGCAATAAATAGTTTTAGTTTGATTCGTGTACGGGATGTGGGAGAAATAAGTGTACATATTTGTACCAGACAGACAGAACGAGTTGCTTTGTAAAACGCAACAAACACTTGCTGTCTATCAGGTTTTATTCTTGTGGTTCTTATGTAGTCTTTTCACCTATAGTTTGTTTTTTTTAAATTTTGTTAGGGTAGCACGAATGTTAAGTGACTAACAGCCGCATCTTGATGATCGATCAAATTGACAGCAAATATCTAAAATAGACAAATTGTCAGTTTCCGATTACCTTAAAAGTTCCCTTTTCAGACCTTGTATAGGGCAGATGATGTAAAAGCTGTTTTTGTGGCTCACGGTTTACGACGCCAGCACAACGATCAACCACCTTTTTTCTCCCATCTAATATTAGGTACCTAATAACAATAGAGCTGTGTGGACCAGAGCAAGTAATGGGTCACTGAGCTTGACCCATGACCCATATGACCCATCAAGTTCTCGACCCAGACCCATCATGATCCATGACCCATTGAAACAAATTTTGGCGAAATAAAATATATCAAATTAAATCAAACATGGGACATATTAAAATTGTTTAAAAGTAAAAATATGCTTCAACAAACTACGAAATTTAAAGCACAAAAAGTAAAATGTAAAAAGATGTCAGTTTTTTATTGAACAAAATTTCATCTTATTGCAACAGTTTTCCTCTGTAACCATGCAAAATGACAGACAAAGCTTCAACTGTTTCAGGATGCATGCAGTTACGTTGTGCTGTAATTATGTGCCGTGCATTAAATGAACTAAAATGTCTTTCACATTCCGCTGACGAAGCTGGTATGACAAATATCCTACGTGCGATGTCTGACAAAAGTGGAAATCGTTGGACCCTTTCTGCCCACCACTTCAATGGATTAAATTCACCAGGCATTTTTTCTTCTGGGACTGGCTCTTGGTTGTATTTCGCCATCTCTTGCTCAACCCTTTCCACCGATGTCAGACTGGAGGCAATGACTTTAGTTCTTTCACTAGAAACTCTAATGGAAAGACAAATTCAGAGTAATAAACAGAAATCCTAAATATTGAATAATGACGCAAACATATAATTACATATTTGTTTCAATTATACTATTTGTATGATGCGAAAGTGTAGGCACTATTACATAACATATATACATGGACTGGACATAGTGCAAAAAATCATAAAGCTGCAACATATATAAAGGTTAGGATTAAGTAAGTACTTACCCACTCTGAAACCATTCAAAAGGATTGATTTTTGTCCTTTTTGCTAGAGTTGAAGGTTCATCAGTAGAATTTGTTGTTGATTTGTTGTCCTGTTCTGCTTTTCTTTCTGTTTCCTTGTAATCCCCGGCAAAGGAAATTACACCTTCCTTGATTTGTTTCTGGAACGATTTTCGATCATTATGATTTTTAACAAAATGAAGATCCCGTAAAGTTATGTCTAAGTACGTAGCAACAAAATGTAGCATATTCGTACTTCCCCAGTACTTACTGTTCAGTGCAGAAAGAAATTCTCTCTTAAGAAGTGCAATATTTTCTGTATCTGAGGATTGTGGCTGCCAAGCTTCATGCATTGTATAATAAATTGGCAACACGTTGTTGAGAGTGGGAAGATTTGCGTATTCTAACAGGTTGAAAAAAGTTGGAAACACGCCCAAGAATTCTTCAACCTGTCTTAGAAGATCAATATCAATTCGGGCTATCAGGTGTTCCTTTTTTCTTTCCTTGAGAATATTATGGAGTGCTGAATGACTTTTAGATATGGAGGTAAACATCCCACTTAGGCTTCGCCAAGGCCTAGTTTCACCCCCATGTTTTAATTTTGATGGAAGAAGCGACTGTATTCCACTTGCCTGTCGAACATATTTCACAAGTTCATGGCAAAAAGTATCAAGTTGGCGGAAGTCGGCTTCAGATGATAAAACTCGTTTCCATGCTGTGTCAATGGCAGTATTAAGACGGTGACAAGTGCAATCCAGATGAGTTTTTGATACTGTGGCAGCAACAATGTTTGATCCTCTATCAGTTGTGCATGGAGTGTCGGTCAAACTCAGACCCAGCTCATTCAGGTTTTTGTCAATGAATTTACGGATATTGTCAGTCGTGTGCCGCTCAGGAAAATGCTGACACTTGTACATTGCATGCTTGAGTTCCCAGTCTGAAACCCAAAAGACTGTGAAATCACTAAATGAGTTTTTATTGACATCGTCGGTAGTCATGTCAGTGCAGAAAGCTACAGCATTATGTACAGCTGCAGAAGAAATCTGTTTTCTGATATTTTCTAGACAGTATTTCATTTTGTCAAAAGCGCATTTCTTACAGTTTTTTGCCCATATAAAACGTCATTGACATCTAAATTTCCATGCTTGCTACCGATATTAATCAACGTCTGGGCCAAAAAAACGAAAACCAGGATTGTCGACAATAGCAAATGAACTGCCAGTCTCTGCAACAAAGCGAACTTCTGCTTCTTTTACTGTGTTTCGTTCTGCTACGCTAAAATTTTTTCCTGGCGCCCTTTTCACAAAACTAACCATTGTCAATTGTCTTTTCGGACTGCAGAAACAATTCTTAGCATGATCTGCCATGTTTTTAGTTCCATAAAGTTTCACTGAACCAACTTTACTTTTTGCCTTATACAGTATGCAGCAAAAACAATCCGCACACGCGGTCCAGCCAAAGATTGGGGAGCCGTCACATGTCTCAAGTATACGAAATTTTTTCCATGATTCTGATTTACCATCATTATTTGGTTTCATAACAATCTGACCTTTCATGATTGCTTCCTTCAGACAATCTGCTGAGTAAGAGACATTATCGACGTCGTTACTTGATGATGTACTCGCCGACATTTTAGAATTAAGTTTAGTTTAGATTAATTAAGCACATTCACTGCAAAACAAAATGTCAACAGGAACAGGAAAGAGAAATCTAAATACACGGGTCATGAAATAGTCGATATGGGACAAAAATATCGATTTTTTAAAAAATGCATATTTTGATAGCAAAATATGTCTAGAATCACTTGGTATACTTCAAATTATTAAAATATTGCATTTTAATACTTAAAAACATGTTTTAATATCAGGGGGGCATATAAATTTGTTGAAAAAAATGAAAAATTCAACTAATTTCAACACACGTTAATGCATAAGTCTTAACTACGACCGTATCATATTTGGTATCAATTTAAAGAGGACGCTGTGTACTACGTCATTTTTTTTATTGTTTTCCAAGCTAAAACTAATTATAGAAACTAGAACACGAGAAATGACGTAGATCTCAAGGTTTTTGGTAACATTTGATTGGCTAAAAGGTAGTCAACTACATAGAGGTTTATTTTGATTGGTCTCAAGGCGGCCATCTTGGAAACCAGAGGGTAACTTTAGACCACAATGCACAGCGTGTGTATCAACATCCCTGTAAACTTTAAATCCCATTTTTCTCAAAATAAATTTTTCATGACACACACAATCTTGTTTTTTATTTTTCTAGAAATCTAGTTGTCCAATTGTTTTGTTATAGCATATATGTGTTCATATATATATATATATATATATATATATATATATATATACTACTACATAGTAACAGAGCGAAATTTTAAAATTAAGTCAAGAAATGGAGATATTAGCAGATTATGAACAAATTTAACTTTAATTTTCTATACAAATGTATGGAAGGGCACGTATTGTTTTTGTCGCAAATAAAAAAAAAATCTCGCATTGACCCATGACCCATTTGACCCATCCAATTTTGCGACCATTTAACCCATTGACCCATTACTTGCTCTGGTGTGGACTCAGAGGCACCCAAAAGATCCCGAAATAAAAAATCTCAGTCTTCACCACGATTCGAACCCTGGACACCCGGTTTGGAAGCCAAGCGCTTTACCACTTAGCCACCGCACCTCCAGATTAACCTAGAGATTCAATATTTCTACAATAAAGTATTTGTGACATGAACCAGGTACCCATTAGAGCTGGGTGGACTCAGAGGTGCCCTCAAAATCCGAAAGTAAAAATACCAGTCTTCACTAGGATTTGAACCCGAGACTCACGGTTCGGAAGCCAAGCGCCTTATCACTCAGCCTCCATAAGTTTTTATGATATGATTATGACATGAAGACGTGTGATGGGAAACCAAATAGGCAAATGGGGGGGGGGGGGTAGTTCATGACATAGAGAGAGGAAGGGAGAGATGGAGTATTCTTTAACTGTCATTTCCTTTCATATACGAATGTGTTTTGTATTACGTAATGGAGGGAAGATGTTTAGACACGATTAGGAATTTAAAAAGTTAATTGTTACATAAAAAGGGTATAGATTTGCCTAGCGACTGTGACGTGGCTATTAAAAAAAAACTAGACTAGGTTTTGAAGTGTAACGAAAGTAAACACAGAAAATACTCTTGGCAGCTTTAGAGAGAGGTCGCTTTAGTTTCTGGAGTAGATATTTAACTTTGCGACATTCGACGTTTTCCCTTCATTACTTATTAAACTTTTTATTCGACCTCATTCATCAGTATTTTTTGCATCGTTACCCTTTCGCCTGTTTGATTGGAATTGATTATTTGAATTTTACATCCTTTTAGAGTTTAGACTTCTATCTGCACAAGACGCAGAGCGGAGGCGCCCTATAGTTAACCAGTTATACTCTCAACCCAGTATCTTCACTAACTGAAGACTTGTTTGAACGTTTGGAAAGAGAAAAAAATATTCCCAGGCCAATTAAAAACAATATTCTCTGCCAAATAATGTTAAGAAGAAGTGATAAGCAGCCAACACAAAACTGCAGCATAGTGCAGATAAAAAGTTTTAGATCTTGAAGCGACTATTGAAAAACCACGCATAAAAAAAGACAACTCGGAATTATAACAGAAAAACTAACATTAACTTGGGTGACTAACGAGATTAACGAATTCCAATAGCATAGAACTTTTTCTTTAAACCAGATTGTAAAACATAGAGGCAGGGTAGAGGTTTATGGTATAGAGAGAGGAGGTGGAAAGAAAGAGTGAGAGAGATTGTAAAACATAGAGGCAGGGTAGAGGTTTATGGTATAGAGAGAGGAGGTGGAAAGAAAGAGTGAGAGAGATTGTAAAACATAGAGGCAGGGTAGAGGTTTATGGTATAGAGAGAGGAGGTGGAAAGAAAGAGAGAGAGAGAGAGAGAGAGAGAGAGAGGAGATGGAAAGAGAGAGAGAGAGAGTGTGGCACTGTTTGCTTTGAATATCACATTTTATTGCTTTTTCAAGATGATGACATTTACACCCTCGGCTAGTGTCTCCTTTTTTGTGGACCCAATTTATGACCCTGACTTGGCTGTAAGCGAGATGTCTATGTTTACAAAAGGATGAAACAAAACCTTCACGGTTTTGTATTCAAGTCTGCAAAGTCACCGAAGATGGCGGTGCTGGGGGGGAAACAGTTGGACGTGGGTAAAATGTGACAATGGGGGCGGTTATTGCACACTTTGAAAGGAAGATTTGAAAGGAAGCGGGAGGGGAAAAAAAAGGGGGGGGGGGGAGTAATGCAAAAAAAAACAACAATTTAACTGCTAACAGAAATAAATAGTGATAAGCAAACGTTTCTAAAGTGTGACAAGCGATCACCTCGATCATCTTTCTACCTAATGGCTTTATGTTTATGTGATAGTAATCTAGGCATTGGTTCAAAAGTGTTTTTTTTAAATTATTTTTTTTCTTGACTAATAATAACGTCTACTGACTCTCACCATTTGTCACAGAGACTCCTATGTATCTAAGTATTTTAAGGTAAGTGTTTGTGTCACGTGGTGTACGAGTTTAGGTCGCAAGAGAAGTGTCAACAGGAGTCTTAATAATAATTAATGCTTTTCTACATAGAAGAGTTAGATATGTAAGGAGAGTCAATTAGAAATTTTTATTCCATTTCCGCTACTAGAAGTTTTGGTTTAAAAAAAAAACAAAAAACTAAATAGAAGAGACCAGCTAAATTCGGGTTCCAACAAATCAGTTGAGTCAATAAGTTTCAAACTTCATGTTAAGTCTACTTTTGTGAATTTATTATTGAATTCGAACGTAGCCACTTGAAATACTGCATTCCTCACTAATCATCGGACTCGAAGACAAGCATTATTATTATTATTGAATTCCAATTATAAAGTGCATTATTATTTGATACATAGTCTGTGTTGTAGTATTTCTCGAGTTCTACTTGAAGGGTCAACATATCTTATTTTGTAAAGATGAAATGTGTACTTCTCCTAAGCAAGAATCTCCTTGCATGCACTGGGCACATGGGTCATCAGACTGAACTTAGGAAAATATTAAGCAGGGCCGGCCTTAGGTAATTGGATTCCCTTAGTGAAATGATACGAAAATAATAATAATAATAATAATAAATTCCATCAGTTACTTCCCCAACAAATGTCAATTTCCCATTAAGGGAGAAGGTTTAGTCTTTGCAGAGATTTGAACGTTGAACCCTTTAGTTCAGAAACCAGGAGTTATATAAAAGGTTCCCTAACACAACACACACAACACTTACGGTATTTAAAATGTGCATTCTTGTCTTTATTAAGTGGCGATAGTTAAGATATTATTGATATTCAAAACAAGATATTAAATAAGGAAATTAATCTGGGGGCGTCTCGCTTGAGTGAATGAGGGTATGGCTCTAGATTGAACTTGTCGGTTCCTCGGTGGATACTAACATTGCTAGATACTAAACGATACTTCCTCGTTGAAAACAAAACATATCCACGTGACGCTTCAACTTCCACCAACAACGCTGTTCCCCGGGGGGGGGGGGGGGGTTGGACACACAGAGTGATGGTTATCTACAACCCCGGAGAGGACACATGAAACTGTATAACAGTTTTATCTGTCTCGTCTGATGCCACTTAAAGATAGCTCCCCCCTCCCTTTTTTTTTCTTCTTAAGACGTTCCGAGACCTGCTCGAGGTACTCAATTGTCAACGAAATGATATAGTCTTTAAACATTTATATGTGATACATATGTATGCATTCGGACGCACTTTATACCATTTCACTTAACATGTTGTTTTTTTTAAGTTTTCTGTGTGTGTGTGAGGCCGAAAGATGTAAATCTAGACCCTAGCAGATCTGTACATCTTTGTAGCGCTATCTCTTTGTTAATAGTAACAAAAAAAACTAAAACAAATTAATTCCACTTATCTTATTCATGGTAAACCAGTAACACAGACTAAAAACGCAAAATACCTAGGTGTTATAATAAATGAAAAACTGTCATGGAATCCACATATTGATGAAACTATAAAAAAATCAAACAAAGCATTAGGGTTTATTAAAAGAAATTTCTATAAATCAAATAAGAACATAAAACTAAAATGTAATTTAACCTTGGTTAGGCCAATAATAGAATATGCATCCACCGTTTGGGACCCCTCAACTCAAGAAAACATAAAGAAACTGGAACAAACACAAAATAGAGCAGTGAGATTCATAACAAACGAATATTCACATTTGACTAGAGTCACACCATTAGTAAAATCACTAAATTTAGAAAACCTTAGGACAGAAGACTCAAAAGTAAAGTAGCAATTATACATAAAACACTGAACCATAATCTTCAAATACAAAAAACAAAACTTAATAAAATACTCTGAAAGACACAAAAATAAAGGCACATTCCTCGTCCCATATGCTAGGACAAATTTGTACAAATACCCCTTCTTCCCTAGTGCTATTAGAGCATGGAATGGGTTGCCTGAGCTAGCCAGAAAAACCATTGACTTGGTTTTTTAAGTCATTGGTTAATATGCATGACTAAATGCATGACGCGTAGGACGTAATCATCTTCTTTTTTGAAGTAACGTCTGTATTCTATAAGATAAGATAAGATAAGATAAGATCTCCTGTTCGTCTCTTCATCTTGCAATATAGTACAAGTAGTGTTAGCCTCCCTTTCTTTACAGACATGGAATGGAGTTTGAACTTTACCACGCGAGATTAAAAAAAAAACGGCATGGTCAGCTTTCATTTAATACAATTTATTGCAAAGATGAATGTATTTTCTAATACAAAATCTTAATTTTGACGTTATTGTTATTTGACCCAGACTGGGCCCCGCGCAATCCGTTTCGCATAGGGCTCGCAATAGTTAAGGCCGCCCCTGTACCCATGAGCCTTGATTCATAAGTAGAATGGTGTCCACCCCACTTTTTTTTTTTTAACTCAAAGGTTGAGTGACAAACCGTAAACAGTAATGCTCATGGATCCAGTCACAATGGACCCTTTCGCGACATGATTGCCACGCCCCTATCACGTGCCTATGCTCTCACTGCTTATCGTATCCTCTAAAAGTTAATGAAAGGCTGAGTGGCAAAAAACACCTGTCTTCCCATCAAGGGGGATTGAGTTCGAAAACCTAATGGCAGCACGGACATGTTCTTCCAGATATCCCCCCCCCCCCCCCAAACTGGTCCACTGAAGAGATTGACATATAGCGCTCTGAGCATGCTATAAGCTTTAAAGGTGCTTTATACAAAAGCTATTAACAAAAAACTCTACACAATAGCCAACAATATAAATCTTTTCTTTAGTGCCAACCCTGTTCCCCCCCCCCCCCCCCTGTTCTGGCTGTGACGTGTATAGATCTAGTTACTAAGCCTGGAATGTTTCAATTGACCAGTGGTCATTCTCAAATCGATTTTTTCTCTCTCTCCCTCCCTCTGCTCCTTTAATGACAGGGTGGCCTGTTTGTGTGGCGTCTACCGTGTAAGGATTGTGGTGAAGGTGGTTGCTGCGGTTGTCGTGCCTGCGTGCTGCTTACGTTGGCCCGAATGTTTGTACTTTGTACGCTTGCACTGTGCCGTCGAGTGATCTTCCCCCCCCCTCCCCATTTCTCTCTCCTCTCTCTCGTTTATCTGTGCTGTGCATCACTCAGTAACTACGACTGACTGACTATACGAGGACGTGTTAGCGAGGGCTTGAATGTGTGGCGGCATTTTTTTTTCTCTCTTAACCCCCCCCCCCCCCTTTTTTTTTTATACGCACCGCGAAAGCAGTTGGCAATTTATTGCCCAGCGGCCGTTGGCAATGCCGCCAACTACACACACGCACGCTCTAATATCTTGTTGTGCCATGTTCTTTCTTGGTGTTGATTCTACACGCGAGTGTTTTTTTTTTCGTTAGCTCGTTGCTAATTGACGAGGATTAACGAGTTCGTAGTAACATCATATTTCTTATTGGACTTGTAGACTTTCGTGGTGGAAACAGAACGTCAAAGACATAACTGGAAGGGAACTTCTTTTTATTGTCGTGTGTGTTTTTGTTGTTGACTTTTTGGTTAGGTAACAAGCTGGTAGATGTAGATCTAGAGATTTACTTCTAGATCTAGTCTAGTAGTGGAGTTGCTTTGTGAACAGTTTACGTTTCTTGACCATTGGATTTACGTCACGAGAGAGTAAGTTTGTTGGCCACAACTAGTGTGTTATTGTTGCTTAGTTATCGCTTGTTTATATGTAGTATGTAGCCTATGTAAATCTAGATTCTACAGTTGTTTTTCCTTTTGTTCTTTGCTAACATGTCAACCCTAACCTCATCTCGTGACAGTCTTAGACTGTCGTCATGATAGCCCAGGGTTTGAACCCTGCACGACGTTCTCCCGTGCCATGAAAGTGCGTAGACTGGTAGTTATACACAGCACAGATACTGCCCATACTTATTCAGTTGACTTGAGTGACATGGGGGGGGGGGGGGGGGTCCTAGATAAATAAATCAAATGAGAAAAGGCCGTCACAGAGGAAGATTCTACTAAAATGACTGACCAATCAACGGAATGCCATACTAGCGATTTTTGCGATGAGCAAACCCTTGTGACATTAGGCCTCATCATCTAGCATAAACTTTGACCTTAGGTCTACAACTCTATACTTAATATGCATAGACCTTTCACCCTGTATCAGTATTAAGTAAATCTATGCACTAGACTTAACTTCTGAATTCTTAATTACTAAAACCCTACTTTGTTTGCGCAATGTTTAGATCTATGCAATATAACAAGATAATAGAAGATAAGACAATCTAAATCTATGGCTGATTTAAAAGTCTTCTTATCTAGTGTGTGTGCGGAGTCGATTAGCTAAAACTTATTATGGCCACCAACACTTTATTTTTAAATATTTGCTTCTCCACACGTCAGCTGCGATATTAACATACATGAATTAAATATTATAATCAAGCAAAAAACCCTTTAAAAATAACAAAGCTCATAGAAGGAGAAGAAAGGCACAATAACTGTCATATATCTCAATACTGTAATATATATATATATATTGATTGGATCAATAAAATTATATTATATCTATAATATTCCTTTCCTTTTTCTATATAAAAAGACATTCATTATTTATCACTAATTAATTTACTGATTGGTTAGTTTTTTTTTTTTTATAAATTCATGTGCTGTCATGAACAATGAATAATTGTGCAAAGTTTCAACTTGATCCGAGAATGGGAAGTGGGAGAAATAACGTGTACAAGATTTGTACCAGAAGATAGAGTAGATATAAGATTTGTAATAAAACAAATATTGATTCCCATAACTTAAGCAAAATATTGCCATCAATGTCTCTGCCGTGGTCTAGTCATCACAAAGATTACGGTTAATTCTGGGATCTTAAAGTGTGCAAGTCTAAATTAGACTGTGGTCCTTTTCCTGGTCTTTAATTGTCTAATTTTCCAAAGCTAGTAGACCAGTCCTTGTTACCAGCCGTGAAGTCTTGAACGTGATAATGCAATTTGTTAAGCTTTCAAGCAGATGTGCCTTCAGTTTCCAGCAGAAGTTTAAATCCCAAAAGTCAAACTTGCTTTACAATTTGTTTGTCTCGTGTTGTTGTTGTTTTTTCCCAGTTCCTTAGTCTTATTCACGCATGTTTTCATCAATTGTATGTGAATTGCTGTTCTGACTATAATCTATTATTGTATAAATTAAGAGTCTATACACTCCCATCAGGCAAAGCTAATGCACTTTTAGTACTTTTTGGATGCTGCTTATTGTTAATTAGAAATAAATCAACCCAGCTTTTGTTATAATTAAGACAAAAGGAATTATTCTCAGAGTGGCACACACGCTAGACAAATCATTTAACAACTCGACAGAAGGCTCGCTTGTTTTTCTTCTAGTGTCACTGTAGCTGTAGGTTCTCTCGCGTTATACCCTCTTATGAATGAATACGGTCCGTGCTGTTTATGCCTAGAGATGTTCGAGACGTCTGCAGTTGTCGTCACAAGCTTGACATAGTGCTACACACGCATACACACACACACACACACACACACACTTGTTTTGGGATGTTTAGGACAGTCATACTTCTTTATTTTATAACTCATCGTCTTACACTCACGCACACACACACACAACCTCAATCTGCGGACATCGAGTCATCACTTAGTGACATCCTGTCTCTACAAAAAGGTTGAGAACCACTGCCGACGAAGATAGCTTTGGCTCTTGTTTGATATGAAAAAAAAAAGTTGACTTAAGATCAGACAATACATCCTTATCAAACCAGTTCTTGGGTTATCAATAATCTTGCGATAATACGACCCTTGTTACTGTTATCTACCTTATTATTTTCGCTCTGTTGATAAGTAAATGAATCAATCCTATAAATGAAAGGGACCTGTTGTCAATTTATTGTTGCGGTTATAAAAACCTTAGCAGTACTGTTGTTATTTCTTTTTGTTAAACATGTTGAATAAGTAATAGGTGGCGCTGTGATAAAAATATGAAATGGAAAAAACAAGCGTCTTAATCGTGCTAGTGCGAAACAGCAAAACGATTGTAACTGTGGAGTGATTTGAAAGGAAAGCAGAAGACAGAGTTAACAGGATAGAATGACTAGCGGCACACTTTTCAAATACAGAAGCGAGGTGGCTGAGTAGTAAAGTACTTGGCTTCCGAACCGGACGGTTCTGGGTTCGAATCCTGTAATTTTTTTTTATTCCAGGATCTTTAGGGCGCCACTGAGACCACCCAGCTCTACCTGACATTAGTTGGGAAGAAGTAAAGGCGGTTGGTCGTCGTGCCGGCCACATGACACCCTTGTTAACGGTGGGCCACAGAAAGATGACCCTTATATCGTCTGCCACATAGATCGCACGCAAAGTCTGAAAGGGAAACTTTACATTTTTCCTATGGCAGCCTAACTGTTATCATTATGGCATCTGGTTCGAATCCTAGCGGCCTCTATCCCGTGTCTTCATGTAGAAGGTTTATGGCTAGAATGTCGTTGCAATGTCCAAACTTGCACAAGTCTTATTGTGATTTTTAAAATTTTTAAATTATATTCTTTTTCCTAGAGGGAATGACATCTAGAATAATGTTCTGACCGAGCGAGGTACCCACAGCCGTAGACTAAATACAGCTAACTCTCCATAAATATATATATTTTTTTTGCGCAAGCTCATTGGATAAAACAAAATGCTCATGGTAAGGTGTGCACAAACCTTCAACGGTAGATACGCTGCCATCCAGGTAACACGGGGTGCTGTATTAGAAGGCAAGACATTCATTGTGAGGACAAGGAAACGTCCCTGCCCTCCCTCGTCATTTAGAGGGGTCGATGTCTTCTGCTGTATTTCTTCCCCTCGAGACAGATGTAAGGGAGGCTTAACGGAGCAGAAGATGGTTGGCTTTAAAAAAAAAAGGGCCGACAGAGGTGGGTGGAAGGGAGGGGGGAGAGCGTTTATTACGCTATTGTCCATTGCAGCTGGGGGTTCTATTCACGAGAAATCAAAACACCTGTCCTTTGTTGTCATTGGCCGAATCGAGAAACGGAGGTTAAAGTGGTGGGGGTCTGCAATTCATGGCAATTGGTAATATTAGATATACATACGAGAAAAATAGGTAAAAGGGGGATTGGATGGTTGACAAATCAGACCTAAGCAGGGGTACTAAAGGAGTCGGTAAAACAAAGTAAAGTTCCCCTTTCAGACCTTGATATCTATCGGGGAAGATGATGTAAGGCCATCTCGAACCTCGAGACTCTTGGTTTGGTCCACCATACTTTGTCAGTTTTACACATTTCGGACGCCCCATCGGAAATGAAGATGATTACGTCATAGCTCGACCACCTTTTGGACGGCAAGGAATAAACATTTGGAAGGGTTCGAACTCGGGGCCATCATATCGACAGCTCTGAGCGAGTACCACACGTCGTAAATGTTGGAGAGATAATAAAAGGCGGGAAGAGAAATATGAAAGGTTGGCCTCGCACACAGCTTTTTACCTTTGAACTTTTCTTTAATTCTAGACCAAGCTTGATAGACATAGATGAAATACATGAAAATGGTTTATTTTACGTGATTACATAAAAAAACAACATATGCACGAAATCATACATACTAAATTAATCTAAATCACTTTCATTCGTCACACTCATAATAATAATCAGTGTTGCATTTTTAGGTTTGAAGTGAAGGATCAGATTTGATCTACTAACGCCTTCCACTTTTTTACTTCCTGCACTCTTCTAGTTATTCAATCTAAAAGTACTGCAGTACTATTGTACGTGTTAATTTGGTAAACGACTTTAATACGATATATCATTCTATTTTAACACATCTCTGTAAGTAACCTACATTTTCTCACTCCCCCCCCTCTTTTTTTTTCTTGTTATCGAAACGTTGCACAAATGCCCTCGACGCTGGGCTCGCGCAGCGCCTTATTACCTCGGCACATGTCTACGCATTAGAAATGCGACAGGTCTCCGTTATAAAAGCTGTCGTTAAAAATGCATATTTTTTTTTCAAAGTCTCCTTTTACCTGCAGATACGTCTGAATGGTTCCCCGAAACAAAAGCTCACCTGGCGAGTTTAACATATACATTCCATAAACGGCAAGTCTAGATATTTGTGCAGGCGAAGAATGTAGCCAGCGCTGTGTCCATTTATGAGTTACATCGACAGCACACAGTGGTTATGCTACGCGATATCCTGTGGAAAGGACGTTGCCCTCTTGAGATCCTCGAGCAGAGAGGAAATCACCAACGAACTGATAGCCCTCTGAAATATGTCGATTGTGTGCTATCACACCTCTACTCCCACAGCGCTTTCAATCTCTTAGTAGCTCGGGGCTTTTGAAAGCATTAAATTAATTAATTGTGCAAGCAGTGAATTAAAAAAAAATCAGGATTGAGGGCACTGGATATGATCTATCAAAACTTGTATCTATCTATCTATCTATCTATCTATCTATCTATCTATCTATCTATCTATCTATCTATCTATCTATCTATCTATCTATCTATCTATCTATCTATCTATCTATCTATCTATCTATCTATCTATCTATCTATCTATCTATCTATCTATCTATCTATCTATCTATCTATCTATCTATCTATCTATCTATCTATCTATCTATCTATCTATCTATCTATCTATCTATCTATCTATCTATCTATCTATCTATCTATCTATCTATCTATCTATCTATCTATCTATCTATCTATCTATCTATCTATCTATCTATCTATCTATCTATCTATCTATCTATCTATCTATCTATCTATCTATCTATCTATCTATCTATCTATCTATCTATCTATCTATCTATCTATCTATCTATCTATCTATCTATCTATCTATCTATCTATCTATCTATCTATCTATCTATCTATCTATCTATCTATCTATCTATCTATCTATCTATCTATCTATCTATCTATCTATCTATCTATCTATCTATCTATCTATCTATCTATCTATCTATCTATCTATCTATCTATCTATCTATCTATCTATCTATCTATCTATCTATCTATCTATCTATCTATCTATCTATCTATCTATCTATCTATCTATCTATCTAATCATTTCTTCCTTCCGTCTGTCCGTCTCTGTCTCTCCCTCTCTCTGTTTCTCTGCCTGCCTGTCTGTCTGTCTCTTTCTCTCTCTCTCTCTGGGATGTCGATTCTCCGCCAAGAAAAGTTGTTTATATGTTGTTTGCTTTAGCGGATGGTTGATGACCATCAAATACAGGAATTAGCGATGAAGTTTTACATCTATTGAAAATCGATAGCGGCAGACGTGTAGAAATGATCGAACTATTGATGCTCTGGGGTAACAAGGCCGTATATAATAATTGGTCGATATTTCGTTTTGTTGTAAACACGTCTACCGAGCTTAGCGTCGAGGGCTGTAAATAAATTGAACCGAATACAGTATCCCATGTTCACAGAAATCTCGAGACGCAAAGCGCCTACGCCATAAATGTTGAGAGGCTAGGGAAATAACACAACACCCTTTTACCAAACATTATAGACGATGGGATGGTGCGTTTAGTATTACGGAGAAACATTTAATCTTGAAATTAAGTTTCTAAGCACAACTTCATGATTATCAACTTATCGTTTCCAAAGTTTTTGGCAGAAGATCCCTGGACAGGTACATACTTACACAACTCAATGTTTTGTTACTGTTACTTTGTAAAACACTGGCTACGGTACAGTACACAATTAAACTAACCGTAGACATTACATACAAAGATTAATGTACACATTTTTTTTTTGGGTTTTTGTCTATTCCAACAATGTTTCGCTATTAATCAAAGCAGGTCTTTATTTTTTTTAAAAAAGAGACTTTTTGAACAAGTAGGCGAGTTCTGGCCATGGCAGTAGAAGAAAATATTAGCAGTCTGACAAGATTAGGGGGGCTTCTGAACCTGGGGTCCTGGATTCAAATCCCAGTGAAGACTTGGGTCTTAAATTTCGTGATATTTTTGGGCGTCCCTAAGTTCACCAAACTTTAATGGGTACCTGACTTAAGTCGGGGAAAGTAAAGGTGATTGGTCGTTGTGCTGGCCACATGACACCCTGCCCTTTAACCGTTGGTCACAGAAACAGATGACCTTAACATCATTTGCCCCGTAGATCGCAAGGTCTGAAAGAGGACACTTTACTTTAAATCTGACAAGATTATTATTATCTTTTTATCTTATGTCTTATTATTTGTGTGTGTGTGTGTATCTCACACGAAACGTGAAATGGAATAATATAATTAAACAATTTATCTTTGAAAAAAGCTTAATACAATTTTAGAACCTTTGAGATGTCCTTTGTGTAACATATCCTAAAAAAAGACATTTAAGAGGTTATCTAAAAGGGGGGTGGTGGTGGATTGTGAAGCTTAAAAAAAAAGGGCTTGTGCTTAGACTGTTATCAATAGTATGTAAACGAGTCAGTTTACGAGCAGGAGAATACGATCTGTAGAACACATCTTCCAAATCTCTTCAACCGTAACTGGAGCCCTATGTCCGAGGGCTTTCATTGCAAGCGTTTTTTTTTCAACTGTGCAACTTAAAAGCGACTATATTTTGGGCGTGTTGTAACATAGGTAGCCGCATTGTGTGAGTTACTAAGGCAATGGCGCCTGTTTTGGAGTGGGGGGGGGGGGGGGGGGGGGAAGAGTGAAAAGAGGACGCTTGGTTTCTGGCCAGATCTTTGTTACAATATAAAGGTCTTCACAATGAAGTGGAAGGCCATCTTCTTCCCCCCCCCCCCCCCCCCCCCCCCCCCATTTCTTTTTTCCCACTCAATGTCTATATAATTTGATGGTCGTGCCGTTGTTTGGTTTTCCCATTGTGAGAAGACTCGAACAAAGACCATTGGTACTTCAAGGGGAAACTTTTTTTTTTAAAACTGTTGAATACGTCATTTAATTGCAGTGTCTCGCCTGTCCATCTTTACCCATTCTTATATTTTGGAATGCTCTAAAATAAACACTCAGACTGGCACATTGTTTGTACGTTCACTCTGCCCCCGTCATTGTTACAGTTTTGTCGGGATTCTAGTTCTTTACTTACTGTAGGCTTTTCTTACCGAAGAAACGTCGCAGAGAGATGTAGTGGGCCGTCTCTGGTTTGGTGTGTAGCCACATGAACTTAATGCCTCCTTTAATGGTGTATTTCATAAACATTTCGGCGGATAAATAATCTGCCATTTGGTGGTTAGTCGCTACCTCTTTCAATTCGCACTATTAGTTAACATACACTTTCATCCTTGTCTAAAATTTGAATCATATATCTTGACAACTTTTTGTTATTTTTAGTAACTACATTTTTTTTCCAACATATAATTGGAATTGGTTAAAAGAACTATATCACTTGTATGCTGGATAGAATCAGTCGCCAAGATGAGGGCGATGATCCTATGTGATATGATTGACTTGACGATATTGTAACATTTGTTCCTCTCCCCAAAAGCTGGAAAAAAAATCAAGAAAGACTAAGGCTTTATGAAAAAAATCAAGATGAAATTCATGCATATAAAACAAGAACATCATGGCACTTGCCTATAAAACAACATAACTTTGCCTCTGAAATAGATCCAGTGTCTTGCCGTTACAAAAGAAAAATGCAAATCATCTAAAATCTGCAATGAAATCTGACGCCGCATTTAGTTGATCCAGCCAGATACCTACCCCCAGCAACACACAATATGTGGGTCTTAAGCAGTGGTTCCCAAACTTTGTTGTATTGAAGACAAGACCCCTTTGGAAGTCGTCGTAGACCCCTGGGTGGGGGGGAGGAGGGGAGAATTTGAAAATCCCCTCCGGGCCCCAATTTAAGGCGGGCCCTAAATTAGTATTTTTACATTAAATATTACGACTAATACAGGGACCCCCAAAGAGGTCAAGCCCCCCCCCCCGCCCCCCCAAATTATGGAAAATTCCTAGCTACGCCCCTGGGTCATAAGGTAGGTAGGCTCTGAGATCACAAGTCACATGACTGAGCTTAAAGGCAGTAAAGAAAAGAGCGGCGATAGTATGGCCATTAAATAAGAATTAATTTCTAAGATAACTATTTCTGTGCTCATATAATTAATGTATTACACAGCCACTTGTAGTCTTTCGCTTTTTCTTCAGACTTTCGTTTTATGAGTCCTGGTTCACTGCATGGTTACAGTACAAGACATTGTGCAATATTTTATCATAATGTCCATTTTATATTATTTAAAGAGCTAATATCAACTCAGTCTGTCTGGTGTAAAGTTTCTACATGTTATTGCTCCCACACCCATTCTCTGACCAAGTTGAAAATGTACACAGTTATTTATTGTACTTGACAAAACAAGAATCGGTTAAAAACAAACTAACAATTAGTTTATGAAATACTGGTCATTAACAATTTTGTTTAAAATAAAGGGGAATACATGCTACATTTTTAGATGTGGCGGTATGGTATATATATATATATATATATATATATATATATATATATATATATATATATATATACACAAGAAAAGGACGGTTTGATGGAAAGCATTGCGCTTAATATAGCTTCATATCAAGCCAGAGACCGTGGACTGCATATCTCCGGACGTCTCTCCGGTATCTAGAGTAAGAAAAGCACACAGTATACAGTGTAGATATTATATTATTACTTTGTGTATACGTTTTTCTCCCACTTCCCATTCTCGGATCAAGTTAAAATGATTAAGTATTCATTGTCGATGACAATACATGAATCAATCAAAAAATTTACCAGTTCTTTATTCAATTAATGGTAATTAATTAATTTTGATTTATATAGAAACAAGATATATGGCCCTGGTAGCGGTTCTTCTCCTTATATTAGCTTTTTTTTTTATTCATTGTTTTAAAGGATTTTTTGAATGTATATATTTTGCTTGTATCATGCTCTATCTGTTAGCCACATAACGTATTTTGTAGTTTAAAATCTGTCATCAGAAAATAGCACTTTAAAGAAAAAATGACATCTATTCCAACTTGGCAACGTATGTCATTACAGCTCTGGCTTTATACGCATCCGAGCGTATAAATACATATATACAAGTCTTTAACGAGCGGTCGAAGCCATTGAACGGATTCTGAAACCTTTTAGATACGTTTCGCTTTCCCTCTGTCTCCCCCTCGGTTTCTGGAGATCCTCGTTGTTTTAACTATCTACTCGTGCTTTGTTTTTTAAGCGATACATTACCTGACTCCTGATGATCCTTTTTTTTTTAAATGACGTTATATTCTTTTTAACCATGCATCCAGTGGTCCATAAAACCCAGCCTTGTTGATCGTAAAAGACTTTTTTTTTTATTGGCACTCGACACGCTCTCGGTGGAAAGGTTGGTTTCCTGAAGTTCTTGCATGTGTGTGTGTGTGTAGTGTATGTGTATGCAGGGTTTGCATTGTCACTTCTCGTGTTAAGCATACATTGAATCTTACTGACATTTTTTAGCAGCGGTTAAAGTCCATCAACATGTACAGGACGTTAACTCTTACAGAGTGCGCTGGGCAAATGACGCTTCTGTACAGAAAAAATATATGTAACAGAACGCGATACTGTTAAGATTGTTCAGTTCAATGATACTGTGCTTTATTTGATATTGTATTTGGTCTTGCGTAGTGCTGGGTTTTTAGCAAATCGAGTCCCTGAGTAAGATTTGTTGATAAGTCCCCTAAACTCTATAAAAATAAAATAACAAATAAGGAAGTGCCACGAAGAGCAGGGTGCCAGGACACCAGCAGGAGACGCCTTGGCTGGCTTGGTACATAGAATGCCACAAGGTCGACTCCCACAAGATATTCTGTATTATGATCTAACAGAAGGCAGGACAGACGCAGGACGTCTACTTTTACTGTATACTGATGTATGCAAACGCGACATGAAGCTCTTCAAAATCGACACTCACAGCTGAGCAAAGTGTCACTGGATGAGCTAGCATAATGGAAGGGTACCGGTTTGCAGATGCCATACACAACAGTAGTAGAAGGAAGGATGAAAGTGCCGCGGCGCCTGGTGATTACAGATGCCCAAACCTGTGACCGCTGCTTGGCCTCTTTAGTCACACAAGACATTTTCATTGCATTTTCTATCTACATTTTATATCCATAGACTCTCTAAACCAGCTGATTTTCACGATAAACTAAACAATGTCAAGGATGCTAAATTGAACTTTAAAAATTGCCAGCTAAATAAAAGTTGCAAACAGAAGAACTTTAAAAATTTGATTCTGCAAAGCTAACATTGGCACAGAGAATTCTATGTGTGTATATATATATATATATATAAAGACAGCATATCAATACTTCTTTCACTTTGTACACCGGATACATCAAATAAGCTTGCTGTTTGTAGGTTTTCCACCATGTATGAAAATCTCCAAACATGCACTAAATACAAATTTAATGACAAGATGTGAAATGACTTTCAGCATATCTGCCAACTCACTTGAATCTACTCGTCCTTGCCGTTCAACATTCACACTTGTCTCCGTCCCCCTTCTTTTATACCCGGTACATGCATCTTAGGCAACATAGTACATACATTACATCAGTCATTGCGCACACACACTCCATAATAGTATGACTTTCTTCGCCTTTCATTGCCTTAGAATTTTTTTTTTTTCTTTCAGTATCTTCAATTTATCCTCCAGCATTTTAATACAATCCTTTTAAGTATGAGATATTATTTCTTGATCACAATACTGACTGTTGTCAGTCAACGGTCAGTCTCATGGCACCTTTTCATGCGAACCCCCCCAAAAACTTGGGATGGAACCTTTTGACTATCGCGTTTAACAACCCAAGCTTTATATCTTCCAACAAGCGAACCACTCGTAACAGTGTGAGCGCACGCACTTCATGTAACGCCCCCCCTTCTCTCGAAATAAAACCCTCGCTTAGCAGTCGTGTGCTTCCATCGCTCTTGTATCATAGTGCAGTGATTACCCATTTCAGTTCATCGCACACTCGTGGCTCCGGAAAGAGCCAGAGACAAAAAAGCCAACAAAATTACGAAACAATTAAATCCCGATCCGATCCACAAGCTCTCCGGGGCCTTTCCTAGTATCAATACGAGCAGGTGTGTGTTTGTGTGTGCCGTGTGACGTTGCTTTGTTCAATACATTTCATCGATATGATAGCATGCGATGTGGTTCTAGGACAGCGCATCTCAAATCGAGGTCCACAGACAAGTACACTAGATGGAGCATTTATAGCCAATCTTCCGATCATTATGAATGTATGCAAATGGTACTGGCACTAGTAAAGTATGACAACCCTTGCTATAGCGTAACCGGTTGATGGTATTCGTTCACTTGTATTTCTGTTGGTTTCGTGAAGTAATACATTTTTTGTCTTGCATCTAAAGTAGTGGGGCTGTTCTGTTACTACCTCTTCATCAAAGCAGTTGAAGATCCATGTTGAGCTTTGACCAAGTGTGAAAATCTAAAAGCGCTGTATTAAATGACCAGGAAGCACAATGACTGCTTGTTCTGATCTAAGTAAACAAATAAACGTGTATGCTGTTGTTATACCCTTTGTTATTCCAGTGCATCATAAATATTTTTTACACTCATAAATAAATCATATTTTTAGGTTAGACGTCACATTAAACGAAACAAATATTACACTAAAATGGAGGCATTGCTAATGAATTTTTTTAAAGACTTACATTGGACAGTTTAAATGTAAACACAATGTTATGATTTCCGAAAATTCCACGTTCGATGTTGATTTCTTCACCGGAATTATATTACATTTCTATGGTAGTGTATTAACATGCAGATCTAGATAAAGATATTTATCGGTTATAAAATTCTTTCTTGCACTGCTAGTTTAAATAAAGTAATAAAAACAAAACAATGATGTACTACCTGAATCAAATACCTCGGCAAATATTGACCCTCGCAAGATATCTTGTGATATGACTTTTTTTTTGTCGTTGATTGTTCATAAAGTTATGTAAGAAGGTAAGTATTACTCTGTGTGTGTGTGTGTGTGTTAGGCATAGGCGCGACTAATGTTGAGACAATAAAAAAGAAGGGTTTGTGTAAGGTGATTAGCTCATCATTTCTTCTCTGCAGCGCATCGTAATCTTTTACGTTGTCGTGTTGTGTGTCTGTGTGTGGTATAACCATTCCTCCCTCCCATTCTCCTTTTTCCCTCCTAACATACGAGGCATCGAATTTCATCTGTTCCTAAGAACAACAGAAAATCAAGCTGGTCCTGTCAGTGTGAACACTGGCGTCGGGCGAGAGTAGGCTCACGTTGTAATACGCTGGGGTGAGTATTTTCAGCCCTCGTGTAAGCGTCGTCACTGACTAAAAAAAACAACTAATATGAAACAAACCCCCTGATTTGTACGCGGGCAAGCTGTGCTCCGGACCTGTTCGATCGGTGTTTTTCAGCAGGGTGTGACATTTCAGTTCCCTAATCCGATTCCGTTTCCGTTGTTACATCGCCATGATTGATTTGTAGAAATGGTTACCTGGGCGAATCGCTTTATACACTTCCGTATATCAATGACTGAACTTGTTTATATGCAACAAAAGTTGGGAAATGTGATAACATTGAGATAATTGTATGTAGGTCAAGGCCGATGAACTTTTCAAGTTCTTTAAGGTCAAACCACTTCCATGTCTAATTGATTACGCACTTTGGTGTGCCGTCCTCCTGTTCAATAGCTAATATCGCAGTACCTCCTAAAAATCGCCTAAAACACTACGAATGTCGCTACACAACGGGAAACCTCGGTCTGGGCGGCAGGGTGAATGTCGGAGGGAATCGAACTCATTCGTATCCAGACTCTCAGAGGTGCAGACTTAACCACAAAATACCATCCAGAGAATGGATTGTTACCTCACAGGAGTTACTTTTTATCATTTCTTCCAGTTGTATAGAAAGATCCAGATCTTAATCTGGCATCTTCTGATTGAATTTCCGGCTTTGGTAATGGTTGTTGGTTGCTTCACTGCCCAGGCAATCTATTTCACTGGTCAGTTTTAATCACTGGTCAATTAAATCTACATTTCTCGAGTAAGTGTTACATTTTTATGCTGAAAACTGATTTGTTTCGGTATATACAAGATTGGTCAATAGGATACACACTTTTAACGGTTTGCATTTAGTATTTATTTTTACAGTACTATGCTCAGGCACACGGTAACACTGATAGTGCATGCCTGCGATAAGAAACTCTACATCGTTTGTTTTTTTACATATGATGTGTGGTGTGTTCACACCCTACACATTACACGCCACTGTCTCGTGTAATTCGATCCAGGAAAAGATAGACAGACGGGTCTTGCATTGTTATTAATGCATGCGATCGTCTTGCTCTGTGTGTGTGACGAGGACGCGGCGAGTTCTTGGTCAACTATTTCCTTCTGTTTGATGGATTATGCCCCATTGGTCTGTACTTCCGAATCGTCATTTGGAGCTAGTAACGGAATAACCATAACTTAGATGTGTTATAGTAAGGTAATAACCACCATAACTTAGATGTGTTATAGTAAGGTAATAACCATAACTTAGACGTGTTATAGTAAGGTAATGACCATAACTTAGATGTGTTATAGTAAGGTAATAACCATAACGTAGATGTGTTACAGTAAGGTAATAACAATAACGTAGGTGTATTATGATCTAGCTTGTGTTAGTCTTTGGGATTCATAGCTTGGATATAATTATTTAGTTATATGTTTTGACGACAATAACAATAACCTTTCACGTTCTTAAGGCTGGGGAATCTTTGACTAAAACGTTTTTAAAACGACTCTCTCTCTCTCCCTTTATTAAGCCCTCCAAAGACCGAGAAAAGTAGATCTGCTCGCGAAGTTATCTAGGGTAACTTCAGATGAATCTAGTATGTGTAGCGCTTCTGTCTGTAAGGAGTTTATTATTGTAACATTGTCTTTGTGTTAAGCAAGACTTCTTAACGGGCCTGTTTTTTTTTTGTCAGTCCGTCTCTGACCTGAAATGAACGGGTAGAATCGCGTTGACGTCGTCTCTTACTTGGTAGACTTAAGGTGCCCGAATCAAGTACTTTCAAAACTGTAGTGCTTGTGACGTGGTTTTTTCACAAAATATTAGAACTAAAGTAGATGGACATTTGACCGGCTGGGTGTTTCCAGTATTGTAGTACTCGCAACATGAAGGTAAATCTACTCGTATCTGAAATGGGAATTATTTACACGTATATCACGAAGGACAAACTAGAGCATAGGTGTTCCACGAAGAGGTGTTCCACTTACTACTGGAATAATTAACTAGTAGGCCACCACGTGAATTAGTCTCTCTAAAAATAATAAGCTAAGTGTTTCGCTAAAAACTCAGAACGTGGGAAGTGAAACACTGCGATGATGATCCTATGTTAATTATAACCTCTTACCCCACTCCGGCTTGTCATCGCGTGGGTGTGCGCTTCCTAATTTAAAAACCGCGTGTTTAATATATACATTAAAAGATGCACATTTAATATCAAGGTTGTCATCAGTCTGGTACAAATCTTGTACACGTTATTTCTCCAACTTCCCATTCTCGGATCAAGTTGAAACTTTCCATAATTATTCATTGTCGAAGACAATACACGAATCAATAAAAAAAATTAACCAATTAGTTAAAAATATTTTAAAAGAAAATGGAGATAAATCTTGCAGTATTGAAATATATTGTGTAGTAATTGTGCGGTTCTTTCCCGAACATACGCCTTTTAACAAGCTTTTTTAAAAAATATACCCACACACACGTTGTATATTTAAGTGTGTGTGTGCGCGCTTTTTCATAATCATATTTCCTGTAAGAATTGTTACAAACAAAAATTTGAGAGTCAGATTAGGTGAAAGAGGGTGGGGTAAATGGGGGTGCTTTCCCACTCCCCATCTCGCTCAGAAAGCCTCAACGGTAAACAAAGGATATGCTTCGAAAAGAAAAAAAACCCTCGAGTGTGGTTTACCTTAAGCCCTCGCTAATCCGAACTGTCTCAAAGTTTTGGATGCTCTCGCGATCAGCAGATTCGTGTCACCGTGTGACAGTCAGCGATGACCGCGTCGTGGGATGTTTTTCGTCTCCGACATCCGTTCTATTGTTCCACATCGGTACTTGCCCTTCGTCGGTGGTCAGTTGCGAATTTCCAGCCTTGTAATTTGGAGGGGAAATCGATGAATCCGCTTGTCCTGGATAATAGACTGACCATAGTTGCTTACATAACCCGTTTTTTTTTTTACAGTCGTAATTATTCTCAGTGTTCATTCTTTTGTTCATCGCGTTTGTTAACACTACGCGAGTGCAATGACCTGAGCCACGAGACTCCCTTCTTTCTTGTCGCTTGCTCCGAGGAATGGCGAGAACTTACACTTGCAGTTCATAATATGTACGTTATTAATGACGCCGAGAGGAACATCTGTTTTCGTTATTACACGGGCTACACATTGCAGCATCCGCCGCGCCCAGCCTTCCCCCCGCTCGTCGTCCTCTCTTTGTTTCACTTTTCATTCTCATCACTGTATCTTACAGGCACCAAAGTTTTCACTCGTCTGCGACACGTGGTAGCGATCACCATCTTTATGGAGGTAAGGACGAGGGCTGAAAAACTCCCCTGTGATGTCTTTTGAGTCACGTGGTTTGTTGTTTCGAGCTCATTGAAGCAAGCCTTAAGAGTTCCATGCCTTATGAAAATACACGTTCGAAACTCAAGTGAGCAGCTCAATCCACCGTAGATATACACTTAAACCAGACACTTTTACTATACCTTGTTTTTTGTCAATGGCCAGGTACCCGCTGAACGTTTAAAAACCTTAAAGTGGTCTTTATACAAAGAATTGAACTTGGAACCCTTGGTTTTTTACCAAGCCAAATCCCTCAAACTTCATGTTTTATCAGTATATTTTGATAAAATATTAGAATAAAAAATTTCTAGTCCATACACTCCCCCCCCACATCTATGTAATTTTTGTTAATAAATTATTTCCCCAAATTTCCTTTTCCTCCTTCTGAGTCCTTTGTAGAATACATCAAGTGGTCAGGTACACCAACTCTGTTGTTGCTCACTATTCCTCGTCCACTCTATTGATTTGTAGATTATAATGATGAGCACAAGTACCAAGAAACCAACCTTTATTGTTTTTAAACCCTCCTAACGGCCTCATGTAGTTCGTCATTTTTTCTAACT